>AP028433.1:17576964-17988234 GCA_036509395.1 Antheraea yamamai
GTTAAGACCTTACTAGGTCAATAGCGTAGTCAGTTCGAAAAAAAAAAAAAAAAAAAGTCAGCTAGTCCATCTATACATATAATTAAAATGAAGTGTCTGTATGTAATATCAAAATATTTTTTTTTACTGATTGGGTATGAAAGTATACACGCTATTGATAATAAAAATGCAATTTTTAAAATTTTTGTCGGTCTGTCTTTCTGTCTGTCTGTCTGTTTGTTCCGGGTAATCTCCGAAACGGCTGGACCGATTTTGACGGGAATTTCACTGGCAGATAGCTGAAATTACAGTGGGCTACTTAGGCTACTCTAAATTAGACCAGCTATTAACCGCGGTTTCATCTGCAATGCTGTCTCCAAAATGGTTTTACCGATTTTTACGGAACTTTCACCAGCAGATAGCGGACATCATAGCAAATCATTTTGTCTATTTTAATTTGGACTAGCTGTTAACCGTGACTTCGCCCGCAGTATTTTCTCCAAAACGGTTCGACCGATCTTCACGAAATTTTCACTGGCAGATAGCTGACCTTATAAAAAGTTATTCAAGCAATTTTATTTTATACTAACTGTTAACTGTGGCTTCGCCCACAGTGCTTTCTCCAAAACGGTTAGACCGATTTTCACGGGACTTTCTCTGGTAGATAGCGAACCTTATAAAAAGTAATTGAGGTTATTCTATTTTAGACTAGATGTTACCCGTGACTTTGTCTGCATGAAATTTAGCAAGATTTCAACTCATTCTTTATTTTTATTATCAGCTTATTGCTTACAATTCGACATTATAATTATTAATAACTTTAATGATATAGAGGTCTTCCTTATAAGATCTTAGATTATAAACGTATTACGTAAAGAGTTCCATAATACAATTTCTTGCGGAACAGACAAGCATTTTTTTTTTGTATAGTCACAAAATCTTAATTATAATAATGGCAATGTATACTAAATGTAAATCTTGGTAATATTTTAAGTTATTGTTTCATTAGTTCCTTATACAGTGTAAGTGAGCACTGAGGTAGTTATATGGTGGGTTAAGGCTCCAAATATGTTGCTGATGACAAACCTCATTTGGCACGCTGTTAGTATTTATATATCTAATGTACATAGTACATATTACTTTTACTGCGTGCGCGTCGTATTTACAATTGTCTTTAAAGAGCATTTCTATAATTGTACATAATCTCACAATTTTATAATTCTTTAGTACGATTTAAAAAAAAACGCGTGCGGAGCTGCGGGTACAGCTAGTTATATAATAAAATGGTTCTTTCGTAGCAGTATTGCTTTGGGCTTTTACTAACTGTTTATGATAAATAAAAGATCTTTATTGGATTAACACAAAACATGTATTATATAAAACAAACCATATTCCCATTATTGTTTTCTTTAAGAAGGACTTTTTAAAGGTTCTGACATGATACCATAGGCCTTTTTAACATTTTCAGTCACGTCTAAAGCTGGATTGTTATTTTTGACTACCCACGTACTTCCCGATTCACCATATTTCAAAGCTTCTACTATACCTAAAGCTGCCGTATCTTTTCTGAAAAAGTAAACAACAATGTATGAAAAATATTAAAATACCAGTATATAACTGGACTTCACCGGACTACAGTTACCAACAACAATAATTAAGAGTTTAATGAGATTTCATATGTTTACCTCCAGTCACTTATGAATCACAGCTTATTATAATAATCTAGGTTTTACTTGCGATTTTGCTCACGTTAATGTAGATTTGACCTATCCCCAGAGAACAATACATTTTTGTAAACAAAAGTTACCCTAAGGTTACCTTTTTTGTACTTCCGACTACGTGTATGCAGGTGCAGACGTAAATTTCAAGATAATCAGCCTAGTAGTTTAAGCGGGAAAGCGTAACAATCAAACTCATTCGTTTACATTATAATATTAATAACAATAATGATGTATATATTTTGAAACAAAAGCTTTAACCTATATTTTCAAACTATACGCATAGAAGGAGATTGTTAGATGTAGATTGTGTAAATAAAGTTGGAGAGTACACAGTTACAAAAAGGGGGAAATCAGGATGAGAACATGAGTTTGACATAAACAAAAATTGTCGGCGACTGCTTAAGTAACTGTAAATTAATAATATACACACTAATGACACGCACTTACTCTTGTATCGATAAGGATATTATTGCCTCTTGTATTGGTTTATTTAGTTGTTCATCAAAACTGCGTGCATCGTTTATCATATCTGTATCAGTAGCGCCTAAACACACAGTTAATACTCGAACACCAGTTTTGGAATAATACTCCTGTTTCTGTAAACGTAAATAAATACGGATTTTGGGTGTCGCATTCGTGACTTCAATCTTATTTGCACCAATCACAAGAAGCATTTAGACGATTTTTTTTTAATTTGATCAGAGATTTAAGAGTTTTCTTTGAAAACTTACACCAATACAGTTGCTGAACTGCATAACGGCACTCTTCGTTCCAAAGTATACGAAAAGCGCAGGGCATAATTGACACAGACTAGCAATTGAAGAAATATTAATTATTGTTCCTCCCTTTCCGCCATTATCTAAACGCATGATCTCCAAAGCCTTCAATGACCCTTGTACCAACGCTATCTGTAAATGCATTTAGTGCTATATTTTTAGAGTTAATTTAGAGCCTATCTAATCTTTAGATATAATTAGTATTTTTCAGTTATAATAAAAATAAACCGACACTTACATAATTTACTTCGATTTCTTTCCTTATTGAATCCATTGTACTCTCATTGGCTAATCCAGCGTTATTTACAACCATATCTATGTAACCATGCTGATCCACTATAGCACCGAATGCTCCAAACAACTGATCTTGTACCGTTACGTCACATTTTATAAATTTAATTCTATCTTCACCGTATTTACGGCATAATGTTTCTTGAAGATAATTTCCAGATTCTTCATCTATATCAAGAACTGTTACTTGCTGGAAAATAACTTATATAATAGATAAATTAATACAATATAAACTTACTCGAAGTATTCATATTTCACAAACTACTCGTTCCTTGCCCCTAATTTGCACGGGTGTACTAGCGACGAAAAGAATACCAAATCTTCTTTTTACAGTACTGTGTAGTCAAATAAAATGATAACTCAATAACTGAACGCCAATCTGTCAATATTTATAAAACCTTTTGTTTCACTCATTCACTTTTATCTTGAGATTTTTTAAAGCAAATTTACATTTTCTTACGATTTTCCGAACAAACCTTGCCCTGACAATAATAAACACAACAAAAAATAAATATCAAAATTTGTGCAGCCGTTTTGAAGTGCTTTACTTACATACATTCGACAATTTTTTTTTTCACTGGCGAAAATAATCAATTACTTGACTTTATTTTGTTTTTTATTATGACTTTACGTATATTCAATATATTTTTATACATTCTTACACATGCGTGAATAATATTGAATTTTGTAGTTACATATATTAAAAACTGATTACAATAGAATAATTCTCACGAATATAATTAAGTTATGCATGATTCTTGAAGGTCATTTACAGCCACGCTCGCCATTGCTGACGTTTAACACAGGTAAAGATTACAGACATAAGGAAAGAATAAAGTTAAAGTTATCGCAGATATACAGTTTAGGGTTCCACATCCAAAGAGGTACTATAAATCCTGCTCCTACTTTGTACCGTTCGCGTTCGTATGTTCCATATGTAAGGGGCTATACCTTTGGAACCATAAGACTATGGAGAATATTGTAATAATAATAAAATATTAGGCATGTAATCTGCATGCGTGCTTGAAGGGAAACTTCTTTGAATAATTTATATATATTTATATTATATATATACATTAGAGATTTCAGTTTTCAAATAATAAAATCAATATTACTTTATTCAATTTAGGCCCTGAGAAGACGCTTATGAACGTCAAAGCTACCAATGATTCGGAAAGCAACCCAGTCCTCGAGAAGAACCAGCAAGAAACTCGATCTGGTTTACCTTTTCATTATAATACAAAACATAGATAGTTGTATTCGTTTTTGAAGTGAAAACTTCTTTAGGCGCGTTTAGTCACATGTGTGACAGGAGCTATATTTACAATTTGGCCTCATGACATGCTACGTCATCGGTTATCGGCCGTATTGCGCAGTCACACATGTCAGCTGTCATGATATATATTATATAAAAAATATATGTTTTTAAATAAACATGATATCTGTTCGCGACAATTTATAGTGATTAGTGTTAACTAGTAGTGTGTTTTATTTCTGTGTATACTATTTTAATGTTTTGTTTAGAAATAATGTATAGATTTATAGTATAGTTCGATAGTTAGAATAGTATAATTGCACCAATGCTTGTAATTCTTATTTCTAACGTAATTCTTAGATATAGTTTAAAATGTATAAGTTGTTAGCTATAAGAATAACTGTAAATAGTTTTTGAAATAAAGAGCAAGCGAAGGGAAATCATCGCACCCGGCCCCGCCCTGCCTAGTAGGTATAGCCGAGCCCTGACGCTGTGCGCATGGCTATTAAGTGCTCTGATTGACGGATTTGAGCACCGCCAGCGTCGGGCGAGCGATCCTGGTGCAGTATAAGCAAGGTCCGGAGCGTGAAAAATTCAGGCGCGGGTGGCATAGAGAGCAGTCGTCTTTAGTAATAGATAGTAACCGCGTAATAGAGTAATAGAGGCATCGTTAATAGTCGTCGTCATAGTAATAGTAATTACGCAGTAATATTAATAGTTAGTCATTGTTAGATAGTGAATAGTAATCGAATAGTTTCCTGTTTTGAACGTGTCTGCATACGAGCGCATCCTTCGCTGCTTCACTAGTAATAAATCTTTTATTGCGAGAAAACCTCATCGTTCTTCAAGTTCAACTTCGGAATCAGCAAATCATCGCTATAGTTGTGAGTCATTCGGAGGTGGGTCACAATATCAATGTAAGGTTCATATAAACGTATGTTGTATATTGATATATTATATTGTTCAGCATATGAGTAGTCGATACAGAGTGCAGTATCCTTCGTGGGAAACCATATGGGGGGGTGATGCAATCTTATGGCGCAAGTCTATATTCCAAAACGTGGTATTAGTAGAAACCAATAATTATCGGATCACTGATGTGAGAGTAATAAATGATAGTGAATCTTTCCTTGTTTGCTTTGTTTATATGTCTACTGGTTGTCAAGAAAATTTGCCACCTTTTAGAGAGTGATTACTTTAAGTTCTATTATTGATGTTTGTAATTTGGAATCTGCATTTATGCTAGATGATTTAAACGCACAGCCTATAGAACTATTTGGCAAAGAATTAATATTATTTTGTAACGAACAAGGGTGGTTTTGTGCTGATATCAAAATATTAGATATGGAGAGTAATACTTTTACATACATACATGATGTTTTTAATTGTCAAAGGTGATTAAACCACTGCTTAGTAACTAAATCAGCATGGAATACTGTAAGAAACACCAACGTAGTATATGATGTTTATTCTTCCGACCATTTTCCTATTCTTATTGAGTGTAATTTAAACAACATTACGCCTAAATTATACCATCAAGTTTTTGTATGTAATAAAGTAACTTGGGGTGTAAGTGATAAACAACAAACTAAAATATATAATAAATTGTGTAACACTAATTAAGAGACATAGATTTTCCTAGCGATTCTTTATGAATGTTTTTATAATTTATGTTATCCTATTGAACAACATAAAATTTTAGATAGTTTATATAGAAATATAATACAAAAAGGCTGCTCCTAGAAAACCATATATTGTAGACTGGAATCAGTATCTTAGGCAGGCACAAAGGGATGCCAGGCATAGTTTTAAACTTTGGCTTTTATATGGAAAACCAACCACGAGACATATCTATGAAAGAATGAGATATACTCGCAAATGTTTTAAGTCGCGACTAAAATGGTATATAAAAATCAAGAAAAGATAAACGTGAATATCATTGCGACTCATCATAGGAATAAAAATTTTAGTCATTTATGGAGAAATACTCAAAAACTCAATGTTACGCCTGGTCTGCCTATGAGTATTGGTGTTGTAACTGACTTGAATTGTATAGCAAATAATTTTATGGAATATTTTATGGTTAAAACACAACATACACTAATACAAATGAATGAAGTTTCTGTTGGAGAGACTATTAACGACTATAATATAATCGCCAATATGACTCTTTTCACAAGTAGTGATGTTAAAAATGTTATGAAAAACATGGCTCGTAAAAAGTCAGGGTGGTCATGATGGGCTTAGTAATAAGCACCTGCAATGCGCATGGTTTCACTTGCCGCGAGTGCTTTGTTTTTTTTTTTATAATCTATGTATAACGCATTCTTATTTGCCGCGGGATCTAATGGAAAGTATAGTAGACCCTGTCATTAAAAATAAAACGTAATATTTATAATTATAAACCGAATTCTCTTGCTACTGCTACTTGCTAATGGCTAAAGAATTTGATGGTCTCTTAGATTTGCAACTAAATGATATTTTACATATTTTACGTGATGCTCAATTCTAGATGCTAAACCAAAGAACGCCATTCTAGCTCTTAAGCAGACCGTCAGATATTATATTAGTAGGAAAACACCGGTTTATGCGTATTTTCTAGACCTTATCAAATCTTTTAATCTAGTTTCTTATAATAATTTTAATATATCAATTACGAAATTTAAATAATTCATATTGTAATTAATTTCAAAATTGAATAAGAATACCATTAATCTATTTTATTGAGTTTTTATTTCTGTCGACAGTCCTTATGACTGCCTCGATCTTTAACTGAATGCACAGAGAGGGGCGTCATTTCCAAACGTCGTCATCGTTCAGATATTGATCCACCCTATACTCGTCTTTAAACATTAAAACCAGCTCGACATGGTGTTTGAACTCAGTATAATATATAATAAATAATAAAGTATAATATGTTTTGGTACTTTGTTATAAAACCAAACATTATTACCTAAAAAAGCTCTTTTTGGTCTTAGTGAGCCTGAAACATGGAATTAGACCAATTTGTTGCTGTTTCGAGTATTTAAATTATGCCGGTCTTTTACTAAATCCATCTTATCTAGGTTTTTGCGGACATACATTAAATTTTCAAGAATATATTGGTAGGGCAGAGTTAATATACCGAATTCCTGAAAGTTAGTCCTTAATGATTCGCGAGGCCCCATATTATATATTCTCGAACTGCCCGTTTTTGTAGTAGGAACATGGTGTCCACCTCAGCTGCTGTCCGCCGCAACAACAAAATACCATAAGACATTAAGCTATGGAAGTAAGCGAAGTGGACCAACTTAGTTATTTAAAAAAACTGATAATAATATCTAAATAATAGAAATTTCTACAATAAATAAAGATAATTTTGAGATGTGTAATATAGATATATTAAACTGAAAATTGCATGGCAGACAAATTGTTTACGGTTTTGTCATTCCACCTACTCTAGAAATGGGTAACAACCTGGGTTTAAACCTATGAAGCTATTTCACACACGGGGTGGTTGAGCCGGGTGAAATCTGATTTTTTACCTATTTAATATTTTAGAAAATAAAGTGTATTTTCGCAAGTTAATATAACTATTAATATTACGAAGAATGTTCACATTTTGAATACATAAAAGATTTAATTTTCTGCGATGTCACTCACTTATGTTACACCTTAATCGCGGTTAAAAATGTTTTTACAAAAAAAAAAAAAAAATTATAAATTAGTCATTTGTTTCTACGGTTTTATTTAATTATGATTATAGATTTTTTAATATAATATACAAAGATACATAACTTCAAAATTATTAACAAGTCTACTGTATCTTCTATATAAGTTGAGATGAAACAGTCGAGTACAACTTCTTCCTGTATTTGTTGGCCGATTTTGTTCAGTTATTTTATTTATTAATATAGTATACACGAGCTTTAATGTTATTCATAAAAATATTGTAAAACTTCGTTAATTTTTTTCTAATTATGGAAATTAAAAAAAATATATTTTATTTATTTATATAGTATACACGAGCTTTAATGTTATTCATAAAAATATTGTAAAACTTCTTTAATTTTTTTCTAATTATGGAAATTACAAAAATTGAATTATGTTCGAATTTCGAATACTAGGCGATTAGTAATAAGTAGAAATTGACAGAAGTTGTTGGTAATGATATTTAATTGAAAAAATATAATACTCATATAAAAGCGTACCTTAGCTCCTTCATCTAAGAATATTTTAACAACCTCAGCCCCAATACCATTTGCGGCTCCAGTTATTAGTATAATTTTATTAGAAATTTCGTACATGGTCACGCTGTTAAAGTATCTATACTACTGCGTTAGTACGAGTTGATACCAACCAAAATATATTTGAAACCGGGTCTGCGCTCTTATCACTGACAAGATTATAATAATTGGAATTATTTACTGCTAGACAAATATTGGATAATGGTTAAGTGTTGATAAAACTTTTCTTTTATCTTTCATATTACTTAGATCACCTCAATTTTTTTTATAAGACGGATTATCGTTAAGACTGTGTTCTAAATTCACAACCAATTCAAGAAAGACCGCCAAAGTTATTGGGTGATTTATTTGAGACATACGTATTTAATATTTTCATACTGATATGAGAGTCGACAGAGTGGAGAAAAGACTGACTGTACTTAGTGTGGAATAAAAGCACACAGAAGAAGAATTAATAGTTTCTCATACTAGAAATAGAGTTTCTCAAACTCTGTATTTTTAAAGTAACTATTGTCTTAGCGCTTGCGTGCTCGGACACCGTTTTTACAGTAAAAAAACTAATAAAAATCTATGCTTATCGCGACGAAAAATATAAAAAATTATTAGGTAGTGAAAAAATTATTCGAGTTTTCCTAGCTAGTTATCACTCATAAGTTCATCTTATAAGCTAGTTATCTATACTATTATAATATATATTATAAAGAGGTAAAGTTTGTGAGTTTGTGTCGTTGTATGGGGTAATCTCAGGAACTACTGGTGCGATTTGAAAAATTATTTCAGTGTTATATAGCTCATTTATCGAGGTAGGCTATATATCATCACGCTAAGACCAATAGGAGTGGAGCACCAATGAATAACGTTTCGAAATCGGTGTTTTTTTCCTCTTGAAAGCTTCCGCTGCGTGTTAGCGTTAGCCCAAAGTAACTATTCCACGCGAACGAAGTCGCGGGCAGAGGCTAGTCACTTACTAAGTAGTCTACATGCTGTTGTCGTTCAGAACTGACGCGGTACTCCTCTCATTACAACAGGGATAGAGGATGGGGTCAAAATAAATCTGCTTCGTTTCTCGTTCGAGGAAAGAAGAAGAAAACTTCCTTAAAAGGTTATCATATGAGAAAACTTCCTTAAAATTTGATCGTGAGAGGAAACCACGTAAAAATCCTCGAGAAAACGGAAATCCTTTAGAAAACTGTTGGAGGAGGCGTCTCTTCTGCTGACATGCCGGACCTAGGGAGAGAGGGCTTGGGACCTAACCTTCTATTGTAATAGTATGGCAGACAAGGTGACTGTTTGATCGGTCAGGCTGAATCTGCAAGCAGCCTGGTGTTTGAGCTGGGTTGATAATTTAGTGTATGTCCACAAAAACTTTGAAAAGCTGGATTTCGTAAAAGACCACCATAATCTAAATAGTAGAAACCGTCAACATTTTTTTAGGGAATAGTGTTACGTTTTACAACAAAGTTCCGAAGCATATTATCTATTTGCCGAATTGAGTTTAAGCGCTATGTCAAGCGGGTTTTGATGTTAAAAGGCTATTATAGAGAAGACCAATATGTGAACGATGGTGATACTGGAATCGACTCCTCTCTGTGTATCCACTAAAAGCGATTGTGATATGTAATGTATCTTAATACCATGTTAAAAAAAAATGTTGAAAAGAAAAACCATATCTAGCTCTTGCCGGTTCTTCTTGATGACCGGGTTGTTTTCCGAACCGGTGGTAGTTTTGACATTCGTGTCTTTTTAGGATCTAATTTGAATAAAGTATTTTTGATTTTGGTCTTGCTGCCGCAGCTTTGTGGTGCATATTAACGCGATCTCGGCATCGTTTTAGCCGTTAGGAGTCTGATACTATCTTCAGCAGAGTTAGTGTCATATGTAGGATCTGATCTCATTAAGTTAAAAAAGGGTTCTCATTCAAGGTTCCTGTCGTTCTTTCATGTACAGGAAGTTTGATCTTTGTGTAATATTTTTAACCGACTTCAAAAAAAGGAGGAGGTTATCAATTCGTCTGTATTTTTTTTTTTTTTTTTTTTATGTTTGTTACCTCATAACTTTGGACTGGATGAACCGATTTTGATTATTCTTTTTTTATTTGGAAGCTGGTACTTCCCGTGTGGTCCCATTTTAATATGTATGCTACCTAGAGATGTATTGGAAGTCGGTGCGAACCGAAAATCATATCATCTACATAGGTACAAAGTTTAAGTCGTCTCTGTAATACATTT
This sequence comes from Antheraea yamamai, assembly GCA_036509395.1. NCBI lineage: Eukaryota > Metazoa > Arthropoda > Insecta > Lepidoptera > Saturniidae > Antheraea > Antheraea yamamai. Next base: position 17,587,441 of record AP028433.1, read on the forward strand.
CTACCTGGAACAAATTTGAAATTTCGGTTGGCACCGACTTCCAACACATCTCTACGTAGCACACATATTCATATGTTTTATTTAATTTGGTTAATTCGATAAACTATTTATTTTCCGCTTTTTAGTGCCTTATGGGTTTTTGATTGATATTGAAGTCGGTTAATACTTTTTTTTGAAAATTTACTTTATGTTAAAATCCGATAAAAAACAATACATTTTTACAACGACTTAGATTGCAGTAACAGAGGTCATGATATCAAATAATACAAGTTAGATAATTATACAGTTTTGCTATATATGAATATGTATATATACATTTAAACTGTTAGATATATACGAGAACAATAAAATTAATTATACGATTTAAAAAGAAACATAATTATAAATATAAGATAATCTTAATTAACACATACACAAAAATTGCGGTATCAATTTTTAAAACATTAACAAAATTACTACAAAGTAAAAACTACAATATAATTAGTAACATGGTACAATATAAGTAATGTACATAAATAGAAACTTTTGATTTCAACGCTTTTTCGTAGAGGCTAAGCATTAATCATGAATTTTAATAGACATACCGCAAAATCGTAAAAAAATGTTATAACATTGAAACAAATGGTAAATACAAAACGACTGGTGAGATAGTAAAAACAGAGCATAATTATAATTCAAATAAGAAACATGTAATTCCTATGAAACGACAATACCGCTTTCCAAACAACGAAGTTACAGTTGCTAAATATAATTATATCTATATATATGTAAAAGAATAAATGATTGACATTTTAACGCACTGTCTAAATTACTATTTATTAGTTTCGAAGGCCGTCAACATTGCACGTTGATTCCTTTTACATTGTAACTATGAACTAAGGAGTTTTGGAAATTCAACCCCTAGGTAATGAAAAACGGGTTAAACTTTGTATACAAATCAATCATTTTCCGTCAGTCAATTTTTTTTTAAAGTGTCGTAAATAATTAATATGTAGAAAACGCGTGCAAAGCCGCGGGAAACTGCTACTTGTATCATATAAATAAAAAAATCCTCTTTCAGAGAAGTTTAGAGATTCGATTACTTTAGTAAATCTTCCTAGTAGTTTTTGGTGAAAAATCTTTTTTTTAATTGACATTATTAACACTGATAATAGTTAATTAATTAAAAGGAAATTATAATTTTATTAAGAATTTGCAAAAGGCTCAGACATGATGCTATAGGCTTTCTTAACATTTTCTGTCACATTTAGAGCTGGTTTATTGTTTGCAATCAGCCACGTGCTTCCTGATTCCCCCTGTTTCAAAGCTTCTACTAAACCAGAAGCTGCTGCCTCTTTTCTGAAAAAGAAAAAAAAATCCGTATAAATAAAATGATCTACAAAAGTCTGTCGTGGTGTTTTTGTTGTTTTATTTTCATAGACACTTGATCCTTATCTAAAATAAAAGAAATAGTTTAAAAAACTGTAACTCGGTCACGAAAAAAACCACTAAAAGGTAAGAAGCAAGGTGCTGTTTGATATAATTGTCTTTTTGAGTAAAACAAGTCATTTGATATGTTGGATATTCCTATTTCATTACATCTATTGAAATCCTGTGTCACTTCCACATTAATAACATTATAACTCAATTCAAATAACGTAGTTTTGCGTTGTCAACTAGAAATAAAATAATTAAAAACCGTAGCCCAACTACAGTTAGTTAAGGAGATAGATTGATTAATATACATGTATATCGCACCGCGCTGCCTTCTGGCGCTTGCGTAACTCGGTTGAATTGTCCGATATTGCATTAAAATGCATGTATTGTCTTGTTTAAGCGTGTATAAGCTTCAACAATGATTTAGGGTCAGTATTATTCTAATAAATTTAATATAAATAAATTAGTATACATCTGAATAGGAATATTAGTAAATAGTAGTAATAAACAAGAATTTTATGAGAAGAAAAGGCAACTAGTATCATCAATAATTTGTTGCGCTAAGAATTACTTGTATATCAAATGAAATTAAAGTCACATACTAAAGAGAAATAAAAGTATTACGCTAAATGTTTCATATTTTTTTTATCATTGTTTTTGTTCTGACCTCTCTATCTGATTTATAAATGGCCACTTATTATATATATATATATACACTTGTCATTTAAGTACGAAACGTAGATACTTATAATATGCACTTACTCTTGCAATGGATGTTCGTTTTTTATCTTTAGTAATTGTTTATTTATTTCTTTATCAAAACTACGCGCTTTGTTTACAATCTCTGTATCAGTAACGCCAAAACATATTGTTAATACTCGAACACCTGTTGTTGAATAGTATTCTTGATTCTGTGAACATAAATTATTTTCTATATTATTTACTAAAACTATATGAGATATGTTAGCAGAATTTGTCTAAGAACTTGTTTTCATTTGAAGTAATCCAGAAAACTGAGACAATTAAGAAGGTACGACAGCTTATAGCATACTTACGCCAATACAATTACTGAACTGCATAACAGCGCTCTTAGTCCCAAAGTATACGAAGAATGCGGGACATAATTGAGTCAAACTAGCAATTGAAGAAATATTGACAACTGTTCCTCCCTTTCCACCATTATCCAAACGCATAATCTCCATAGCCTTTAACGTTCCTTGTGCCACCGCTATCTGTAAATGCATTTATAAGTATACGTTTAAATTTAATTCAGAAAAAAAATGTCTTCAAGTATTTATATCTAAGCTATAACAAGGGTTCAATGACACTGACATAGTTTACTTCGATTTCTTTCCTTATTGAATCCATTGTAGTTTCATCAGCCAATCCAGCGTTATTTACAACAACATCTATGTATCCATACTGTTCCACGACAGCATCGAATGCTCCAAACAACTGATCCTCTTTCGTTACGTCACATTTTATAAATTTCATTTTATCTTCACCGTATTTATGACATAACGTTTCTTGATGATACTTTCCAGATTCTTCATCTATATCAAGAACTGTTACTTGCTGGAAATAAATTTTGATAATATTATTATTATTTTAATGCATAAATGATTGCAATATAAACCTACATGAGGTCTTTATATGTTACTAGCCGACCCGTGCCCACTTCGTTGGGCGGTAATAGGCATTATCAAGCTACAACTTTTCTCTAGAACTCAATCATATATATCTCATAATTAAGGCAGCGTTCGTAAGAAACGTTTTCGTTCAACCATTTTTCTCCGACTCCCCAGATATTACCCCCTACAACCTCACAATCTTTACCTCTTTATAATATTAGTATAGATTATAGATAATATAATTAGTTAATAGCTTCTGCCCGCGACTTTGCAAGCGTGGAATAGTTATTTTGGGCTAAGACGCAGCGGAAACTCTCAAAAGGAAAAAATACCCCGATTTTAAAACATTTTTCATTGTTGCTCCGCTCCTATTGGTCTTAGCGTGATGACATGTAGTCTATGACACTCATTTATAACGTGGCTTTCTATTGGTAAAAGAATTTTCAAAATCGGTTTAGTAGTTCCTGAGATTACCCCCTACAATGTCACAAACTCACAAACTTTGCTTCTTTATAATATTAGTATATAGATTATAGCCCCTGCCCGCGACTTCGTCCGCGTAGTAATAGTTACTACTCTGGGCTAACGCTGACACACAGCAGAAGCTCTCAAAAAGAAAAAAACATCTCGATTTTGAAACATTTTTCATCTGTGCTCCGCTCCTATTGGCCTTAGCGTGATGATATATTCTCGATGAATGAGCTATATAACACTGAAAGAATTATTCAAATCGGACCAGTAGTTCCTGAGGTTACCCCTTACAACGCCACAACGTCACAACGTCACAAACTCACAAACTCACAAACCCACAAACCCACAAACCCACAAACCCACAAACTCACAACGTCACAAACTTTACCTCTTTATAATATTAGTATAGATATTATAGATTAGTATAGATAAATTTTCATAAGCTATTTTGATAGAGAGTACGTAATCCAATGATTTATTCGTTTTTTCTAACTTCTATCTGATAAGTACGAATGTACGAAAATCAACATTTTGGATTTATTTTTTTACAGACTGCTACATATGTGAAATAATACAGTAATTCTAACCAAGATAGACTATGCATGATTTTTAGAGGGCCTAATATTTTTAGAGCTCATATTATAAACAAGTTTGCCAGTGTTGACATTTACACGTATAACGTTTAACCCTGGATAATTATAAAATTCGTCCTTTCGACGACGTCCTTCTGGATGAAAATCGAGTGTACCTAGTTCCGCGTATCCCTGGCTCCTGCATCCTTGTCTACGTTCTTATTACGAGTAAACAGTGAACGCTTGAGGTCAGACAATAGTTAGGTTGTGCTTTACAGTCATCCCTGGCTACGAAAGCGACATCTGATTATGACTTTGAGGCGTGAAATCAAGGTCATGATAGAGAATATTCTGGACAAACTGTTCAACATATAAGTATCTGTTAATCCTTCGTCGAATGTGCTATCTGTGTCTGTCTAAGATGATGATGAATGACTAAACACCATTGCGTGAGATGCAAGCAAGCTATTTGGGAATTCTGACAGGTGTTGTCGCTGTGTGGAATCGTAATTAAACATTTATTTTATTTGGTTGCTAATTAACAGAACTTCCGTATCATGTAACAAGTTTCTATTTACATTAAGTAATATTGATAATATTTGAGTTTTCATTTGCGTAGTCTGCTCGACGAATATTGAATTATTAAATGAATATAGATTAGTTGACTAGGATTAAAGACACAACAAAATAGTAAATTAAAGTATGTCACTAAATACCTTTTAGGGATCTTAGTCCAGTGAAGCTGTTAAGACCTTGCTAGGTCAATAGCGTAGTCAGTTCGAAAAAATAAAACCTATTAAGGATCTGTATTCTAGGCACGGCAGTATTATTCTTTTTTAAATTAAAATAACAATTTATGAAACATAACATCTATTTATATAAATTATAATATTCGATATTATTATCGACATGAATAGAAATGTATGCAATATATAAAAACAGTTTCCAGATGATTCTATATGTGTAAAAGCGAAAATTGCACAGCAGACAAGTTATTTATTTATTTTGGCAACCAATTTTCTAGTAGATTATTACTACCATTATCATGTAGGTAATGAGGTAATGATATTACAAATTTCTTGCGATCATTTCAATGTTTTAGTAAGATTGTGACCTCCTTGTTACAACTTTCCAAGGAGTTTTTGTGGTAGGCCAGAATCTATGTTCCGTGATATTATTTCCTATCCACTTCACTTGTGCATAATAACCAAACTATCATTACATAGCATAAAACAAAGTCTCCTACCGCGTCTGTCTGTCTGTCTGTTAGCGATAAACTCAAAAACTACTAAACGGATTTTCAAGCGGTTTTCACCAGTAGATAAAGTGATTCATGAGGAACGTTTTGGTATATAATTTGTCAAGGATGTTTTTTTTATAATCAGGGCGGGATAACGTCTGCCAGGCCCCCTAGTATTACATAAAACACCACCGATATTACAAAATATTGAGTAAAATAACACAGGATTATGAATAAAATATAAAATCCACTACATGACAATTCAAGATCCCGGCAAAAACTTAAGACAAGTTGTTACGCTTAAGTCATTTTAATGACATACATTCCAATCTGATACACTTAGCCGCGCCTAAATTAGTTTCAATAGAATAAATAAATAATAAATTAATGAGTCATTATAAAAGAAGCTTTATTGTCAATATTTTTATTTTATTTGAATAACCTATGTCATTTTTAAGATAATGTGCAGAGACATAATGATTAACTAATTTTAAATAAATAATAGCGGTTCGTAAAAAAGTTTAATTTAGGGAATGTTATACAATTTTTAAAACGTACCTTAGCTCCTTCATCCAAGAATATCTTAACAACCTCGGCTCCAATACCATTTGCCGCTCCAGTAATCAATATAATTTTATTCGCAATTGTGTACATGATTACGCTCTTAAGTTCAGCAGACTACTGTGGTAGGGTCGGTGATATACTCGCAACGGAATGGTATGATTTTAGCTATAACAACAGATGGATAGTTATTATGCTTAATTATTATTATTTACTTACTTAATATTTTAAACTACAAGGGAAATATGCTTAAATGTCAGTAAAACTTGTTTTTTTTTGTATTATTTATATCTCTTAATACAACCAATAAATGAGTATAAGTAGTTGCTCCTATAAAATGTGCGATTGTATCTATGAAAACGTATTTATAATTATATTGCTTAATTATTATTACTTCATTAATAAATATTTTATAATACAAGGAAAATATGCTTGAATGTCGGTAAAACATATTTTTTTAAATTATTTATACCTCTCAAACAACCACTAAGTAAATATAATTAATTGCTCGTATAAAAGGCAATTGGACAAAGAGTTCATAGAGAGCCATGATTTAGAAGACGCATGATGACTCGTCACAAGGTGGATGAAGGCTGCGGGAATGTGTCAGATACGAACAGCACAACATCGGTCATTGTAAAAAAAACGTATTTAGGTTACAACTCTTACTCAGGCCCACCTGGTTAAGGCACATTCGTTTTCATTGCGTCTTCCACCAGTTCATTATGAGTGCCCAATTCCCTCTTAAGATTGCAAGTCGTGCGCCTGCTGAGGGGCCAACACCTGCCAGGTCGGGTAGAAATATTACAGAGGCAGTTCCTGCCCACCTGGCTAACGACTGTGAAAAAAACATCGAGGGGCTTAGACTGTACAAATCTGTTATTCCCACCTATGCTGTCCGGTGAGATGGGAAACTAATTGGAAAAAGGTATTTAGGGGGCCAGCTTTTTTTTCCGAACTGATTACGCTATTGACCTAGCAAGGTCTTAACGGCTTCACCGGACTACTAAGCCGAGCGCTTAAGGCACTTTATTTTGACAACTACTTCAACCTGCACGGCACACCTCGGGTCGGACTGTTGCCTGATTCCTGCAATTCGCGACCTTTCTGAGCTAACCTTTTTTTTTTTGTTTTATAGTGGAGAAATCCTTCATTGGATACACCTCCCACTGCCGGGGGATAACGAGAGGGTTATGCCAAACTCCTACTGGCTAATACTCCACTGCCGCCTAGCGCTTGTTTCTGGACCAGGGAACCGGGGTGACGGAAGCAAACTCCGGTGCCTTGGTCACGCACTCAGATCGCCCGCTGGTGGTAGTACGGGGATCGTCTTCTCGTGGAGAGACATAGCTCTCCTGGGCCTCATTTAGAAGCTGCAGCTATCCCGTTCTTCTTCGCCACGGGTCCTCCTTTCTTTGGCAATGGACGCCCCCGCATCCATCACCAGGAGGTTGTTTTTCAGGGAGGCATTTGGTCATACCTGCCACCACCATGCCTCCTTGCTCAACTAGGTCTACTACGGCGTGCTGGAGATGCATCCGCAGCCCTCTCCCTTTCTCGTTCTGCTTCCTCTTTGCAGAATATAATATTTTCGCAGTAAGTAACGACTGCTTTCCAAGCTCTATCTCCACCGACCATAGCGCGAACCACGGCCGATAGAGAGAGATCATCTCCTATAACGGCTACCAGCGCACTTCTCTTTTCAGCCCATGCAAGGCACTCTTTCAGAGAGTGTTCGCCTGTGTCGAGGTCACTATCGCTTTTTACCGTCAGGGCATTGTGCCATACTGGAGCCCCATACACCACCATGGAGCGCACCACTCCCATGTACAAAGAGCGGCACCCCTTCTGAGCTAACCTAAGCTAAGCTACATACTGTTACTTATATGAGTTACTGAAATATACATGTGTACCAAGCATACATACCTCAATAACTCTTATATAAGTAAATATTTTGTGTCGGATAATTTTCTAAACTATTTCAGTTCGATAAGGGAAAAAAATAAAACCCTTCCACTTTCGTGTGTACTATGTAAGTTTGATTTAAATAGATGAACAGTTACACTATAATGGTTAACCAGGGATACGAAGTTTTTCTTCACGTTTAAACACCTTAACTCGAAATAAGTGCACTAGGACGTCTGTGGGTTACTGTTGGGTTACCAAGGTAGGTAACCCAACAGTAACCCACAGAATAAGTAGGTACTTAGTCTTGGCTATTCATAAATCAACTAATATCTTTGAGAACTACACATTTCCTATTCGACTTTGAGCAGTGCCTTGGTATATCTTCGAAATCCAAAGTCCAATGCTTATTAAATATTAATTCAAATATTTTATTTCAAAAAGATCACATTCGTTTTGAGAAGTTTTGAGGTAACAAACATAAAAAACAGGATGTGTCGTAAAGACACACGATAGAAGTGAAATTTTGGATTACAGGAAAACATATATGTTTTAAAAATATAACAAAATGCCTATCACATGATGTTCCGACGCGGTCACCTATTCAAGTACTGACCACGCCCAACTTTAAGTCGGTGTTCGGACAAGAACCGGTATTTTCAACACTCTACCCGACACAGTCTTTACTTCACCACTATTCGTCATACAAAAGGTTGCCGATCAGAATTTCAAAATACGTTCTTAAGAATGAACCTTCTTCAAATGAAATACAATCGAATTGAAAACATCCTCCTTTTTGATGACAGTTAAAAAACTGGTTCACACGAAATTTTCACGGAGCGATGATACGGGCACCAACAAATCTATATCTTCTATATCTATACATATAATAAAAATGAAGTGTCTGTATATAATAAAATGTCACTATAAAATTTTTCGAATGATTGGGTATGAAAGTATACACGCTACTCATAACAAAAACGCAACTTTTGTCGGTATGTCTGTTTGTTCCAGGTAATCTCCGAAACCACTGGACCAATTTGGACGAGAATCTCATTGGCAGATAGCTTAAATTACAGCGGGTTACTTAGACTACTCTTAATTAGACTAGCTGTTAACGGCGACTACGGCCGCATTGCTATCTCCAAAACGGTTCACCGAGTTTTACAGGACTTCCACCGGCAAATAGCGGACATTATAAAAAGTAACTTAATTTATTTTAATTCAGACTAGCTGTTTAACGTGGTTTCGCCTACAGTGCTATTTCCAAATCGATTGGACCGATTTTCACGGGACTTTCACTGGCAACAACTGACTTTATTGGAAGTCATTTAGGGTATTCTAGTTTAGACTAGTTATTACCCGCGACTTCGTCCGCATGAAATTTAGCAAAAATATGCTGTTCACTGTAAACATGTGCATAAGCATAAGACGTGCGTTGTACTGGACTCCAATAATAAATATAATTGAAATTCATAATTATCTGTATCTTTGTATGTAATTTGAATTATATTGTATTTTTTGTTATTTTGACTGCCATTTTGTTTTATTTACTGCGCTTTCGTCTACATAACTCAATAACCATTGTAACATATAAAAATATTATATCGAGTTCAATGAGCACTATTTAAACTGTCGAATATTAAAAACTGCTTAGACAGATATAAAGTTTTATATCTTGGTTTATATTTATGCAAGTTTCAAGATGTCAGCCCATTCATTGTTTACAGTTCAACAATAAAATATTAATAGTAATTTTAAAGAGAGAAAGGGTCTTTCTAATAAGATATTAGACCATAAACGTATCACTAATTGACAATACAGGCATATGTCATTTTTTCATTAGTTCCTTATACAGTGTAAATGAGCTCTGAGGTAGTTACATGGTGGGTTAAGGTTCCAAATATGTTGCTGATAATAAACCCCATTTAATACACTGTTGTATTTATACAATATATCTAATACTAGCTATTCCCCGCGGCTCCGCACGCATTTTTTAAGTGTATTAAATAACTATGGTGTCATAGTTACAAATGTTTTTGAAAAAGCATTTCTGTAATGTACACACCTACTTACAATCTTACATTACGCCATCTACTGTAACATGTAATGTGTACATTAGATATATCGTAGGTAGGTGGTGGTGGGGTGGTAGTGGGTATATCGAATGGGATGGGATTTATCATCAGCAACATACGTGGAACTTTAACCTACTATGTACCACCCTCAGTGCTCATTAACACTATATAAGAAAGTAATGAAAATTTTGAACTATACATTATCGAACAATATGTGTTGAATTGTTTATTATATAGACAACACATGCCCATATTGTCGATATAATTCTATTATTCTTATACGTTACGTTAATCACTGAGTTATGTAGATGCAAACGCGGTAAATAAAACAAAATGGCCGCCAAATTGACCAAAATGATAATATAATTCAAATTACATACATTTATTCTTGGAGTCCAGTACAGCGCACGTCTCACGCGCTTGTTTACAGTAAACAAACTATTTTTATTAAATTCACACGAACGAATGCACAGGTAACAGTTCATCACTTCATAGTGTAAAACAAAGTCCTCTAGTCTGTCTGTTTGTCTGTTCGCGATAAAGTCAAAAACTACAGATCGGATTTTCATGCCGTTTTCACCAGTAGATAGAAAGATTCATGGGGAAGGTTTAAGTATAATTTTTCAAGGTTTTCTTTTTATTATCGGGGCGGGACAACGTCTTCCGAGCTCGCTAGTTATCTGCCCGTAAAAGTCCCGTGAAAGACGGTCCAACCGATTAGGAGATAGTAGAATATTGTGGGCGAAGTCTTGAGTAACAAAATAAAATAGTCTAAGTTACTTCTTATAAGGTGAGTTATCTGCCAGTGAAAAACAAAAAGCAAAAAAACCTAAATTACTTTTAATGAGGTCTGCTATCTACCAGTGAACTCCCCTTGAAAATCGGTCCAACCATTTTGGAAAAAGCAATGCGGACGAAGCCGCGGACAAATAAAGTACAATATGTCAACCGCTATAATTTCGGCTATCTGCCAGTAAAATTCCCGTTAAAATAGGTCCAGCCATTTTGGAGATTACCCGGAACAAACAAACAAACAGACAAAATATAATAATATAGACAAAATATAAAAAAAAATTTTTTGGTCATTTGTAGCCATATACATTCATCAAAAAGTTGTTATTTTAATTGTACATACGCAAACTTTATTTTTATAATACGTAATAGATAACAAATTTTGAATAGGAAAACAAAATAAATTTTGAAAATGTTTGTGATAGAAACTTACCACGTTACCATGGCAACGTATATAATATTAACGCTAACGATATCTCTCAAAAGGAAAAAAGTGCCCGATTTTGAAACATTCTTCATTGGTGCTCCGCTCCTATTGATCTTTGTGTGATGATATATAGCCTTCCTCGATAAATGAGCTATCTAAAACCAAAAGGTTTTCTCAAATCGGACTGGTAGTTCCTGAGATCATAGCGTTCAACCAAACAAACAAACAAACTCTTCAGCTTTATATATTAGTATAGATAGATAGATATATATATAGGTAGATATAGGAAAAATAAGAAAAGTTTTAAACATATATTACATTGCAGCAGTGTTTGTTATAAGTTCAAAACCAATAATAATAATAGCGTTAATTTTAATTTTATGAGTGGTTCCAATTTATTAGACGTACAATTTGAAGTTATCTATGTTCGTATTTGCTTTTATTGATATTCATTATGTTTTTTTTTTCTCAGGCTTATGGTAGCCATTGTGCAACCAAGGTAGTGAATAGCTTTTAGGACAGGCAGATTTGTAATATTTGTATCTTTTTTCGATGTTTACTTTTTGTTGTTGTTAGCTGTTTACATGTTATAAGTTCTGTTATATTTATTGTCAAAACACCGACTACACGTACGTACATTACTTTGGGCCTCCATTGAAAATCAGCGCTGCAGTAACACCCAGTTGTGCTGCAGCACTTAGCTGAATGGAGGTGCCTTTGTTGAATATTCTAATAAGCTATGAATATGTCTTATTGTTTTGATGTTATCCAGCAATGAAGACATTTTCTTTCTTCTTCTATATATTAGATGTTACTGTAAGTGGCGTGCGTGTCGGACTTACAATTATTTTAACCCTAGAAAGATAACCATACCACGACATACGTTAAAGAAACCATACGCTTCAAAGGCGCACTCTTTTATAATACGTGTTTTAATTGATTAACTAAACCATATTTATAATTTATGTTATTATGTTAAAAAATATATTTAAAACAATGAAAATAAAATACATTTTTACTTTAATTTGTTTATTTCAAATAATTTAAAACCAAATGAGTAGACCTCTACGAAAAAATAACGAACATGAACAGCCTTATGCTTCAGGAACAAAATCACTTATAAAAAATGAAATCTAATCTTATGAAAATAAGAGTTTTTTCTTATAAGATGTTTGACTAAAATATAATCAGTCTAAAAAATATCTGTCATAAAAAAAATAATTAAAAATGTACACATGGCAAACGTAATTTTTGCCGCCGCAAAAAGTTCTTTGCACTTAGTACAGGTTGACATTATTTTATTTTTAGACGTACAGTAACGTCTTCTTTATACCGATGCCGTGATGGTTCCCCTTCTTGTTTTGTACGACCCTGTGCAGAGCATTCTGGAACAATATTTTCGAAGATACTCTAAACATGTCTCGGCAAAGTAGAAGTCTCTAGTTTCTCTGTCATTCATGGCGTAGCTAGTTGTGTACTGAGTTTATTCATGTATCCTCTTCTATTCAGAGGCTTTTCATGTTTTGACATGGCATTGTGGTAGTCTGTCACATAAGAGTTGACAAAACTTATATTCCTTTTGCCATAAAACATAGTCATTGGCCACATATTCGTTTACATTGAATACGACATCGAAAAGCACATTTTGCCGAAAATGTCTACGTCTCCTTTGGCTAGATTATAATGCATAATTATTTTAAGCTTACCAGTTACTGGATTTAGGACACCTTCCTCATCACACGATGATAATAAACAAACTATCTTGACGGGCATCGGTTTGTATGATACTATAGCTATACAACGCATAAAGCGCAAATTTCATTTTCGACCAACGTTTTCCTATGTTCTATAATGCATACATAATATATCGTTCCTAAAAACAAATAAAAAAACATTTACAAATAGGCTTTGAATCGTTACAACTGCAATATTAACTAACTCAAAAGTTTCACAAAAGATAACCATACGCCTCGCGAGCGCATAGACTCGTCATATAAATAAAACAATAGTACTTACAGCATGGAAACAGTCGTCACGTGAAAGGGTAAACCGATGACTGAGTTGACTGAGAAGGTCGTGGAAAAACACGCGAAGGACAAAAAAATACAGCAATATATTTTCAACGCAGGCGCCTCTGAGACGTAGGTTATCTTTCTAGGGTTAAAGAGCATTTCTATAATTGTACATAATCTCGCAATTTTATATTTCTTTAATACGATTAAAAAAAAACGGAACTGCGGGTACAGCTATCCTATATCTATACTAATATTATAAAGAGGTAAAGTTTGTGAGTTTGTGGGTTTGTGAGTTTGTGACGTTGTGGCGTTGTAAGAGGTAATCTCAGGAACTACTGGTCCGATTTGAATAATTCTTTCAGTGTTATATAGCTCATTCATCGAGAATGGTTATAGGCTATATATCATCACGCTAAGGCCAATAGGAGCACAGATGAAAAATGTTTCAAAATCGAGATGTTTTTTTCTTTTTGAGAGCTTCTGTTGTGTGTCCGCGTTAGCCCAGAGTAGTAACTATTACTACGCGGACGAAATCGCGGGCAGGGGCTATAATCTATATACTAATATATTACTAATATAATATTATAAAGAGGTAAAGTTTGTGAGTGACGTTGTGGCGTTGTAAGGGGTAATCTCAGGAACTACTAAACCGATTTTGAATATTCTTTTACCAATATAAATCCACGTTATTTATGAGTGTCATAGGCTACATATCATCACGCTAAGACCAATAGGAGCGGAGCAACAATGGAAAATGTTTTAAAATCGGGGTATTTTTTCCTTTTGAGAGCTTCCGCTACGTCTTAGCCCAAAATAACTATTCCACGCGTGCGAAGTCGCGGGCAGAAGCTATTAACTAATTATATTATCTATAATCTATACTAATATTATAAAGAGGTAAAGTTTGTGAGGTTGTAGGGGGTAATATCTGGGGAGTCGGAGAAAAATTAATTATGAGATATATATGATTGATTTCTAGAGAAAAGCTGTAGCTTGATAATGCCTATTACCGCCCAACGAAGTGGGCACGGGTCAGTTAGTTCTTTAATAATTTCAAAATGTGAATGATAATGAGAAATAAATAGTATACAAGATATCCAAGTATTCATTTTCATTTGAATTTATGTATTTAGAGTAGGGAACACATAATAAATAGATAGATGATTCAGATGACAAACAGATTGGCCTTTTCTGCTCTGCCGAGCGCTTTTCACTGTACCCTTACTGAGCGGACGCGCACCGGTTGTAAAGTGACATGCGATAGCTTGACAAAAACATTTCAGGTGGTGAAAAAATACGTTTCCCTTTGATAAGAAATCTTCATACCGCATCGATATAACCGTATCACTGTTACGTGGTTCTTTTATGCTATATGGAAACCATGTTGATTTGTAGAAGTTAATATGTCCATAACAAAACAAACCTATAGGTTTATTTTATCAATTCAATTTGAAAGCCAGCGTCAGTTAACTAAGGCCACATTGTCAGGTGAGGTTTATCTATTTATTTTGACAAGCAATCTCCTATATTATTACCGCTATTATAGCGTAGGTATATTCCAAGTGTCTTATTATAATTTAAATATTCTAACAAGATGATGGCCCCTTTGCTAGAATTTTCCAGGGAGTTTTTGTAGCATCTCGTAACTCATGCTTCGTGATATTATTTCCTGATATCATGAATTAATATACTATAATTATGCACAATAACCGAATTATATTACGTAAAACACCAGCAATATTACAAAATATAAAGTCAAATAATAATATATTTGAAGTCGATGCCAACCTAAATTCATATCATCTATATACAAAGTTTTGGTCCACTCTCGTGTCCCATGATGTATATCTGTATAGTATACCTATATATTTTATTACCGGTAACAAATTTAAATGTAGGTGGCACGACTTCAAATATATTATTAGTAGCGCAATTATATTTTTATTTAATTTGGTTAATTTAATATTAAGTTATTTTTCGCTTTTTATGCCTTATTATTTTTTTACACATCGAGCGCTTTATTTTTTTTGTAAAAAAATTTTATTTTTCATTTTAGTGACAAAATATATCTGTTCTAATGGGTATAATAAATGGCCAATCACGAAAAACGTAAACAAGTGGGGAAAACAAAAAAGATATTCACCCCTTGCTATTTTTCTTATATACCACCTCTAATAACAACAAAAAAAAAAGATCATAAAATGTCATAATTACGAGATATCGATAACATACATAAAAAAAAACAACAACCGAATATAACCTCCTCCTTTTTCGAAGTCGGTTAAAAAATACAAGATATGATATATTATAACGCTTTATAATTATAATACTTTCTCTCTCTAAAATTGAATAACGTCTCAAAACAATATTAATGAGGATCCCAAATAACAGCTTCTTCAATCAAATACAAGATTTATGAGTATAATACATAATACACTACATGACTACATCATTGTTGAACTTATAGTCAGGTGTTAATGAGGGTCCCCGGCTCAGAAGGCGCATCCGGCTAAGGCCAAGCCGGGAAAGAAGCCAGTAGCGGCCCCAGCTCCAAACGCAGCAACTCACCAACCAAAAGGAGGCGCAAGCGGAGGGCAAAGAAGGCTCGCGCCCCCGCTACTCTCATTTGATCACGCTGCGGGAGGAGGCACACAAGGCGCACTTCTACTCCTACAGAAGGCCAGGAAGGCGGTGTCGCTCCCCG
This sequence comes from Antheraea yamamai, assembly GCA_036509395.1. Lineage (NCBI taxonomy): Eukaryota > Metazoa > Arthropoda > Insecta > Lepidoptera > Saturniidae > Antheraea > Antheraea yamamai. The sequence continues at coordinate 17,603,253 of AP028433.1, forward strand.
AGTGCGGCACGCCGAGCTAAAGTTCGGACGAGCGCCACTGGGCCAAGATGCTTCGGTTCCCGGTCCCCTGGCGGCCCAGCAGGCCGACAAGCTGGCCACTGGAGTGAGGGCGGCGCTAGAAGGACTGGCCACAGTGGTGCGGCCGACACGAGCCATTCGGACCTCGGGATAGAAAACTTCTTGGACGAAGCTGTCGAGGCGACGTCTAGGCCAGCGGATGTGAGCTCAGCATCTGAAAGTGGGCGAGCTTCGCGCCCGGGGAGAGGGAACCAACTCTCTTTTCGTCTCCCTCCCTCTGACGCGGCGCGGAAGCTGGTCGAGGCCGGCGCCCGGATTGGCTGAGTATGGCCCGAGTCGTGCACCTGGACAGTAGGCCACTCAGGTGCTATAAACATGGCTGGGCCATACCCGGCCAAATCCCGGCCTGGACAGGAAGGACGCCTGCTTCCTTGCGGAAAAGACGGCCACCATCAGAGGTCTGCAAAGTGGACAAGCCACGGTGTGCCGTCTGCGCCAGGTGGGAAGGCCAGCGGAGCACTCATGGGAGGGGGCGAGTGCAGACCCCCTCACTGAAAGGGAAACTGCCCCTTTTAAGGGGGCAGAAATGGAGGTAGTTGCTGTGGGCTAGTTATGGACTACATCCACAGCAGCTACCTCCAGCTATATAAACCACTCCGCCGCCGCCCAGACCTTCTCCTTCAGGCGGGGCGGAGGGGAGACGATATAGCCGTAGTCGCGGAGCCGTACCGCGTCCCGGACCAGCCTCACTGGCTGGAGACGTGGACGGCTCTGTGGCTTACTGTCTGGGGGGGGATTGCCTCTCTCAGTCAAGGAGAGGGGCTCCGGGTTCGTGGCAGTCGCCTCACGGGATCTCGCGACCCTCGGGGTATACTTTTCCCCGAACCGGCCCCTCATCGAGTTCGAGTCCTTCTTGGACTCGCTGGGGCCGGTCGTGAGGCGGCTCGAGCCGCTCCCCATCGCCGTAATGGGGGATTTAATGCCAAATCCAGGGCGGGGGAGCGGGGCCACGACTCGTGCGAGGCGCTTGAGGAGTGGGCGGCCCAACATGGGCTGTCCCTCCTCAACCGGGAACGCCCTCACTGCTGCACAAACGGGGGGCCACGTGGACGTATCTTTTGCCACCCCGTCGGTCGCACGACGTGTCCGGGGGTGGAGGGTGTTAGAGGAGGTGGAGACCTTATCGGACCACCGATACATCAGGTTCGAGATCTCCACCTCCCACACTAGCCGGCAACCCGCCCCCGGGAGGGCGCTAAGTTCCCTCGCTGGACGATGAGCCGTCTCGACCCGGAGTTAGCGGAAGAGGCGGCCATCGTTCAGGCCTGGGTCATGTCCCCCCCGGACGAAGATATCGACGCGTCCGCAGCCCGCCTCCGTGATGCCCTCACGGAGGTTTGCGACGCGTCGATGCCGCGGAGCGTACACCGCCCAAGGAGGAGGGCGGTGTACTGGTGGTCGCACGAAATTGCGGAACTTCGTGCGGCCTGCTCCGCGGCCCGGCGGCTGTACGGGCGCAGCCGCCGAAGGAGGACAAACAGGGACCTCGAGGAGGAGGCCCGGCTGTATGGCGACTATAGGACCTGCAGGAAAACGCTGCAGGTCGCCATCAGCCGGGCCAAGGAGCGGGCATGGGAGGAGATGCTCCAAGAGCTGGAGAGGGATCCGTGGGGGCGCCCGACAAGGTGGCCCGGAAGAAATTCCGTGGCCAGGCGCCCCCGGCAACGGAGACCCTCCAGCCGGAGGTGGTGGAGAGGGTCGTGGGTGCATTGTTCCCCGGCCCTCCGGAGCTCACTCCTCCTCCCATGCCTCCTCCCGTGCCTCCTGTCCAGGAGACAGAGGAGGCGGCAGTCGACCCTCCCCCGATTACGAACGAGGAGATGGGGAGGGCGATGGAGCGTCTACGCACCGGGCGAAAAGCGCCCGGCCCTGACGGGGTCCCGGGCCGGGTGCTGGCCGTGGCGCTGGGCCATTTGGGGGGGTGGCTTCGGGAGCTGTTTGACCGCTGTCTTGCGGTCGGGCAGTTCCCGAAGCCCTGGAAGATGGGGCGGCTTTGCCTAATAGCGAAGGAAGGCCGCCCCCCGGACTGCGCGTCCGCGTACCGGCCCCTAGTGTTGCTGGACGATACCGGGAAGGCGCTCGAGAGGATCGTTGCCTCCCGGGTCGTCCGGCATCTTGAGGAAGTGGGGCCGAACGTGTCGGACGCGCAGTTCGGCTTCCGGTCAGGGCGTTCCACGTTGGACGCCCTGACCCTCCTAAAACGGGTCTCCATGGAGGCGACCTCTCAGGGAGAAAGACTGATGGCGGTGTCCTTAGACATCGCCAACGCCTTCAACAGTCTGCCGCATGGTGTCATACGGGAGGCGCTCCGCTTTTCGGAGTGCCCCCGTACCTGCGGCGGCTGTTGGAGGCGTACCTGGACGGGAGAGAGGTCGCCTTCGTGGACGCCAGAGGGCGCATGGTCCGGCGCCATACGGCGTGTGGGGTTCCACAGGGGTCGGTCTTGGGACCGCTCCTGTGGAACATGGGCTACGACTGGGTGCTCCGCGGCGCGCTCCCTTCTGGAGCGCGCCTCATCTGCTACGCGGACGACACCCTAGTCGTAGCCCGGGGGGGGGGGAATTTGTTGATCTGGTGCGCCTGGCCACGGAGGCCGTAACTCTCGTGGTCGGGCGCATTAGAAGACTGGGCCTTGAGGTGGCTCTCGAAAAGACCGAGGCCCTGATGTTCCATGGGCCTCGGCGAGGGCCACCTCCAGGGGCCCACTTGTATGTGGAGGGCGTCCGGGTCAGGGTGGGGACCCAGATGAGGTATCTGGGCCTCACCCTGGACGGACGCTGGCGGTTCGAGCCCCATTTTAGGGGGCTCGGACCGCGCATAGTTGGGGCCGCAGCGGCGCTCGGACGACTCCTCCCCAATACGGGGGGGCCGGGCGCCGCCTGCCGCCGCCTTTACTCAGGGGTGGTACGGTCCATGGCCGCCTACGGGGCGCCGTTATGGGTGGACGCCCTCAACGCCACCAACATTCGTGCGCTGCGTGCTGCGCAGCGCACTGTGGCGTTGAGGGTGATACGAGGATACCGGACGGTGTCCTCGGCGGCGGCCATGGTACTGGCCGGTTCCCTTCCCTGGGAGCTAGAGGCGGAGGTGCTTGCCGCCGTATATAACTATACGGCGGCTAAGAAACTGTTGGGGGAGCCTCTGGCTCCTGGGGAAATAGAACGGAAGAGGAAGGAGGTGAGAGAGGAGAAGTTACAGAGGTGGAGGCAGGACCTGGCGGACGCGCGTTACGGTCGATATACGATCGACGCCGTCCGCCCGGTCCTGCCGGAGTGGAACCAAAGGAAGTGGGGCTCCCTGACGTTCCGTCTGGTGCAGGTGCTGACCGGGCACGGGTGCTTCGGTTGGTACCTGCACCGGATAGCTCGCAGGGAGCCGACCGCCGTATGTCACGAGTGCGGCGTTGAACCGGACACCGCGCAGCACACACTTTCGGAGTGTGCTGCGTGGGAGGAGCAACGCCGCACTCTGGCTGCGGCGGTAGGACAGGAGCTCTCGCTGCCGAGCGTGGTTGTGGCCATGCTCGGCAGCGAGGATGCGTGGAACGCAATGGCCTCCTTCTGCGAGGAAGTCGTCTCGCAGAAGGAGGCGGCGGAGAGGGTCCGGGAGGAGAACCCTCAAAGTGACCCTCTCCGCCAACGGAGGACAGGCAGGAGGAGGCGGCAGTTTGACCGCCGCCTCCTCCCACCGTAACCGGACCTAGGGAGGATGGGTCGGGGGGCCCATTCTCCCATTGCACAGGTCCGGCGGACGGAGGAGACGACCGGTGTGTACACGGTTGTCTCCTAACAAGACGGGGTCCGGCGGCGGCGCTTTCGCCGCTGGGCCAACCGCTGGGGCGGCACGATGAAATCTGTAGAGATCTCGTGTCGCCCCAACTATAGCGGCAGACGTACACCGTGGGGTTTTAGTCCGTGCGAGTCGGACATAACCCATCCTCTCCCCCGAGGGGGTGGGCATCCATAAGGGATTTCCCCACGTAAAAAAAAAAAAAAAAAAAAAAAAAAAAAGTTTTAATGAGGGTTGAAAGTAAGTTGAACTTCGGAAATGAGCTTCATTTTGCAAATCCTTTACCATACTTCAAACTTTATACAACCCTATTTCTTCGAGATCCTGAGTGTGGTCTTCGGACGAAATTAAAAGCACCACGATGAGATTTATAACCTATGACGTCACTGCTATGTATATATTACTGTCAGTTTCTCGATTCAGCTCTGCCAATCCCGATGAAGCCCGAGCGATGATGAAGAAACGTATGTAAATATACGCTTCGTTGGTCGCTAACATGTGAATCTTATGGCTGAGAGAACAAAAACAATGACCGGACGAAGAGAGGCCGGTACCATCTTGTGATGAAACTCAACCAACTGCTTCTAGGAGATCAGGAAGTATAACACTTAATAACTATACCTTATTCTCTTTACATCTTGCGAAGTCACTTACTAGCGACAAAATCTGCTCCTATTAGGAATTCAATTCAAAAAAAGTCGAGGCGGTCATAAGGACTGCCGACAGAAGTGAACTTAAACTATATTAAACTTAAAATACAGTATGAAGTTTAAAGGAAAATCAAATTAATAAAAAAACAGTTAAAGAGCAACATACAACCTAAGCATTCTAATCATACCACAGTTGAAGACTCAATAACAAAATCTATACTAATATTATAAAGGTGAAGAGTTTGTTTACTTGAACGCGCTAATCTCAGTAACTACTTACTGGTCCGATTTAAAAATTCTTTCAGTGTTAGATAACTCATTTATCGAAGAAGGCTATAGACCAAATATCATCACGATAAGACCAATAGGAGCAAATCACCAGTGAAGAATGTTTCAAAATCGGGTTGTTTCTTTACCTTTAGCTCAAAGTAACTACTCCACGTGGACAAAGTCGCGGCCAGAAGCTAGTATGTAATAAAATGGTTCTTTCGGAAAAGTATACATGTTGGGGTTTTATTAACTCTTTGTTGTGTTTCTTTATGATAAATAAAAGATCTTTATTACATTAGCACATAACATATATTCATATTATATAAATTAAATAATATTATTTTCTTTTACAAAGAATTTTTAAAGGCTCTGACATGATATCATAGGCGTTTTTAATATTCTCAGTCACATCTAAAGCTGGATTGTTATAATCGACTAACCACGTGCTTCCTGATTCACCATTTTTGAAAGCTTGCATTATACCTAAAGCTGCCTTATCTTTTCTGGAAAAAAAAAAACAGAATAAATATACTGCACATATGATACAGGTAACTTGTCCTTTATTTAACCGAGACTTGGTTACGATTATTAAAGGAATTACAGATATAAATTTGATATTCGAGCAGATTGCTAATTGTAGGACGATCTCCTGACCACCGACTGACGACCACTAACAAAACTATGCTGGAAGAGACAAATTTACTGTTTGAGGTGAATATATATATAGAAATTATAGATTTGTTAAATATAATTTCAAGTTGTTTACTTCTTTCAAAAGCCTTAAGAAAGTATGAAGCTTATCATCATATATAGATCAGGGCGAGCTCCTTTGTTGTGATCGAGTTTTTTAATAGAATTTATTATTTCATCCCGTGAAATATATACTTCGCACAAAGTCGAATTATTTATTGTGCGTAACAAAACAACTCACATTCGCATTTATAATATTAGTAACGATGAGGATATTATCGAAAGAAGCCTTAGTAGATATAGGTATACAGACTATGCACTTAGAAGTAAGTTGTTTGTTGTAGAATTTGTAAATTAAAGCTAAGGATTACAGAGCTAATACAACGGGAAAGTGCATCAGGAAGAGAAAATGTGTTAGCTACAAAAACGTTGTCGGCGACCGCTTAATACTTACTCTTGCATAGGTAATGATTTTATTGTCTCCTGTATTGGTTTATTTAGTTGGTTATCAAAACTGCGTGCAGTGTTTAATATATCTGTATTAGTAGAGCCCAAACACACAGTTAATACTCGAACACCGGTTGTAGAATAATACTCTTGTTTCTGCAAACATAATCATTACAGATTCTAAGTGTGGCATTAATAACTTCAATTTTATTAAATTTCAATCATACGAGGCATTTAGATTTTAGAATTAGAGATTTTCTCTAATTTTGATCTAAAGTAAATCAGAAAATTAAGACTATTGACAAACAAGACAATGTATTGAAAACTTACACCAATACAGTTGCTGAATTGCATAACAGCACTCTTCGTTCCAGAGTATACGAAAAGCACAGGGCATAATTGACATAAACTAACAATTGAAGAAACATTAATTACTGTTCCCCCCTTTCCACCATTGTCCGAACGCATAATCTCCAAAGCTTTAAACGTTCCTTGTACCACCGCTATCTGCAATAGCAAAACCTATTTATTGTTTATATTTAAACTTAGTTCAGAATAAATTTGTCTTTGAATATTTTTAGCACTTCTCGTTTATAATAATAACTAAGTGTCACTAACATAATTTACTTCGATTTCTTTCCTTATTAAATCCATTGTACTCTCATCAGCTAATCCAGCGTTATTTACAACAATATCTATATATCCACACTGATCCATGACAGCATCGAATGCTCCGAACAACTGATCTTCTTTCGTTACGTCACATTTTATAAATTTAGTTTTATCTTCACCATATTTGCGACATAATGTTTCTCGCAGACAATTTCCAGATTCTTCATCTTTATCAAGTACTGCTACATGCTGGAATATAATTTTCTTAATATTATTCTCTCAACAGATACATGACTACAATATAAACTCATATGATGCATACAAGCGGCAATGCATTTTTACTTATATAGATTAATTTTCATTACTCTGTTTTGGTAAAGATAAAATAATCAATTTTTGGAGGTCATTTTACAGACACGCTTGCCATTGTTGAGATTTCACACGGTATGTAACATTTACAGACACGACGTAAAATTAAACTTGAAGGTATCACAAATATACAGTTTATTGCTTCTACTTTGTACTCTTCATGTTTATATCTTTTGAACCATAGGAATGTGGAGAATTATAAACATTATTGTGCATGTAATCTTCATACGTCCTTCAAGTGAAACTTTTTTGAATAATGTCTATATATGGATATCATAATTACTAGAAACACGCCTTTACATTATACATACATTAGTAATTTACATTATACATACATTAGTAATTCGGGTTTCAAATAGTGACACCAAATAATAATTAATTATTACATAGTATAAAATTAAGTCGCTTCTGTTGTTTGTTCTCTTAGATCTTTTAAACTATTCAACGGATTTTAATACAGTTTTTAGTAATAGATAGAGTGATTCAGGAGGAAGGTTTATATCTATAAAAATTCAAAGATTTGTAATGTGATGTCGTAACAAACATATTTTTGTGTGTTTAAATCGCAAACGCTGGCTAAACCTTACGAGATAGATCAAATTAATGTACTACGGAATTGCATATCTTAAATAATATTATTAATCACTCCACACTGTCCTCGTATTAGTATCTACATTACACCCGTGCGAAGCTGGTGCGGGTCGCTAGTTAATATATCAATATTTGAAAGTAGACAAATCCACAATTAGCTACCGTGGAGTTAATCAAACGTGCATGTGGGCCATGAGCGTCGTATTAATCACACGCTCGGTCTTCGGATCTACCATGTCAGTATTTCCTTTCATTAAAGAAAATTAACAACTTACAGAACATAAAAACGATCTGATAATATCTAAATAAAATTTTGTACATTAAATAAATATAGTTTTGAGATATGTAGTATATATGTATTAGGGCGAAAATTGAGTAAAAGGAAATTTGTTAATGCTCTCGTCATTCTAGTCACGTTATAAAAGAGTAACAAACAGCCCGAGTTTAACCCCACAAAGTCAGATATTTTCAATTTTAGTCCACCCACTAGTTGGTTTATATGGATAAAAACTATTGTTTTATTTACTTCAGATATCAATTTTAGTAAATAAAATGCATTTTAACAAATAAAAGTATTTGTTAAAATTATGAAAATTGTACATTTCGAATATGTAAAGGAATTATTTTGATTCGGGTGGTTACCCATAATTACATGTCACTCGGAGCATTCAGTTACTACATCTTAGTCGCTTAAAACATGTTTTTAACCGACTTCAAGGAGGAGGTTATCAATTCGTGTGTATTTTTTTTTCTACAAAAAAATAACCAATGACTAATATTTTCTATATATTGATCTTCACATAGAATTTTTAATATAATTTTCAAAGATAGATATTTCAAAATAAATAATATGTATATAAATAGGTGGAGACAAAACAATTAATTGCAAATTCCTCATCTGTTGGTCAACTGATTTTCTTTTTTTATTTAGTATATATTGACTAGCTTTAGCGTTATTAATAAAAAAATGGAAAAATTCGTTGGTTTCTTTCTTGATATTGAGACTTAGAAAATGAAGTGTGGTCGTATTTCGAGACCACTAGACGTTCACTAGTTGGTTTAAAATGACAAAAGCGATGGATAAATAATATAAATATATTTAATTTAAAAAATATAATGCTCTTTTAAATTAATACCTTAGCTCCTTCATCTAGGAATAGTTTAACAACCTCAGCTCCAACACCGTTCGCGGCTCCAGTAATCAGAATAATTTTATTTGAAATTTCGTACATGATCACGCGGTTAAGGTGTCTAGATTACTGCGATCATCTGAGTTTATACCGACCGAAATATATTCGAAAACGAGTTTGTGATCTTATCAATGGTAATATTTTTATAATTACAATTCTAAATGGTTAGGTGTTGATAAAACTTGTTTTTTACAATCCTTACTACTTAAATCACCTAATTTTTTATAAGACTGATCTATGCTAAGGTTGAACTCCAGATCACTACTAAAAAGATTAAGACATAAATTAGGAACGGTCGATAATATATTTGCCGGTTACAAATATGCCTAAACATAAAGAAATAAACGAAGAAAAGCTTTTGAGGTGGTATTGTTATACGGAAATACATCAGGTACTTCCCTTTCCAGGTGAGGTGCATGCCTGCCAAACAGCACATATATCCAGTAATCAGTATTCAGGAATCCAATAAAATCACTGTCACAATGTACATAGTGAAAAACCGGTTCGAAATCGGCCAATATATCCAGCAACTAAGAGTTTTGCAGGCCAGCATGATGACGATAAATGTCGATATATTATAGAATTATCAGAGTTCGATGTTGTCTCTGGATTGCACTTTACTTTTCATCAGGTACATTACAAAATATCTTTGATAAAAACTATATTTTCGACGATCGCGTAGGTACCATAAACTGTCGATACTAATACGATACTTAATTGTACACTTACTATTTCAATAATAATTTATTTTTGTAGAAAAAACGACACTAACAATAGAAAAAAGGTATTTAATACATTGAAAGTTTTAATACAAACAACAAATACAAAGAAACAAAATGTTGATTATAGCTAATATCAGGGTGTCGGTTTTTCGTGACGGTGTGCGCGCGCCTTGTAATAACTTCAGAGTGTCGGTTTTTCGTGGCGGTATGCGCGCGCATCGTAATAACTTCAAGTTGTCGGTTTTTCGTGACGGTGTGCGCGCGCATCGTAAAAATGTACTCTCATCATTTTTCCCTAACGCGCCAAAAGAAGTATAACTTCAATTATTTTCTATTTTGTTTACCCTAAGTATATGTATGTCAGCAGAATTTGTTGTTTTCATTTCAAGTAATCCAGAAAACTGAGACAATTAAAAAATTAAGAAGGTTTAATACAAATTTACACCAATACAATTCTTTAACTGCATAACTGCGCTCTTAGCTCCAAATTATACGAAAACTATAAGATCAAATGCAAACTAGCAATTAAAGAAACATTGACAATTATTTCTCCCTTTCAACCATTATCCGAACGCATAATATCCATAGCCTTTAATGTCCCTTATGGTACAAGGGATCTACCTATCTGCAATAGCAAGACTATTTATATGCATATATTTAAACTTAATTCAAAATCACTTTACCTTCGAATACCTTTTGTATTTCTTAGGTATAATAAAAATAAAGTGACAATAACATAATTTAATTCGATTTCTTTCCTTATTGAATTCATTGTACTATTATCAGCTAATCCGGCATTATTTACCACAATATCTATACATCCATATTGATTCTCGATAACATCGAATGCTCCAAACAACTGATCCTACTTCGTTACAACACATTTTATAAATTTAATTTTATCTTCACCGTACTTATGTCAAAGTATTTTTTGAAAGCAATATCCAGATTCTTCATCTTTATCAATTTTTATAATCTTAATATTATCTAAACAAATAAAAGACTGCAATATAAACTCCAAAGCGAAGGCAACCTTTGCATGTCCGCTGGCCGTACGGCTGAGCAAATACTTCTCTAGAAGAATAAAAATGAAAATCTTTAAGTCTAACTTGAAGTCAGTCTTGCTATATGCGTGGAAAAACCTCACACACTAGTTCCAAGTCTTCGTTATCGGCAGCCTTCGCCAAATCTTGAGAATCTTCTGGCCAGGGGCAATCAGCAATGCTGGGTTGTGAAAAATATGGCAATAAAATCTCTTAGACCTAAATGATGTGACGTGACGTAAGACGCCAAAAATGGGCTTGGATCGGCCACACTTTGCGAAAGGATAAGAGCCACATTCTTAAGCAGATATTGCATTGAAATCCCCAGCGTAAGTGGAGACGTGGTCGACCTTAGCAGACCTGGTGAAGATCTGTACTTGCGGAGACTAATAGGATTGGGCTTACTTAGAGTCAGATAAAACGTGAAACCACTGACGACAGAACGAGATGAAAAATCATCGTGCCTGCTCTCTGTCCTAATAGTTTGGGGAAATAGGATTTCTTGAAAGAGAGAGAGAATCTAAACTCCATGAGATGTCCATATATTATTATATATTTTAAAATTTTAACATTACGATAATTCTGACTGATGACTGAGATAATCATGTGATGTAATCAAATTATGTATGATTTTTAGAGGTTATATTACAGACACGTTCGCTTTTATTCACTTTACACGTACAACATTTAAAGACACACAACCTTACATAGCGCTTACTTTGTATCATCTATTTGTTACACGTTTAAGGGACTTTTTAACAGTAACAGGCAGCCGATTCAAGTGTTGTCAGGTACGCTAAAAGATAATAAAAAAATAATTTACATATAACCTTCATGGGCCTTAATGTGAAACTTCTTAAAATATTCAGTATATTGATAATATAATTTTCTCAAACCACATCCTAATACATTAAGGAATTTAGTTTCATCAAATAATAATTATTTAATATACAAATATCACTACATAGTATAAAACAAAGCCGCTTTCTCTGGCCCTATATCCCTATGTATGCTTAAATCTTTAAAACTACGCAAATTAAATTATGCTGATATTGTGTAGCCCTGTATCGACCGCACGGGGACCCCCCTTCATCCACCCACCCCAAACAACAACTCCAAATGGAAAAGGAGGCAGACCCAGCGCCACGTGAAAAACCGGGAGCCCAAACAGGGGCGGCAGACCGGCCGGTAACCCCCACCCCCATCCAGAGCGCTCACCCCAACACCACCCCCCCATCGCACCCCACCTCATTTTATATTCGCACTAACGCACCATTTGCAAATATTTTCCCCCACCCTATTATACCCTTTTATTTTCCCCACCCCCCCACCTTTTCCCCCCCCACCCCCTCCCCCCCCCCCCCACGGCGACGCGGCACCACATTTTTTTTCCACCACCACCTCCTTTCTGTTCCTGTATTGCGCGCGCCGGGCACCACCCGCCACCCCCCCGGGGCCCCCCCATTTTTTTCTTTCTTTCTTTCTTTCTCGGATTTTGATGCGGTTTTTTTTAAAAGATAGAGTGATTGAAGAGGAAGGTTTATATCTATAATAACATCCATTAAATACTGGAGAAATACTGTTATTTTTGAGGTTTCTAATGTGATGTTGTAAATAATTACATTTTTTCCCCTTACATTGCAACAAATGCAGGCGCACCACGGGCAGTAATGAATAAATCAAAACTACTGGATCGATTTTAATCATTTTTTCAATGAATGACATAGGCTATATATTTTATACCCGTGCGAAGCCGGAGCGGGCCGCTAGTCTGAAATAAACTAATCAAGAAACAGTAACCGTCGAGTCATTTAAACATTTAATTTACATAAGCGCGGTGGTTGTAATCACATTATATACTATTAGGACGATATTACGTAAAGCATATGCTTGTTCTTTGCGATTCATGTAAATATTTATCTTTATTGAATACAATTAACAGCTTTTAAAACAAAATTTAATAAATATATAAGAGAAAACAAATTTCTACAATAAATAAAGATAGTTTCAAGTGTGTCTATATGTACAGGAAATTGCGGAACAGACAAGTCGTTACGCTTATGTCACTATGTATGTCACGACTATAAAAGTTTCACTAAATAAATAAATAAAATGTTGATAAGTCAAATTAAAAGAACATGTATTGTAAACGTTTTTATTTATTTTTGTTATCTCCATGTAATTTGTAATTCATTAATTTAAGCTTACTAACAGCGGACCGTAAAAAAGTCTAATTAAGGGAATAGTATGTACACTTTTAAAAACGTACCTCAGCTCCTTCATCCAAGAATATCTTAACAACTTCAGCTTTAATATCAACATACAATATAAATCAAAATAATGTATAATCAGTATAAAGACTAAATTTATAATGTATCACAATAGTCCTACTTTTTATATAGTTACTAGTGTATTTTCATGTTGACGATCCTAAAATAAATAATTTTATTTGCAATTTCGTACATGATCATACGGTTAAATTTACCAGACTACAGCTTTAGGATTAGTAATATATTTTCAACCGAGTCGTAGGATTCTATCAATAACAAAATATGTATAATACATACTGCGTGAAAATATTATATTTGTCGAGGCAGCGGTAAAATTGCGTCCATGTAGATGTATGACGTCATCCATAATGACGTCATGGTTATGATTTGATCTATCAAGAACTATCGAATAAAACGTTAACCGATACAGAAACACAACACTGACTATAATTACAATGAATTATCCGTAGGTGAGACTAGCCCAACTTGGTGAGCGAGTATGCCCAGCATCTAGGCCTCGGTCGCTTTTTAAGGCATCATGATAAATAAGTAGCCGATAACTTCAACCAATAGCGTTTGAGGTCATTAGTAACACCCCCGATATAGTCAATAGGGCGGTATCGTAGGTCAATAGTGGCTGCCCGATATATACAGCAAGAAAAATTTAAATTATTTTTTTTTTTTTATAATAGTGAAAATTGAGATGACTTACTACATGATTACACACAACACACTTATTGTAGTAATTATGGGGCAGGCTTATGTTAGTTTGATTAAATAGAGATATATATTTGTTACTACTAATGTTGTCTAGTGGTCTAAAATTAGGCCATAATTCTTCTTTTTCTTAGTTTCAATATTAAAATATAGTAATATTATACAGTATGATGGTTAAAGAGTGTCAATATTCTCACAGATTACTTATTACTTGTTTGTCGTTATAAATCAATTAAAAAAATAGGTGCCTAATATTTGACCTAATTATCTCGAGAAACGCAAAACTGATATACACTCAACATCAGGTGATTTACGCAAAAACGAACTAGTGTAATAAATACAGAAACGGTAAATCATGCCATAAACTACCACACGATTGAACGGTGTCACCCCTTAAACGGTCACCTGGGATATTGTAAATGTAAGAAGTGTAAAGTATGGGCAATAGAGACATATATAACGGCTTCCCTTTGTCGAAATAACTAACTTTTTCTTTTTTTGCATTAATAGCTAATAAGCAAAAATGAATAAACAATCGGTTGGCAAAAAAATCAGAAAAATGTACTGAACTGTTTTATCTTCGCTTTCTTCTATTTTATGAAATATCCAGTACCTAATAACAACATACCTAATAACAACACACACAACAAACACAACAACAAAGTACCTAATAACAACACACCTAATAACAAAACAGCTGTTACTATTTTCTTTTAATGAATAATTAAATAATACAATTGCTTCATTTTCTAACAAAACATCGTACCTAGTGTATAAGTATAAAAACATTAAATCCCATACATCTAATATTAGTATTGATAAAAAAGTAAAACAAATAGAATAAATCAATTTTGTTGTATTATATAAAAACATGACATTTTATAGACATACTGAAAAGAACAGAAGTATAGTTACAACCTTATCAACCATAACGATCATACGGGAACCAGAGGTTCAGGGTCCCAACGTGTGAAAGTAAAAATAGATTATTAATAAAAACATGATAACAAAGATAGTTTTCCTAGTTCCTGACATTTGTTAGATTACACGTCGTGGATGTAATTTTGCACTTAAACCAATACCCAATAGGTTTGTGATCAATTTTACACTTTACACGCCTATGAGCTTATATTCCTTGACTCATAATTGCATACGCTTCAGTAACTTTGGCAGTAATATCTTCAGCTGCATTGTCTGCAGTGACGAGCCAAGTACTTCCACTAGCTCCGTGCTTATAGGCACTAATCAATCCCTTCACCGCGGACTCCGATCTATAACCAAGATATATTTTTTTATTTATTTTAATCAGTAATTAATTTTTTTATATATGCTTAACTATATATGTATTATTATTACTCTGCTTAAAACCGTCTGTAAAAACTTGTGACATTAAGTAGAATGAATAATAATAGAAAAATAAAAAATCAGACTATAAAACCTCTACAACTTTTTATCGGTACAACGCTAAATCTATTAAAAAGCATGATGTTCCGTTCTGTGCTATAGTTTTGTATCTCTATGAAATACCGACGTAATTTTTAAATATTTATAGATTATAGATATTAATAGTTAAATTAATAGGAATTTCTAATATAAACCATTTGTTAAAATTTATGAAGCCCTTTAGGTTACACAGCTTGTAAACATTACCCACAGATCTAGTGTAAATTCAGTTTAGCTTGGTATTTGAACGACGCATGACTACCTGTTTCGATTCGTATTTTCTCGTCGCGTTGCTTCCACTTGGAATGGGGGTCCTTCTATTAGCAGTCGTTACAGATTAGGATTTGCATTCAAAACAGCTGGTGCGTTAGTATAGTAATACATTTAGTATAAATTCTATCAATTTAGTTTGTAGGATTCGTAGCTACCAATTTCAATGGGCATTTTTTCGTCGGGTTACCACTACTTTGGATGAAGTTCTTCAATTGAAGTTCTACTATTAGTAGTCCTTACAAGTTAGAAATTAGTTTCAAAATGATTGGTGCGATAATACGGTATTACCTCTAATGTAAATCAAGTTAATTTAGTTTATTTTTAGCACGTTGACCGTCAATTTTGATGGGCATTTTTTCATCGGGTTACTTCTATTACGAATGGGACTCCTTCGATTGAATTATACTATTAGTAGTACTTACTGGTTAGAAATTAGACTTCAAGATAGTTGGCGCCTTAATACGGTAATATATCTAGTGTAAATTAAGCTAATTGATTTTAGAATTTTCACAACGCAAGACTACTAATTTCGATGGGCATTTTTTCATCGGGTTACTTCCACTTCAAATAGGATTTCTTCGATTCAATTGTTCTATTAGTAGTACTTACTGGTTAGAAATTAGACTTCAAGATAGTTGGGGCGTTAATACGGTAATACATCTAGTTTAACTTAAGCTAATTTATTTTAGTATTTTCACAACGCAAGACTACTAATTTCGATGGGCATTTTTTCATCGGGTTACTTCCACTTCAAATAGGAGTTCTTCGATTCAATTGTTCTATTAGTAATACTTACTGGTTAGAAATTAGACTTCAAGATAGTTGGTGCGTTAATACGGTAATACATCTAATTTAACTTAAGCTAATTTGTTTTAGTATTTTCACAACGCAAGACTACTAATTTCGATGGGCATTTTTCCATCGGGTTACTTCCACTTCAAATAGGAGTTCTTCGATTGAATTGTTCTAGTAGTAGTACTTACTGGTTAGAAATTAGACTTCAAGATAGTTGGTGCGTTAATACGGTAATACATCTAATTTAAATTAAGCTATTTTAGTATTTTCACAACGCAAGACCACCAATTTCGATGGGCATTTTTTCATCGGGTTACTTCCACTTCAAATAGGAGTTCTTCGATTGAATTGTTCTATTAGTAGCACTTACTGGTTAGAAATTAGACTTCAAGATAGTTGGTGCGTTAATACGGTAATACATCTAATTTAAATTAAGCTATTTTAGTATTTTCACAACGCAAGACCACCAATTTCGATGGGCATTTTTTCGTCGAGTTACTTCCATTTCGAAAAGAAGTTCTTCAATTGGTAGTCCTTATGGGTTATGTTTTAGAGTCATAATTGCTGGTACGTTAACATAGCAATAAATACAGATAGTACTCACTTTTGCTTATATAACGTTCCTATGTGCTGTTCTAAAAGGATATGAGTATCATTATCGAATGCTCCTATTTTGGTAGTATCAAATATGCTTGTATCCGTACATCCAAAACATAATGTGATAACTCTAACTCCCATTCTAGAGTAATGAGGTTCCATCTGCGAAGTGAGCGATCATATTAACTAATATATTAGAATTCTTTTCATGGTAGATTGAGAATATATGTAAATAATTAAACTCCATTTACCCCAAGGCAGGTGCTAAACAGTAATACAGCACTTTTCGTGGCAGAATAAACAGGTACAAGTGGTATTGGTTTTAACGCCAAAGCGGATGAAATATTTATAATAGTTCCACCTTTCCCACCGTGGTCTTTGCGCATAAGATCCAAAGCTTTGAACGAACTCGTAATCAATGCTGACTGGAATGAAACATATATTTTTTTCATTTAGTTTTATGTATTTATCATACATTTTTTTTTGTCAGCAGTACAACGATTAATAAACAATCATATAATTAGAATTCTAATAGATACATAAATCCATTAACACTAATAATATTAACAGATCAATCAATAGACCAATTTAAGGTGGTCTCAGTAGTTTAATTAATAATAATAAAATCTTAGTACAATCAGACTCAAAAACTACTACCTGTTACTTAGTATATGGGTATGACTTTATTCATTAACAGGATATCTAAGTATTGCTTAAGATTATGGATGATTTCTATTTGATCAGAATTTGTAACGTAATTAATCTATCATCAACATATACCAGATTTTCTTTTAGATTTTAATATAGCAAAAGTAATTACACTTCAACTTAGATCATTGGAATAAAATATATAATTATAACTAAGACTAGAATTTATTGTTATAAACTCATATACATAAGAATGATGTAAAACTTACAACATTAACAGCAATCTCTTTCAAGTAAACATTCGGGCTATCGTTCATCATACCGGCACAATTAACAACAATGTCAATGTACCCGTTGTCTGCGATAACAGATGAATACGCGGCTTCCAAGTCATTTGTTGTCACGTCGCAAACATAGAACTTTATTCTGCTCGAGTCGTATTTTTTACTCATCTCATTTTCCAATGCTGTTCCACTATTCGCATCTAAATCTAAAGCAGCTACGTGCTGTAAAAGTTGTAGGAACAAATTATTTGTTAAATTTACATTTATAGTTAAAAAGTTGTTACTGTCTCGCAATTATAATGTCGTTAATTATATTCTTCTTTCTTTATATACCAGGTGAAAGTTTAAATGCTCGCAATATTCTAGAATGGTCTATGATCACATTTAACATCAAAACAAATAGTAATAAACAACCAAGAAAACCTAAATTAAAGTTTGTTCTAAGACTTTCAAAAATAGAAACACAATCTAGGGGCAATGACCGGCGTCGAAAGCTACAATGGGCGACCCTGAGTTAGTAACCTTTCATAATAAACACTTTTGTTTTGTTCCTGACGTTCTCACGTTCCCTTTCAAGTAAAAGTGAAATCACCCGACGGTCATCGACACTGTGCCTTAACATAGACGCGTAGAGGATTGTGTATAATTTTTGTATTTTTCTAGATAATTAGATCAAATATTAAGTACCTATTTTTTAATTGATTTAGAACGAGAATCGAGTGCAGAGTATCGTTCATAAATATTGCTACTGTCTAAACATTCAGTCTATATATAATCGTTCTATCGGTGTATATGTGACTGAATTGCTCCTAAACGGCTGGACAGATTTTGATGAAGTTTTTTGTATGTGTTCAGGTGGATTTAAACAATTGGATTCGATAGATGGCGCTGCGGTTGAATTAAAAAAAATATTATCAAGGCAGGACGATGAACGCCGGGATCATTATTATAAGCGATAAATTCTGAAATGAAATATACTTTTATCTATTTTTTTGTTACGATTTCATATCGTAATATTGATCATTCTTACAGGCCAACGTCAGTCCATATAGCATGAAAAAAAACGTCTTCATTACTCTGTCTATATCATCTTTTAGAAATATTTATTACAGCTCATCAATTGCGGTACATGTAAGCGGTACACACGTCTATAAAATATTATAAACATAGGCCATAGAGTTAACATACAGACAGGTTTGACAAAAAAATCAATCTCATATTTCTAAATCTCTAAATAATAAATGCCTAGCACAAAATTTGGAGGAAAATTGCATATAATTAAACAATATTATAATAATTTATTACATTATTAACGATATCAAAAAATGTATATTCATTTTAAAACATGTTGGTTATGAGTCTTTTACTTCATAGCATTTATATTCAATTGAGCTTCTATAATTTTTATATTTAAAACTTGTAAATTTTATTACATAACATTTTGACTCACCTTAGCACCTTCTTCCAAAAACGCTTGAACTATACCCGCGCCGATACCAGCCGCTCCACCGGTTATCAAAATTACCTTATCTTTAATGTCATACATGACTGCACTTACAGAAGCCATGACTACAAATGGCTAGTGTGATTTGCCTAGTACTCTTAATAGGCGATAAGGAATATAGAACAGTTATTCTATACCTAGATTAATATTTTTATTTACAAATACACGAGTATAGGAAGAGTTAAGACGTAAACTTAGTTATGTTATAAATATTTAAAAAAAGAAACAAAAGCGAAATACAAGTATTATAGACCATAACACGTTAATGTTTCTTGTATTGACACAATGATAAATAACTAGTGATCGCCTAGTTGTCGACATCGACCATAATTCATTTTGACATTCAATAAGACCAAACAAAATAATTATTATTTCAGTGGTATCATAAATTTACTAAAGATAAATTATTTATCTATAAAATATTAATATATTATTCTAAAATTAACCTACAATTTGACCAGTTAATTTCAAAGGACATGTAAGGCATGGAACGTAAGTTATGTTAACAATATTGAATGTAGAATGAAAAAAGATAATTGGAACGTAGGACTAAAATGAAGGATGTCGAAACGTCTGTTTCATTTACATGTGTGTATATGTTGTGTGTCGTTCAAGCAATAGTGTGTGTAATGTTTATTTTAATTAATTTAATATATATATCGAATGCATTTTATATAAAAAAATAGCTTTATGCACTTCTCGTCCATATAAACATTAACTATGGCTAATTTCACGTTCAGCCGTTCGCGCAATACGCTTAAAAAAGGGAACAAAGCTTTTTCTTTACGTATTAATATTAGGTGTTTACCTATGAAATTGCCGTTTTGTATGAAAAAATTTAAACGAATTTTTTCATATTTTTTTTATTTGTATTAATCGAAGTAATTACCCATGCAATCAATGCATCTTAGCCAACGCAGTGGCAGTTTATTGATGCCCTTCTTAAAGAAATCAACTGGACAACAAATTCTTCAAAGGCATTTTGTACTGCCTCTCGGGTATTGAATTTTTTTCCCGCCAAGGAGTTATCCAAATTCTGGAAAAAGTAGTAGTCTGTAGGCGCTAGGTCTGGTGAGTAGGGCGGATGACGGAGAACTTCCAACCCCAGTTCTTGCAACTTGGAGACCGTCTGCTGTGCAGTATGAGGTCGCGCGTTGTCGTGCAGGAGCAGCGGAGACGAGCGATTGACCAATGCTGGTTGGAGATGTGCCAGCTTCTCCATCATTGTGTTCAGTTCTTCACAGTACACATCTGCAGTAATGCTCACCCCGTTTGGTAAGAAGCTGTGATGAATCACACCGGCGCTAGACCTCCAAACAGTGACCACCACTTTTCTAGGGGTAAGTTTTCGTTTAGGGCATTGTTTAGGTGCTGAACCAGGATCCAACCAACTTGCTGAGCGCTTACGGTTATCAAACAGAATCCATTTTTCATCGCAGGTAACAATGCGGTTCAAAATTCCTTCATTTGTGTATCTGTTGAGCAGTGCAAGGCACGTCTCGACGCGTACTTCGCGCTGGCGATCATTGAGTTCGTGGGGCACCCATTTGTTAAGCTTTTTTGCCTTGCCAATTTGACGCAAATGGACCAATATTATTTTGACGTTAATGTCGAAAGCTGCTGCTAATTTAGCCTTAGATTGTGTATCATCAGCTTCCACAATCGCCTTTAATTCGTCATTATCGACCAAAGTCTTCGGACGACCGCGAGGTTCATTTTTCAGGTCAAAATTCCCAGAACGGAAGCGAGCAAACCAATAACAGGTGGTGCGTTGGTTTGTAGTGTTAGCTCCGTAAACGTCGTTGATGTTGCGTGCCGCTTGTGCCGCGTTGCTGCCACGACGGTACTCATATAATTACTCGAATTTTTAACGTATCCATGATGACAAAAAAGATTGAAATGCGATGAAAATGTAACACTAATCAATAAACAAATGACTACTTTTGGAAAAAGAATTCCATGTTTTTAAAATAAAATTAATTTGAAATTAGAATTCTTAGCCAAACAAAAATTATTTTGATTTGAAATGGCCAGTACTGCAGAACGGCAATTTCATAGGTAAAGAAGCTATTATATAGATAACAACATAAATGCCAATAAACTGGAATCTCATTTGACACTAATGTCATGCTGTCGATATACTTGTTTGTCAAGGGCATATACGATGTTTGAACAGGTCGAGATAATTTAATAACGTACTTTGAACTGTTGTTGTACGCATACGATTGTATTTTTATCTCACTAATTTAAATAATAATTGAAACTTCTTGATTAAAGTTTAATAAATAATCAATATAAATCAGTGCTTGAACAATTTATGTCGCAGTATCTATCAATCAGAATCCACGCCAAACTTTATGACCGCCCTGAATTTAGTTGCACAGAACACAAATTAGGGCATATTGTATCATATGTATCACATCGAGAGAACTTACAGATAAATAAATGACAATTCAAAATTCCTACGATAATATTTTCAATTTGTTTTGTATTAAGCTCTTGACTAAATTACACGCAAACCCAAACTTACGGTTATGCTATACAGAGCAGCCAAATAGATTGACGCGGACAGTACGTGATGTGTTTTTGTTTAAAAGTGGAATGGCCTGCTATCAGATGTAATAAAATGTGAGTGTGACCCTGTATTTATCACTTTTGATCAGCACAATTATAACACAACACACAGTATAATTATAAAGACGATTCTCTAAAATTAATTTAGCAATGTTATGTCGTACACATAAACAAATATGACGTGGAATAGACAGTGGCATCTATAAATCTAAACACGTCTTCTAGCCGTCATCTAGCCAACCTTGATTGGAAAAGATGTTAGATTGTTGTGTCGATGAATTAACTTATACCGCCATCTGTTAGTAATTCATAGAACTTACAAATAAATAAACACTGTTGTAGTATAATAACATTTAGTTTGCAATAACAAATATTGAGGTGAATAACCGAGATAAAACAATCTTATCTTTGAAGTAAGAGCAAATGACACATAGTTACGTAAGTAACCTCATTAAGATCATTTAATAGTTTCGAAATTTAACGTCCGTATTATTTTTGTACAAATTCAACAATCTGAATATCTTTGTGGTCAATCTGGCGGCCATTTTGTTTTACTAACTACACTCTCATTTACATAACCCAGTAACCATAACACCGTATAATATTTCGTCGATTTCAGTGAACGTTATTTTAATTGTTAAATATTAAAAAGTGTTTATAGATATTATAGAGTTTTATACCTTGGTTTACATTAATGCGAAATTTTAAGACTTCAATTCTTTCTGTATCTTTAATTATACGAAAATATTTATCAACTCATTGTCTACAATACATCAGAATAATTGATAGTTATATTGGAAACTAGCTGTGCCCGCGGTGTCGTCTGCCGTAAAAAAACAGTGATTAATAAAATCATCTGAGTCTATTAAAGTCCATTTTATCCTATGTACTTTTCTCTCGTATTTAAGACGCGTCGTCATTAACATTACAATAACTTTTGGTAGAGTGAACCGATTTTAATGTAACAAAGATTAAAGGTTACTCGAGGATAAGCTTTACGATTTTATTTTATAGGGGACGCAGTATTTTAGTAGTGGTGCGTGTCCAAATAAACAGACAGACATTTCTAAAAATGATTAAATTTTTTTTTATTACTTATTTCATGATACCTGCAACATTTTTTTTACAAAAATCTAAAAAGTACAGACACGTTAGATTTACATACTTATTATATGTATAGAAGAAGAAGAAAATATCTTTGTAACAACATGTTAGATCAATGTTAGACCATGTTACTTTAGTAGTTCTGAAATAGAATTTTCGCAACAGACAATAAATATACTATGAACTGTATGTTACTTTCAACAAATTTTTAAATGCATATTAATTTTATATACTTAAATTGATGTTTATGTTTGTTATTTCTAGATAATTCTATACTTTATCGTTAGTAATAAGAACTAAAAACGGGAGCTGTAAATGAATGAACAGATATAATGATTACAACGATATTACTAACAAATAGCACAAACTTTATCTTAACAGGTATTTCGTGATTGAATAAATATATATAAACTTATTTATTTATTTAAAAAACGAGCGAGATTTACACCATAATGCAATATTTCTGGCAATTATAAGCCTAGATAACCACAACATAAAATTATTTGTTACTTAATTATACTGGTGGTTACTGCTGAATAAGGTGGATTTTTTTCTTGAACGCACCAGATAGATGTGGTATAATGTTTTTAATATCGTGAATCCTTTGAAAATATAATCGCAATAAAAAATTGCATTGGCAATTGTATTGTCAGGCATTGCTGCCAATGTATTAGATGGTGGACGAACTGATCGACTGAAGTATGGTATTATTTTTGTTTTTTTTTTTTTTATATCATAGGAGGCAAACGGACAGGTGGGTCACCTGATGTAAGTGATCACCACTGTCCATAGACACTTGCAACACCAGGGGAGTCGCAAGTGCGTTGCCAACCTGTGGGGGGGGGGGGGGAGGAAGGGAAGGGGAAGGGGAAAGTGGAAGGGGAGGGGAGGTGGATCTCCGGCGCTCTCACTGACCGAACGAAACGCAACAATGCAAGCAAGTGAAATTAAATTAATATATAATAAACAGAGCCTCAGCAACGCGTGGGTGGGTCAGCTATTATATATCTATAATATATATTATAAAGGTGAAGAGTTTGTTTGTTTGTTTAGTTGAACGCGCTAATCTCAGGAGCTACTGGTCCGATTTGAAATTCTTAGTGTTAGATAGCTCATTTATCGGGGAAGGTTATAGGCTACATATCATCACGCTAAGACCAATAGGAGCGGACCACCAATGAAGAATGTTTTAAATTCGGTGTTTTTTTCTTTTTGAGAGCTTTCGCTGCGTGTTAGCGTTAGCCTAAAGTAACTATTCCATGCGGACGAAGTCGCGGGAATAGCTAGTGTAAAATAAAGAGTCGAAAATAATTATTGCATAGAAAAAGCGTGCGAATCCGTGGGATATTTCTAATATTTATATGACGTATATTCTATAAATTTAAAAAAAATACGCCAGGTTTTTCTAGATGCTACGTATATACGTAAATTATTAGCAACATGATTTATGTTTATTTAATTCTATAAAAAATACTATTTAGGTATTTCACTACCTTTTCATATTGCTTGTTTGTAATAAAATAAGATATATATTTAAGAAGAATTTAGTAAGGGTTCTGACATTATTCTATAGGCGTTTTTTACATTTTCAGTGATATCTAAAGCTGGTTTATTGTTTGCAACGAGCCATGTGCTTCCGCTTGCACCATGTTTGAAAACTTCCAACAGACCTAACGCTGCCGAATCTTTTCTGAAAAAGGAAACATGTGAAAAATATTAAGCACAAAATCGAACTCCTTGAGTTTAAAAAAAAACATTATAACGTCTAATGTCTATCGGAGTTTGTATAATCCTTATTTCCGTAAACCTAAACAATAAAAAAATGGTATTAACAAAATTTCAGTCTTCAGTTATTTTATCGGTTATCAACTGCTTCGCTTTGTTTTCTGCCGGTCTTCATATAAAGTTTTAAAGAACATCTGTTAAAGGTCCGATTTCCTTTTCATCTGACTGTCTGATATAAACATTAAGGACAGGCATTTAGGAGGATACGACAAAAATATGTCGTCGTTATTCTCGGTTCTGTTCCATCCAATGATCATCTTCTATCTATATATATATATATATATATATAATAAGAATGTAAATCTAACGTGTCTCTACTTTTTCGATTTTCATGAAAAAAATTGTTGAAGGTGTCTAGGAATATGTAATAAAATACATTTCAATCATTTTTATAAATGTCTATCTGTCTGTCTGTTTGTATAAACACGCATCACTGCTAAAGTACTGGGTTCACAATAAAACCTCGAAGCATATCTTCGAGAGTAACTTAGTCTTTGTTTCATTACAATCGGTCCACTCTATCAAAAGTTTTTGTAATTTGAATGACGGCTCGAGTTAAGTACGAGAGAAGAGTAGTAATCAATATTATTATGATATAGCTGAAGGGTTTGTTTGTTTGGTTGAACGTGCTAATCTCAGGAAGCACTGGTCTGATTAGAAAAATTCTCTCAGTGTTAGATAACTCGTTTATCGAGGAAGGCTATATATCATCACGCTAAGGCCAACAGGAGCGGAGCAACAATGTATAAAGTTTCAAAATCGGGGTATTTTTCCTTTTAAGAGATTCCGCTACGTGTTAGCGTTAGCCCAAAGTAGCTAAGCTAGTTCTTAATAAAATAATTATATTTTCCTACCTGCCTGTCTATTATCTATATTATGACTATGTGATGGCCAACACAGTGACAACTGAGCAATTCTGTAAATATGTTTTAGGATTCATTACATGAACTTTTTCTAGTCCAAAGTTTTTACTTTTCAAACAATATTTACACATTTATTTCGCTTACGTTCATTCGGCAATTGATTTTTATTTACATGGATCAATATTCATTACTCTGTTTTGTTAGAGAGAGAATAATCAATCACTTGACCTTATTTTGTTTCTTATTGTGATTGTATTTACTTGTATTCGATACATTTTCGTACATTTTTACGTGTGTGAATAATTTACAATTTTGTACAAGTATTAAAAACTGATAACAATTAAATTATTCTCACTAATATAACTAAATTATACATGATTTTTAGAGGTCATTTTTCCAGACACGCTCGCTATTATTGAAATTTAACTGTCAAGTAGAGTAGTAGTTGTCACTAGTGAAGGTCAGAAGCACAATACAATGTCCTCGATTTGCATATAAATTAACAGCAGTTTCTCAGGTTAAGATTACAAAAAAGAGTAATTACTCTTAATTAACGACTTCAAACTTTAAACAAACAATTATATCATTATATCCGGACAGCGTGTTCACAATGGGATTCTAATTCCCAATATAACAAAATACTCTCTATACAACCATCTCGATCGATTAGCCTTCGAACATAAATTCCTAAACAAACATAAATTTATATACATATATTATAGTAGAAAAGGTCTCGGATGTACATCCGAAGAGTGAGGGGGTTAATAAAAAAAGGACCTAAATTCCAAACAAATTCAGACTTAACAACGTCACGATGTTCTACTTGAGGCCACTGACGATCTTAATGGCCGTAACACGTAAAGACAATATATAAAAACTTAATAAATGAAAATGTTCGTCCAAGCTGAATCAAGAAGGATTTATAAGGAAAAACATTTTTGGGAAATTTCTATGAAGTAATTAAAGTAAGTTAAGTAGATCCAAATATTGTAAGGTGCCCATAGCACTGGTATTTGCGTTTCGACAAGCAAATTTTTGTAGGCGGTAGAGGCACGCTGAAGCTATTTCTGGTTTCAGCATGAATGGGTCGGCTCGCCCGGGGTAATACCACCCTCTCACAGAAAACCGACGTGAAGTAACAGTGCTTGCATTGTTGCGTTTCGTTCGTCCAGTGAGAGCGCCGGAGGCCCACCTGCCCTCTCCCCCACCCTTTCCCCTCCTCCTACTCCCCCCTCCCTTCCCCAACACAGGCTGGCAACGTACTTGCGACTCTCCTGATGTTGCAAGTTTCTATGGACGTTGGTGATCACTTAAAATCAGGTGACCCACCTGTGCGTTTGCCTCCTATAATCTTAATATATATATTTCTTGTGTGCGTGTGTATGTGACTGAACTCCTCCTAAACGACTGGACCGATTTTGATGAAATTTTTTGTGCGTGTTCGAGTGGATCCGAGAATGGTTTAGATTCACAATTGGAACCGGTAGGTGGCGCTGCGATCGACTTTTAGGATTTTTTTTGTTTTCAAGGCAGGACAACGTCCGCCCGGTCCGCTAGTCTTAATATATATATTTCTTGTGTGCGTGTGTATGTGACTGAACTCCTCCTAAACGACTGGACCGATTTTGATGAAATTTTTTGTGTGTGTTCGTGGAGATTCGAGAATGGTTTAGATTCACAATTGGACCCGGCAGGTGGCGCTGCGATCAACTTTTAGGATTTTTTTTTGTTTTCAAGGCAGGACAACGTCCGCCCGGTCCGCTAGTATAATATAAAAATTTAGAGTAGAGAACGAATACAGTGATGTTTCTTTATTTCTTCATTATATCATTGACCAAGCTCTATCTAACGTGCATTTTTTAATTTGTATTTTATATCATGGTCGTTTCTTTTTTTAGATATTTTCAATATAAATTATATTCTATTAAGTTACAATACAATATAGTGTAAAATAAACATGAGAGTAGTAATTATGTGTACTTACTCTTGCATTGGAAACAATTCTTTTATCTCTTGCATCTGTTTGTTAATCCACTCATCGAAACTGCGTAACCTAATATTAGTATTAGTAACGCCAAAACATAGAGTTAACACGCGAACGCCTGTTACTGAATAGTATTCGTTTCTCTGCAAATATTAATTCATTAAAGATTGCTTTTTAAAAATCAATTCCAGCACTTTCCGGGATCATTTTGGGTGTGTTATGTATTTAATGTATAGTCTATGTTTATGTGTGAGCTTGGTTGCATTATTAATAAAAGTCGATATCATAAGGATTAAGACTTTACATTGTTCTTACACATTCATTGATATATTAATCACTATAATTAATTAGACATAAACACGGATTTATTGAATACAATTATGCTTACATACACGTCTACAACCGGACTGCTGTAGAATATTTATATTGGAACGGGAAAACGATGACTAGACTTTGACCCCTACATATCCATATCGTGCATCTATAGATATGCAAGTGTGTGTCCCTACACTCATTGATAGCGCGTTCATACATAGAACCCTTGCGACTGTGTTTCGAGCTTTAGATGAGGTAAAATATCGTTCACAAACTATAAGATGATGGTAAGACTTTTTTAAGTCCGCCTGGCTAGCTGCAAGTGGAAAATCAGTCACCAAGCAAGTATTAGACCACATCATCATATAAAATCAGATGAGGTTGTGGTAAAATTGTAAACATATAAAGTATAAAAAACAGTAAATAATTGGGTGATTCAAGTAAATAAAAATTCTATTACAAAATCTTACCCCAATACAGTTGCTGAACTGCATAACAGCACTTTTCGTTCCCAAGTATACGAAAAGCGCGGGAGATACCTGACACAAACTACCGAGCGAAGAAACATTTATAATTGTTCCTCCTTTTCCACCGTTATCCAAACGCATTATCTCCAAAGCTTTTAATGTACTTTGTACCACAGCTATCTGCAATTACAACAAATATTTTATTAATAATTTTGGTACACACCATAACAAGGTACCGTCGCCTATATTGCAGTGTGTTTATGAATCTATTATATTGATTAGGCGATCGTACCATTGTTTTAGTGGAAATAACCCAACGAAAAAGTGCAAATCGAAATTGGTGTTCAAGCGCCCTACAAATACCGAACTGAATTAACGCAGTTTACATTAGACTTATTACCATATTGACGCACCGGCTATCTTGAATATAAATTCTAACCTATAAGGGCCTACTAATAGAGAAACTTCTATCCAAAGAGGAAATAACCCGACGAAAAAATGCAAATCAAAATTGGTGCTTATGCGTCCTACAAATACTAAAGTAAATTAACTGAATTTACATTAGATGTAACATTAACGCACCAGCTATCTTTAACCTAAATCCTAACATATAAGGACTACTAATAGAAGAACTTAAATTGAAAAACTTACAACCAAAATGGATGTAACCCGACGAAAAAATGCGAATTGAAATTGGTGGGCATTCATCCTACAAATACCAGATTAAATTAATTGAATTTACATTAGATGTGGGGGTTGTTTATACGCTCTGTAACCTAAACGCCTTCATAAATATTAATATATGAAATGTTATTTTATAACCCTATCGATTGTTCAAGATTCACAAGCTATGTAATATTTAAAGAATGACGTAGGACAATAAAAACAGGAAAAATAAAGTTAGGTATTTAGTCATTAATACTAATAAAAAAATCATACATATTAATAGCTTTACCTTATACAGTTGTTGTGTTTTTACGGTGTGAGTTTTTTATTTAGTAGACGGGTTTTTTGTTTTTAATAATTTAGCTAACAACCACGATTTCTTCTGTGTACTCTATTATCTTAACAGAATATTTTTATGTAATTGTCATATATTAAATGAGGCTGCCGTGATATATATTATTTATATCAAATATATTATTTTGCGATAAATGTCAAGTCCAAGTAAGTGTCCAAAAAAAAAAAACATAAACAAAATGATAAAATTTGTCCAGTAGTCTTTCATTGATATGTGCTTAAGAGCAGACCTCTATAGTTTTATTTATTTTTTATTATTGATATTCCATTGGTATTTACCAAGTGAACACTAATTAAATGCTAAAAATGGCGTCGATATTAATGAATATTAATTATTATTATATTTTATTGTAACTCGGTAAAGTGACTGCACTATGCCTGATGGTAGGCACATTATAATCCAAAAACAACGGCGACTACCGAGAGATACGCCATCGTTCGTCAGTCGTCGCTGTCAGCCGGCCTGCGTAAATGCCTCTTCACGTTACGCTTGAAAGACTCCCTGTTATGGGTAGGAGGGAACACACTAGCCGGGAGATTGTTCCACCGCTTCACGGTACGGCAAAGATAGGATGTTGCGAACATTTTAGTTCGTGCCCAGATAGGGTTTACCGTAAAACTGTGGCTTTTGGTACCACAGCCGAAGACCAGCACGCGTGGTTTCGTTGTGAAAAGGAGAGGAAGGGATTAAATTGAATTACTCTTCAGAACACTCGCCATGATACAGACGGTAGAACACGCTTAGTGAGGCAATATCAATCTTTTCGTCTTGAATCTTTATTTTTACTTTATCCTATCACCTTATATCGTATGGCTAAATATGTTATAAAAGAATTTAAATATTACTAACATAATTTACTTCAATTTCTTTTCTTATTAATTCCATAGAACTTTCGTCGGCTAATCCAGCATTATTTACAACAAGGTCTATGGAGCCATGTACATCCAAGATTGTATTGAATGCTCCAAACAGTTGGTCTTCTTTCGTGATGTCGCATTTTATGAATTGTATTTTTTCTTGGCCGTATTCACGATACAGTCTCTTTTGAAGACGATATCCTGATTCGTCATCCACATCAAGAACTGTTACATGCTGAAAAATCATTTTTTTTATAATATCAATCTAAATATGGAATTGCAATGCTTTTTGTATACAATGTTATTTAGGAGTTTTTGACGGGATCTGGGAATATCATGTAGTCGATTTTATATTTTATTCATAATCTTATGTTATTAGATTCAATATTTTGTAATATTGGAGGTGTTTTATGTAACATAGTTTGGTTATTGTGCACAAGTGAATAGAATGGGAAAAATACCACGGTGCATGGATTTTGGCTTGCCACAAAAACTCCCTGGAAAATTTTACAAGACGGCCAATCTTCTTAGTTCAATGAAATGATCGCAAGAAACTTGTTCATTATTTACTCGACAATGGCATCAATAATTTTCTAGAAGATTAGTTCCCCAAAAAAAATTTTTTTAACCCAAATAATGGATCCAAAATAAATACTGTAAAGCTCTAATATATCTAGTTGTGACGATAAAATTATTTTATTCCTTTAACTAGCGGGCCCGGCAGACGTTGTCCCGCTCTGATTATGAAAAAATCCTTGACAAATTATATACTAAAACGTTCCTCATCAATAGCTCTATCCACCGGTGAAATCCGCATGAAGATCCGTTCGGTAGTTTTTAAGTTTATCGCGAACAGACAGACACGGTAGGGGACTTTGTTTTATACTATGTAATGAAGTTAATATTTTGCATGTCATTTTATAATTTCTAGTTTGCTTTATCACATGACAACGGTTTGTGATATAAATTTACAAATCAGGGTTATATTATTGTCGTTTTCTAGTCATTTCTACTGCACATTGCATTGTACTGATTAATATTTTGTTGTTTAGTATATCTAATGCCAACTACACGGTGTGTGTATACGGAGTCGTGTATGTGACTTGCTTAAATCCGATGTGTTTCTAAGACGCGACGCCGCGACGGCTTCTATAACAAGGCCATTTTTGTTTGTTTTTTTTTTATGTATAGATATGCCATGTATGTTGTGGGCACACAGCTATATACGACCACGAAATGGCGGTATGTTCGGATATGCAAAACAAGTTTTTATGCCTATATTTTCACATATAACTTAAAGATGGCTTAAACGATCATTTTGAAATATATGTAGTAGACGTGAAATGTATCTGATTCCCCAGTTGACAAGGTGCAAGAATTGACAATTTAACTGTTACAGATACTTTTGTAACTGGAAACAAAAACCTTTAAAGGTTCCATTGAAATGTTATATACAAGGAGTATGTATGTCTTTCACAAATAAAACCAATATTGTAAAAGTTATTGAAGGTTAAGGTTAGACATTCAATTAATTTTGAAACAGGCGGGTCACCTGATGTTAAGTGACCACCACCGTTCATAGACACTTGCAACATCAGGAGAGTCACAAATGCGTTGCCAGCCTGTGTTTGGGGGAAGGGGGGAGGGGGAGGAGGGAAAGGAAAGTGGGCCTCCGGCGCTCTCACTGACCGAACGAAACGCAATAACGCAAGCACTATTACTTCACGTCGGTTTTCTATGAGAGGGTGGTAATATCTCGAGCGAGCCGACCCATTTATGCTGAAACCAGTAATAGCTTCAGCGTGGCTCTACCACCTACAAAAAATAATATTTGGTATAGTTTAATGATAAATATTGTTACTTATTAAAAATTAGTTAACATATACATAGTGATGAATTTTTTAAGTGTAAAGTTCTTGTTCGGAAATCCTTTACTTTTACTGCTCTATCCGGCATAGTGTTTGTTCCCACCAGTTTTAGTCACACAAAAAGGTTGCGGATCAAAAAGCCCTTCCATAAGAAGATTCACTTCAAAAGTATAAGAGCTTCATTTGACAAATAGCGGAGAAAATTGTACTGAACTGTTTTATATTTACCTATCTCTCTTTTTTTTTTTTGGCAACCAATCTTTTAGTAAATTATTACTGCCATTGTCGAGTAAGTAATGATATTAGAAGGTTTTTGCGATCTTTTCAATAATCTAACAAGATGGTGGTCCTCTTGTTAGAACTTTCCGGGGAGTTTTTGTGGCAAGTCAGAATCCATGCTCCGTCGTATTATTTCCCATCCGCTTCACTTGAAATATAGACACTTATTCATATATAGTATAGTATATAGTTTCACTTGAAAATATAGATCGACTACATGACATTCCCAGATCCCGCCAAAAACTCCCTTTACCCATTTATTTACTAAAAATGTATAGTATATACAATGATTCTAAAAATGGGGTTTCTTGACAACAAATGTTAAGTAAAAATCTACCTTAAAGTTTTAGGTATAACCACGAAACATACATGTAATACATACAAGTAATGTTTTATCTACTTTAAATATTTAATTATATTATGAAATTTAACAAAACATACAATAAATACTAAACACAGGATACACCAATGATTTATTAAAAAGAATTATGTAAATCCGCTTTATTGTTTTCGACGGACAGACTGTGAGACGTTGCTTTTCATAATATGTTAATAAAAATTAACTAAATTTGATACCTGACGGAATGCAAAAAAGAAGAAAACAAAAGCGTACCTTAGCTCCTTCACTCAAGAATATTTTAACAACCTCAGCCCCAATACCGTTTGCGGCTCCAGTAATCAAAATAATTTTATTTGAAATTTCGTACATGATCACGCGTTCAAGTTCATTAGATTACTGCTTTAGTATCGATAACACACTCGGAATCGAGTCGTGAGATGGTATCAACGATAACAAGTTTTTACAAAAATATATATCTATACTAATACTAGCGGACCTGGCGGACTTTGTCCTGCCGTGGTAATAAAAAATAAAATCCCTAAAAGCCAACCGCAGCGCCACCTACCGGGTCCAATTGTGAATCTAAACCATTCTCGAATCTCCACGAACACACACAAAAAATTTCATCAAAATCGGTCCAGTCGTTTAGGAGGAGTTTAGTCACATACACACGCACACAAGAAATATATATATTAAGATGTAAAGCTGAAGAATTTGTTTGTTTGGTTGAACGCGCTAATCTCAGGAACTACTGGTCCGAATTGAAAAAATCTTTCGGTTTTAGATAGCTCATTTACCGAGGAAGGCTTTAGGCTATATATCATCACGCTAAGACCAATAAGAGTGGAGCGTCAATGAAGAATGTTTCAAAATCGGGCATTTTTTTCTTTTTGATTGCTTTCGCTGCGTGTTAGCGTGAATATTAAGTATATACGTTGCCATGGTAACGTGGTAAGTTTCTATCACAAACATTTTCAAAGATTATTTTGTGATCCTATTCAAAAAGTTTATTCTACGTTAGTTTTGCTTCCAATTTTTTATTTACAATCTATTTACGTATTACAAAAATAAAGTGTGTGTATTTAAAAATAGATAATAGCTTTTTGCGGAATGGATATAGCTACAAATAACAAAAAAAAAATGTTTTTATATTCGGTCGATATTTTTATATTATTATATTTTGTCTGTTTGTTTGTTTGTTCTCGGTAATCACCAAAACAGCTGGATCTATTTTGACAGGATTTTTACTGGCAGATAGCCGAAATTATAGCGGTTGACATATTTTATTTTATTTGTCCGTGGCTTCGTCCGCATCGCATTTCCAAAATGGTTGGATCGTTTTCACGGAATATTCAGTGGTAGATAGCAGACCTCATAAAAAGTAATTTAGTTTTTTTATTTGACTTCGGTCGCAGTGGTATATCCGAAATGCTTGAACTGATTTTCACAGGACTTTCACTGGCAGATAACTAACTAATGAGCTATTTTATTTTAAGCTAGCGGGCTCGGCAGACGTTGTCCTGCCTTGATTATAAAAAGAAAATCTTGACAAATTATACCTAAACCTTCCCCATGAACCGTTCTACCTACTGGTGAAACCGGCATGGAAATCCGTTCTGTAGTTGTTATCTTTATCGTGAACAGATAAACAGACAGACCAGAGGACTTTGTTTTACACTATGTAGTAATGAACTGTTACCTGTGCATGCGTTCGTGTGAAATTGATCATAAATATTTTTTCAGTGTAAACAAGCGCGTGAGACGTTCGTTATACTGGACTCCAAGAATAAATGTATGTAATTTGAATTATATCATAATTTTGGTCAATTTGGCGGCCATTTTGTTTTATTTACCGCGTTTGCAGCTACATAACTCAGTGATTATAGCAACGCATAAGAATAACACAATTATATCGATAATATGAGCATGTTATATCTATATAATAATAAATTCAACAAATATTGTTCGATAATGTATAGTTTAAAATTTTCATTACTTTCTTATATAGTGTTAGGGAGCACTGAGGGTGGTATATAGTAGGTTAAAGTTCCAGGTATGTTGCTAAAGATAAATCCCATCCCATTCGATATACTATTCATATTCACATATCTAATGTAAACGTTACATGTTACAGTAGATGACGTGCGTGTCGTAGTTACAAATGATTTTAAAAAAGCACTTCTGTAATGTACATACCTACATACAATTTTACATTTCTTTAATATATTTATAAAAAACGCGTGCTAGTGACAGTAGTATATATATATATATACTAGCTGATCCGTGCAACTTCGTCTGCATAAAATCGGTTATCACCGGTTTCAATTGTATTTTTAAACGCAAAAATTTTAATAAACCTAAAACCCGATTGCAGCCACACCTACCGTTTCCAGTTGTAAATCTAAACTATCAAGGGACTCACTCAAACATATACCCAGATGGTATGTGAGAAATCTTTTAAAATAAGCCTACAACCCATTCGTAGCATCATCTACCGGGTTCAATTAATATTAAAACTAATCTACATATATTGGCGGTAATTTAAATAAAAGGTTGAGAGGTCTATGGACCCCCAGTTTCTAACGAAGTTCCTTTCCCTTTTTTATAGACGTTTACTATACAGTGAGTATTGTTTACATTATAAAATATCAAGTTGATAGAGTTCAATTGTAAATTAAACGATATAATATATTCATTAAATAAATAATGATAAATTAAACACGGAATGATATCATAACTATTTTCAACTTGTATTAAAACTTTTTCACACTTCATTGTATTGAAGAAAAATATAAATATTAAAAAGATATGAGCACGACGCGTCAACTGTCACTTCCCTGTAACTATTCGTCTAAGAACTAGGAACGGTTCCGACAACGAATTTCAATAAGCCAGTTTTTTCTATATCTTTATGTTCTTCCGAACAGCGTGCAGGCTACCTGGTAGACGGTAAACGTTGCGTTTATTAGAGCATATCGCACCTTTACAGGCACAAATATTGATTTTTGTATAATTTTAGAATGTTTTGTTTTTTATTAACTTTGAAACGCTACTAAAACATGAAATTATTATTGCCAGACATTTTTGTTATGTTTTCATATTAACAATAATGTGCCCGATGCTATTTTTTGTTAATAGAAAAGTAAGTTCAAACCATGTTAAGATAGCAGTAATTTTAATATTATTTTATTTAGACATAAGAGAGGGTAAATTAAAAGTAATATGTATAGCTATAGTTTAGCATAACGCTGGCTGTATGATAAAGATAGCGATAATTGTGGCAGCGCCTGTTATAGAATCATGTACTCAAGATGGCGTCAGTCCCAAGTCATATGTTTACATTTATTGTTCTTTTTTATTGTTCACGGTGAAATCGTAATATCATAATGGTAATTAAAATGAAATATGTTCTTTGCAATGGAAAAAATAAAATGGTTTAAAATGAATTATTTTTATTTATAAGGAAAATATCATTGGGCACATTATTGTCAATAACAAAATTGTTTGCCAGTGATAAATTCATGTTTTTAATAGCGTTTAAGAAGAAAATTTTACTGAAACAACAGTTTCCTAAAATTATTTATAAATCAAGATTTTGACCTGTAAAGGTGTGATGCGCATTAAAAAACACACGTTAACCGGCTACCAAGTATTCTGAATCCTGTTTGAAAGGGCATAATATATCTTATCGTTTTATATTTTTATATAACACATTTTATATAACACTAGCGGGCCCGGCAGACGTTGTCCCGCCCTGATTATAAAAAAAACCTGGACAAATTATATACCGAAACGTTCCTCGTGCATCACTTTATCCACTGGCGAAAACTGCATAAAAATCCGTTCATTCGTTTTTGAGTTTATCGCGAACAGACAGACAGACAGACGCGGCAGGGGACTTTGTTTTATACTATGTAATGATATATCATGATAAATTTCATACGGACGAAGTCGCAGGTACTAGCTAGTCTAAAATAGAATAACCTAAATTACTTCCCATAAAGTCAGCTATCTGTTAGTGAAAGCCTCTTGAAAATCGATCCAACCGTTTTGGAGATAGCACTGTCGGCAAAGCCGCGGTTAACAGCTAATCTAAATTAAAATATACTAAATTTCTTTTTATAATGTCCGCTATCTGCCAGTGAAACTGCCGTGAAAATCGGTCTAATCATATTGGACATAGTACAGCGGGCGGAGCCACGGTTAACAGCAAGTCTAAATTAAAATAGACAGAGTTACTTTTTATAAGGTGCGCTATCTGTCAGTGTAAGTCCCGTGACAATCGGTCTAACCGTTTTGGAGATAGCACTGCGGGCGAAGCTGCGGTTAACAGCTAGTCTAAATTAGAGTAGCCTAAGTCATTTGCTGTAATTTTAGCTGTCTCCCAGTGAAATTCCCGTCAAAATCGGTTCAGCCGTTTCGAAGATTACCTGTAACAAACAGACAGACCGACAAAAGTTTAAAAATTGCATTTTACTTATCAGTAGCGTGTATACTTTCATACCCAATCATACAAAAAATGCTATTTTGATATTACATACTTCATTTTTATTATATGTATAGATTATTTATGATCAAAGACGACTATATTTGAGACTACATTTACATTTGAGAAGGTTTTGTGCTATAACACACCACTAGGTGTTTTTCATTGTTATCAAGTTTTTTAATATAATTTAACACTTACGAAGCTCAGATTGATATTAACCAGAAATAATTGGTACAAAATAACACCAGACAAAACTTAAAACGTTTGGAAACATTTATAATTCTATATATAAATTGGGATAGATAGCGCAGTTCAGTATAAATTTCTCCTCAGTTTCTAAACGATTTTTTTTTGTTTAGTTACTATTGATAAGCTTTAAATGTATCAATTAAAAAGAATAGTTCGTCTTTTTCATAGCATCTACGAATCGAAACCTTTCTTTTTATATCTCAATCCACTCTTCGAATACACTCTTCGACAAATAAATTCAATAATATTCAAACGTAAAATTTTCCGAATTTAGATCACTGGACGACTACTAACATTTTTAAAAGCATACATTTTTTATATCATAGGGGGCAAACGAACAGGTGGGTCACATGATGGTAAGTGATAACCGCCGTCCATAGACACTAGCAACACCAGGGGAGTTTTAAAGAAGTGTACGCTCGTTTCATGAAAGTTTCATGAAAGTAACTCATAATGGTTTAGAAACACCGCCGCTGTGACTCGATTCGACAAGGTCGAAGTAGGAGGTACCTTAGCTTCTTTATGCAAGAATCTGTAAAATACCGCCTCCCGAATTTTGTTCGCCGCTCTAGTAATATATGACTATTTTGCAGCAATGGTATGCGGTTCAAACAACGGTTACAATTAAAATAAACTAATTACAATTATACAATAAATTAAACCGATTACCCTTATTCATGAATTGTGCGACTTTACAGCCTGTAATCGCTTGCTTTTTGTTTAAGCTTTTTTAATTTTTTCACGGTCTGTGATATGTTGCAATTATTTATAAATTAATAACCCGTTTATCTGGGCTTATATATGGTAGAAATATTATATTATCTGGTGTACTCCTCATAAATTAAATTATCAGCCAGTGAAAGTTCTGTGAAAATCGGTCCAGTCGTTTCAGATTTTTGACGTAGATGAAATCACGAGTAATAGCTAGTGAAAATAAAATAGCCTATGTCACCACCTATCATTTCCATTTTTAGCCAATGAAATTTCTATCAAAATAGGTTCAGTCGTTTTAGAGATTACCCGGAACAAACAGAAAGACAAAAAAAAAAAATTTGGTGCTTTGTTATAAGTAGTATTTACATTTACATATTCATCCACTAAAAAGTTGTTATTTTTATATTTACACATCACATTACATTTACACATATATTTACAAGAAGAATATTAATTTACACGAAGTGATCGATAAAATTCGGTTAATATAGTATAAGGCTGAGCTTTTTGTTTACATCGAAGTCTGCTCAAGTTGTGTAGGAGGACTTATACAGCCCCTGAGAGTGTCTGTAATTATGTAATACCAACTAAAATCGTGTAGCTATTAATAATGTTTGTTAACAGCATTTACTTACAAATGAAGTCATCAGAGAGTATTTGCGAAGAACGTGTTTCTATAATTCATCAGTCTGGTACATCACTGTGTAACTAGATCCGTTAAGGTTATTCGTAGCATGTGATAACAGATTTTTTTGTATTAGTACTCTAAACGCTGTACACTGTTTGGCCTTTTGTGAGATCATCCTCTAATTAGGAGTTTCTATCCGAAACCGATTTCTGTTACTTCTTAAATCTCTTATTAATTATGTTATTCTTGAAAATGACAAATTTACAAACTTTATTCGTTCGATGTTGTGAAGACACTTCTATATATGGACATTGTTCACTGCTACCAGACGGCCCGGTATGTTGTAAGTCGTAGAGCTACGCTGAAGCTGTTACTGGTTACAGCATGAATGGGTCGGCTCGCCCGGGGTAGTACCATCTTTTCACAGAAAACCGACGTGAAGTAACAGTGCTTGCAGTGTTACGTTTCGTTCGGTCAGTGAGAGCGCCGGAGGCCCGCCTCCCCTCTCCCCCTCCCTCCCTCTCCTCCTCCCCCTTTCCCCAAACCCTAAATACAGGCTGGCAACGCACTTGCGACTCCCCTGGTGTTGCTAGTGTCTATGGACGGTGGTGATCACTTAACATCAGGTGACCCACCTGTTCATTTGCCTCCTATGATATAAAAAAATACACCCGTTAATACACCAAGACCCGTTCTTGATGGACACACTGTGCTTCAAAGCACTCATAGCAATATCTATAACTGACTTCGCGACGGAAAACAGTCCGTTGTGAAAGCTGACCGTTGTCCGGTGTCGGTAACAATGCCGAGATCACTTTCGTTACCAGAACCGGGTATTCAAAATCAAAACATCCTTTATTCAATTTAGGCCTTGAGAAGGCACTTATGAAAGTCAAGGCTACCACCGGTTCCGAAAACAACCCAGTCATCGAGAAGAACCGGCAAGAAACTCGATCTGGTTAATCTCTTCATGTTACATATTGTTAGAAAACGTAAATAGTTACATCGTTTTTAGTAGATGCACAGAGAGGAGCGTCATTTCCAGACGTCACAATCGTTCACATATTGGTCCACCCTATAATAGCCTTTAGATATTAAAACCCGCTTGACATGGTTCTTGATCTCACTATCCGGTAAATCGGTAACGTGTTTTGGAATTTTGTTATAAAACCTAACACTATTACCTAAAAAACGGTTTTTTACTTAGTGAGCCTGAAGCATGGAATGACCAATTTGTTGCAGTTTCTAGTATTTCAATTATGTTGTTCTTTTACTTGATCCAGCATATCTAAGTTTTTGCGGACATACATTAATTTATCAAATATATATTGGGAGGGCAGAGTTAAGATTCTGAATTCCTGAAACTTAGTCTTTAATATAATAAAGAGCCTTTTATTTGCTACATACTAATACTACTATTACATTTTTTTTTAAATCCAAGAATTATATGGAACTCGCCTCAGTGGCGTAGGCCTCCCCCAAACTTCTCCATTCATCCTTCCTTGACGCTATTCTTGGCCATTTTCAACCACACCTTTCTTTAAAAACATCACTCCACCTCGCTTTGGGCCTTCCTTTTTTTCTTTTATGCCCCCATGGTATCCATACTGTCACTTTTTTTGTCCATCGGTCGTCATATCATTATCATTACATAATATAAAACAAAGTCCCCTACCGCGTCTGTCTGTCTGTCTGTTCGCGATAAGCTCAAAAACTACTGAACGGATCTTTATGCGGTTTTCACCAATGGATAAAGTGATTTACGAGGAACGTTTTGGTATATAATTTGTCCAGGATTTTTTTATAATCAGGGCGGGACAACGTCTGCCGGGCCGGCTAGTAATGTATATATATGACCCGACCAATTCAATTTAAGAGTTCTTATTCTTTTTGAAGTTATACTTCTTTTGGCGCATTGGGAAAAAATGATGAGAGTAAATTTTTACGATACGCGCGCACACTGTCACGAAAAACCAATACCCTGAAGTTATTACGATGCGCGCGCACACCGTCACGAAAAATCCTGAAGTTAGCTATAGTCAAGATTTTGTTTCTTTGTATTAGTTGTTTGTATTTCTTTGTATTAAAACTTTCAGTGTATTAAATACCTTTTTTTTATTGTTAGTGTCGTTTTTTCTACAAACGTAAAATAAGGCGAAAGATAACATTTTTGAAAAGACTTTTATCTTGTTACGCCAAAGAAGTATAACTTCTCACGCGTGTACATAAGTACACACACACGTTTGTTTTAATACGTGTTACTTTTGTGTTTTTCCTTACTATTTCGTTTGTAATTCTATCTAAGGTATTAATCCCTAGCATGCGTCTTTCTATTTTCCTTAGTCTTTAATATAATAATTATAAGTTAGGTCTAGGGAATTCTGTCTGATGTTTAGTAGCTTATAGCAGGGCAAATTAGAAGCAAAAAATCACTTGTACATAAGGTAATCTCGTGAGTAACTATAGTAGAGGTATGTTAACGATAATAATTTGTTAATTATATTTTAATGTCTTTGATTTTTTATTAAATTAGATGAATTTATTATTATCACAGATATTTTAAGGTATCAGTAGATATATGATAGATATATTTTTATACTAATTTGCATTAACTAATATATTTACAAACCGTAACAATCATGACATCAAAAATTCGCGACTCAGACCATAGCTAGCTTTTTGTTCATAAGACGTACATTAATATGTACCACGTGTTCATTTAACATCAGTCTCAACTGATCTGATGAATCTTAATTTTGGCCAAACGGTAACCTATAAAGTACAAAAAAATACATGAGTAAAGT
Source organism: Antheraea yamamai (assembly GCA_036509395.1). Taxonomy (NCBI): domain Eukaryota; kingdom Metazoa; phylum Arthropoda; class Insecta; order Lepidoptera; family Saturniidae; genus Antheraea; species Antheraea yamamai. The sequence goes on from AP028433.1 coordinate 17,644,576, forward strand.
AAGCCTTTGTGGGGTAATCGTTAAAAAGGTTAAAAGGTAAAAGTTAGTATCGTTGAATATCGACAACTGAACAACCGCTTGTCTAAATAAAATTACAACCTAAAAAGAAATACGTTTTGTTTTGATATAGTATAAACGTCCACATGTTTTAAAAATAATTCCCGTTAATGTTTTCAAACTCGAAATTTACTACAGTTATTATTTTAAGTGTATATGCTTATAGCAGGTAAGATTACCTGAAGGACTTACTTGATTACATAAACTTTTTAATTTATAGAAAATTATGCTCTTATTTCGTTTTATATTTTAATTTACACATAGACTATCGTGGAGAATTAATTGTTTACATAATTTATTACAACAAGGGCTTAGTTAGAATTTGATAAGCTTCTGTGTGGTATTTAGTGATGTCTTCAGCAGGTTTGTCAGCATTAGAGAGCCATACAGACCCGCTTTTGCCAAGCTTGTATGTGTCGATAACAGCGCGAGCTGCAGATTCCACCCTATAAAAACAGGGTAGGTAAATATTATTTTTTTGCTAATAACATAGGATTATTTAACAATAGCGATATAGACCTTTATCTATAAAAATAAGTACATAATATCATCAAGCTTTTCTTTATAGGGCGTAAGCAATGTCAGTATAATAATGTAGTAAATTGGAAAACGTTTTTACTAATTAATATTCAAAAATCAAAATCAAAATAATCTTTATTCAATTTAGGCCCTGAGAAGGCACTTATGAACGTCAAAACTACCACCGGTTCGGAAAACAACCCAGTCATCGAGAAGAACCGGCAAGAAACTCGATCTGGTTTATCTTTTCATAATAACTAACATATTTTTTTTTATTATTACAACAATAGACACATTCGTTTTTAGTGGTTGCACAGAGAGAGGCGTCACTTCCAGACGTCGCTATCGTTCACATACTGATCCACCCTGTAATAACCTTTATGTATTAAGACCCGCTTGACATAACACTTGAACCTACTATCTGGCAATCGGCAAATAAATGTCCAAAAAATATTATTTTCCACGCAAATTGTAGTCAAGAAATGTAAGACATAATTATAAGAGTACATATTATAATTTATAGAGTTTATTTCGTCATATTGTCGACGAATAATTCTTTATTAATTCGGTCAACAAATTAAATGTCATGTAAAATAGTGATAAATGGTTATAGGTGGTAGAGCCACGCTGAAGCTATTACTGGTTTAAGCATGAATAGGTCGGCTCGCCAAAGGTAGTACCATCCTCTCATAGAAAACCGACGTGAAGTAACAGTGCTTCTTGCATTGTTGCGTTTCGTTCGATCAGTGAGAGCACCGGAGGTCTATCTCCCCTCTCGTCTCCCTCTCCCTCCTCTTCCCCCCAAATACACGCTGGCAACGCACTTGTGACTCCCCTGGTGTTGTTAGTGTCTATGGTCGGTGGTTATCACTTAACATCAGGTGACCCACCTGTTCGTATGCTTCCCATGACATAAAAAAAAACTTCTAAAACTCTGCCCGATATCGCATTGGATGCATAATGACGCGTAGAAAAAAGGATTTTCAATGATTTTCCATCATAAAAAAAATCAATTATTACTAAAAAATGAAGAGGAAGAAACGAAGGCATTTAGTTTTTCGCTAATAACTAAATAACTATGAATAATTAAGAAATTCTCTGTTCTATACAAATTTCAACATGTTGACCAGACTGTGAAACTGTATTCATTCATACGATAGTTTATTAATTAAGGAGAGAAAAATTACTTTTGGAGGGGATATACATCAAATGCTTCGCCCAATCTTTTTCCAATCACTTCATCGAAGCTGCCCATGTTTTCCATAGCTACGAGACCAGTGTCCGTGGCACCGAAACACATTGTCAGCACGCGAGTGCCGGTTCTTAAATAATATTCGTCGTGCTGAAATATAAAAAAAGGTAAGAACATTTTATATTTCGATTATACATATGAGCATGTACATAATTATATTCATACATAAAAATCGAAATGAATTATGTATTTCTTATAAACAAGTCCGGAGATAAATACTCGTAAAAGATTGTCACGGCAATACTCAGAAAATTGTTTAAAATATACATATAAAAAAACTTGATGTCTGCCTGGAGGACAAAGGAAATTAATCGATTTTGACGTGAACTTAGTTAGATATTGTTTTTACTATTTATTAGATATTTAGATAACATATCAAAACTATATTAGATCGCAGCTTAGAAGTAATAACAAACACTGATAGTTCTATCTTCGAAATCGATAAAATAGAAAAACTAGCAATAATAAAATTACGATAAACATAATTAAAGAAGTATGCTTTATCTAGCACATTATTTTATTTATAGAGAAGTATGTACTGAAATTAGTAAGGAGACGAGATATATAAAACCTGCCATCTTTACTACACCTGGGAAGTATAATAGGAGCATTTAACTAATTAATTGATTAACATGATGTTGCAATAAGTATAAACAACAGGCATTGAGAAGAACCGGTAAGTAACTCGATCGAGTTTATCTTTTTCACATACACATATTTAAAATACATTACACGTTACAATTGTTTTAGTAGAAGCACAGACAGAGGGAGTCAATTCCAGACATCACCATCGTTCACATATTGGCCCACTCTATAATAGCCTTGTGACATCAAAACTCGCTTGACAAACAAATTTTTGGGAGCGTGGTGACCCCGACGTGATTTACAATAAATACCGACGTGATCTATATAAATAAGCAGTAAGCAAGGTCGTCCCAATATTGGTGACCTCCAACGCCTGTGATTGATGTTCCAACATTAGCAAGCAATCGCAATATTTGCAAAACAACATCGAGTGTCGAGACAACGGTGACTTCCACATTATACCGACGGATTTCACAACGGTCAACTACGTAGAGAACAGACAAGTCCCGGTAAATTAAAAGTCTCGGTTGCAAAGTCAGTGTTTGATATTCAATTTTCAACCATTTCAAAACAGCGATAGAGACATATCAGTCTGTTCACAAAACACGGTTTTAATTGGTTCAGTATTTCTTTTTTTTTCTTTATCTGTTACTTTCCTAATATTTTTAAAATATTGTTTTAGAGTATCAATTACTTTTAGTATTTTATTTCTCTTTTTGTTTTAGTTTCCTCGTTTTTGTATTATTATGTTAAATTTGTAAATATGTAAAATAGTTTAATATTTAGTTTTATTAATATTTAATTTATTGTTGAAGCATGCCGTGGTTGTCTCTAAATATGACTATATTTATAATGTATCACGATACTCCTACTTTTATATATTTACTAGCGTATTGTCATGTTGAGATCCTAAAATAAATAAATATTAAGCTATTGCATAGCTTCTATCGTGGGCCTTGAGCGTGGGGACCGAATCCAGAAATTCCGTAACGAAAAAAACCTAACACCCCCCACAGCGGTGATACTTTTTAGTTTTTCCATCTATCGATAAATACCAGAACTTTTAATGACTTTTTGAAATATCACGCTTGTCTCTTTAGTTCATCAACCCGCCTTTAGGTGGCATTGGTTGTATTGGAAAACTACCGTAATCAGCTGTTTGTGAGAAACTATATAGGTGTATAGGTATTTATCATCTATGTACAACAGTGAATATCTGTACTCGTATAATTTGTGTACAAAGTGTTTTAAATATGAATAAACAAAGTGCATTTATTAATGAAGAAAGTCAAGAAAAAATAGTGAAAGAAAATGAGTTAGTAGTCTATATACATTCATTTTATTATTATTATCATAAATGCAGTATTATTTTTTGTTTTACTTTTTTTTTGCAGTATTAATACTGCATTAATAAAATAAATAAATAATTATTATTATATATATATAATAATTGCATAAGTTGATAAAAAATGCTATGCAATAGCTTTACCGCGGCAGTCTCCGAGTGCCACACGTCTTTTATTTTTTATGACACTCTCATCAGATTCTTCTTTACCACTATTTTTAGTTTCTTTAGCTCTTGAAGTCGTGGTGAATACACAAGTTTATCTGTTAATAGGAATAATGCGTCTCAATTGATTGAAACAGATTTTTATGATATTAATAATTGTGTTAGTCCGTAGGGGGCTGGTGTAGCATGCTGGCCATTTATAATGTCTCTGGCCCTTTTGAAAAATTATATCTGTCCGACATTGAATATGTCATCCATTTTTCAAAAGAGCCAGAGACATTATAAATGGCCAGCATGCTACAAAATATTGTACTACTACACACATCAAAAAAGTCTAAGCAACATGCGTGATATTACAAATTTTACCATTTATATTAATTAATTTCTAAGTATTTACTCAAACAAAGTGCGTAGGTAAGTAAACTTTTTTGTTATTGATGACATACTGGCTGGTTGTAAAAAAAAAAATTGATTATGTTTTGTTTTCTCATAAAATTGAAATGACTGCGAATTTGTTTGAATTTAAGTGCGTTTTAATTGCTACGTTTATTCTTTACGTCATGAAGCGACGTCATTTTATGGCAGATGAAATGCAAAGAGCTGTAGGGATGTTGCAAGCGGGAAGTAATCAATCTCAGGTATCTCGACATTTTGGCATTCATAGAAGTGTTATTTGTCGTCTTTGGCAGCGCTACAATAATACAGTACAATAATACAGAACCCGCTGAACAGTATCCAGGCCGTAAAAGGAGTACAACCACTCGGCAAGACCGGTACATACAACTGACTGCAAGACGCCAGCCGATGTTAATCGCTCGAGAGATAAGTTTGAGGCTACAAATTTCAAGTGGTGTTGATGTAAGTCCTCAAACTGTGCGAAATCGACTGCATGAGTACGGCCTACGAGCTCGACGCCCAATCAGGTGCCCACCGATACGTCACGGGAATCGCGCTCGTCGATATGAATGGTGTAGAGAACGCATAACATGGACCCAGGAACAATGGGATAAAATTATGTTTTCCGATGAGTCGCGATTCGGGTTTAAGCCTGATACAAGAAGGGTGCGAGTGTATCGTCGGCCCGGAAATACTGAAAGGCTCAGGTGCGTTCAGGAAGTTCATCCATACAGCGGCTCAACAGTTATGTTATGGGCGGGTATTATGAAGAACAGGCGAACTGAGCTCGTTTTTGTAAATGGAAACATGAATGCTGAAAATTACATTGAGGATATTCTCAGACCTTATGTCTACCCATTTGCACAAACCTTTGGCTCCGATTTTAGGTTAATGCATGACAATGCGCGTTCACATACAGCTCGGCGAACCAGTGAATACTTTGCAACGGAGAACATCCGGGTATTGCCCTGGCCTGCACAATCGCCAGATCTCAACCCCATCGAGCACGCATGGGACATGCTCCAGAGACGTGTTTTGAAGGACTTGGACGGAGCGACAACAACCCAACAGCTGAAGGATTTGCTACAATTCCATTGGGAGCGAATACCGCAAGATGATATAAAAAGTCTCATTAATTCAATGAATAATCGTTGCCGACAAGTTCGGAATAGCAGAGGAGCCCATACTTTGTATTAAATTGTTCTATTCTTTCACAATAAATACATTTTCTTTAGAAATTTCATTTTGTAAGAAAAAAGTTTAGTTTCTTATATATCTTAGTTTCTACAGTATATTCTAATATTGTTCATTTCTGTTATTAAAAGAACTTATAAAGACAACAGCTGTTATTTTACATCATAGAACCCTAAAGATATTATTTTAAAAATAAAATACAACGTTATAATGTGAAGAACCATCCTAAAATTTAAATTAGTACATGTTGCTTAGACTTTTTTGATGAGTGTAATATAAATACTTTTTACCTGTGTAATATATTTAATGTAATTTAAGAAACAAAAAGGGAGGGTACAAAAATATTGTAATCACAAAGTATTCTGGGTATTAGTACGAATACTCTGTACACAGTCTTTTCTTATGGTATATTTATTATATTTATGGCTTTGAGTGTGCGAATCGAATCCTTCTACTGAAAATGATTACCCACGAGTGTTTTTAAATACATCATATTTGCTTATATGAGCTTGGCGACAGATTTTCAGATTAAGAGGGCTAGCCAGGTAAGGTAGGGTTAGAATCGAGGGACTTGATGGGGGAGATAAGGTACCTTAGGATGGAAAGGCTTTCAGGGAGGCTGACGTGGATCAGGAGTAAACCTCGTTAAAATCAAGAGAGTGGGACGGCGGAGTGACCTTTCTCCCCGCTGCCGGCCGAACCCAGGGTGAAAGGGTGAAAGTGACCTTCCATTGCACAGGTTTGGTGGGCTGGGAGGCAGTTTGAAAACTGGGCTGCCTAAGTCGGGTGTGCCTTGGGTTAAACGCCTGCCGCCGCGGGTATCGCGAAGCTTGCTCTCGCTACCCGTGCTTACTCCCATAGTGCGGTATACGAGTCATCTTGAAGTTTTTTAGTCGGTAAGTTTTGCTTTAGGGTACCGCTCCGATGCTTTTAGCAAGGAACGATCGACAAAATCCCTTGAGCCTCCAAGTGTCCCATGTAGGATTTTCCTTTTCTTAAAAAAAAATATAGCTAACCAATCGAACTTAGAAAAAGCCCTAATGTCAAGCTATAGTTTCATTACGATATTTTCCTTGACCGACAGCTTCGGCTCATTCGCAAGGAATCGAACCTACGACGATCAACGTGGTGTCTATACACGCTAATCACTGAGCCATGACCACACTAACAATAACTGATCGGGACAGATATTTTCATATTATATTGCTTAAAAGACTTTCCATACTTACCCCAATACCGACGCTGAATTGCATTACAGCACTTTTGGTCGCATTATATATCGGAACATATGGCAGTGGGCACAATGCAGCAACCGATGACATATTAATGATAGCGCCGCCTTTACCACCTTTGTCCTTACGCATTAAGTCCAAAGCTATCAAAGAGCCGGTAATCAATGCCATCTGCAATTTTCATAATATTCGACCATTTAATATTTATTACGCTTCAAACTAAATAAGAGGTTATTTACCAAAATATGATCGTCACTAACAATCTATGTTTATCGTGTGTTATAAATATTTTGATTATAATTTAATCTTAACTATATCTCCACGGATATTGAGTATATATTGCCTTTAATTTCTAATTTAAAGACAATTGCAAATCCAAAATTATTATGTTAATGCACAAATTGTAATGTAAGAAATCTCCATATATGCTCACCACATTTATTTCAATCTCCTTCCTGTACGTCCGCCAACTATCATTCAGTATACCAGCACAATTTATAACGATGTATTCAGTATTTTTATCATCTAGTATTGACTTAAAAAGTGATGTAAGCTGTTCCTCGTTTGTAACATCGCATTTAATAAACTTGAGTTTATCTTCTCCATGTTTTGCGTTTAGTTCATCTCGCAGAGCTGCTGCATTCGTTTCATCTATATCTAATAATACAACTTGCTGAAAAATATAAAAACGCCCTCTTAGACCGACGTTGCTGGGTAATTAATCGATCTTATCTATTATAATTATGCAGCGAGATCAATAAAAAATAACTTATCCCAAAACCCTAAATTATAGCAAACATTTACCAAACATCAAGGTGCTACAAGATAAAAACGATTTATCGTTGCAGTAACATTATCTGAAGCAAGAGTTTATGTAACCTTGAATGCACAACAAATTGAAGATTGATAGATTTAAGAACAAATTAAAGAATAAGAGAAAATTATAGAACAAGATACACGCTACATAATAATACATCAATTTTAGATAACTCTCAGATTGCAAGTAAAGCTTTATTTACTACTAGCTTTGCTCGCAACTTCGCTCATATTACGTAGATTTTGACCTATCCCCCGGGAATTGTAATATTTCTAGTTCAAAGATACCCTATGTCCTTGTTTGTATATAGGACAACGTATAATCGCGTTTATAATATTAGTTAGTATAAAAACGATGCACTCAACTGAACTAAATTGAACGACCAAGCATAGTTCGGCAACGTTTGAAAAAGAAAAATCCTGTTCATTTGCTAGTATTATTTTACAATAGAGTTGCAAAACATCATTTATTATTCCCCGATCTCTAATTACCTCAGTAATAAATAAGCCGATAGATATGTTATATCACGCATATACCATCATAAATTACATCCGACATTTACTAAATATTAATACGCGATAATATTACGTAGTTTTGAAATAGGATTATTTATCTTTGCAATAATTTATTGGTAGTAATTATTCATATCATTACGTAATTAATGAATACTTTTTACATTCAGTCAGTAAACAAGGCAATATCTCACCGCCTATATTTGCGTTAGTGTATTTATTAACTCGAAATACATTAAACATTTTACAAAATTTTACATGACCTTCCCTTAAATCATAGGTTTATTCTCTGGCAAAGTTCTAGCATCATCATCTTTTACGCTTACCCCACCTAAGTAGGGCCGGCACAGCATGTTTTACTCTTCCGTTCTCTCCTATCAGATGTCACCTGAGTATTCACTTCTTTTATACACATAATTGTTTACAATCCATTCAAACATTTTTCGGTCTTCCTCTAATCCTATACCCTTCCACCTTCATACTTCAAAGTTTTCTAGTTACTTGATTTACATCTCTACTCGTGACATGCTCATACCATGCTAACCTATTACACCTCAACTTCTCTGTCACTGGTACCATTTTAGAACTTCCTCTGATGTACTCATTCGTAGTCTTATCCATTCTAGTTACATCACTCATCCATCTACAAATTCTCATCTCTGCCATATGTAATCTTTCCTTATCCGTCTCACTTGTAGCCAAGTACTCAGAAACATATATCATGACTGATTATATAATAGTTTTATACACCTTCCCCTTGGGTTCTAGTATACGTTTTGTTACATTTTATCAAAATTTGCGAGAAGCTATAAGTTAAAGGTAAACTAAATGGAAACGAAATGATTTCCAGCGCATTTTGTTACTACATTATACGTAAACTATAAAATATTAACCAATATAAAAACTTACAAAAAATTCAAATTACTAATAACAATACCATAAACTTAACTCTTACATTTAAATAATATAATAAATAAAACAGGATATAAAAAAAAAAATCAGAACATCCTTGACCATAGGAAGTCTATCAATCAGAATAATCAATTCTAAGGAGTTCCCTATTGTGTCTTCAAAAGCCATGGTCCAATTTTCGAATGGGACCTCCTTGATTATACCCCCTTTGCAATTAATAATTTTCTAATTCAGTTTATGAATTTTGACGTTCTGAGTTAACAAACTACAAAAAAAAAATACAGCCGAATTCATAATTTTTGAAGTCGGTTAGTAAAATTACAAAGTTTAAACGAAATACTCAAAAGATTACAACTGAATTAAATATTTTTTTCTTCATAGCGATTAATATTAGATCACATTTATTCTTTCAGTATTAATATAAAATCTTCGTCATAGTAATTAATGATCACATTTCGTTCAGTATTAGTACTGAATTCATTACAGCATCCAATTTAGTCCCATTGTTCAGATAATTCATATTGTATGCAAAACAAGTTAAGATTTACAATAAGCCATGTAATGTTTAAAAAGCTTTATATATAGACAATTTTGTATTTCACACGAACAGAGCCACGGATATAACTTGTTCATCTATATGTTATAATGTAACACTCAATCATTCCATAGTATAAAATAAAGTCTCCTACCGCGTATGTCTGTCTGTCTGTTCGCGATAAACTCAAAAACTACTGAACAGATTTCATATCGTTTTGACCAGTGGATATAGTGATTAATGAGGAACGTTTTAGTATATAATTTGTCAAGGTTTTTTTTTATAATCAGGGCTGGACAATGTCTGCCGGGCTCGCTAGTTTGGTTTATAAATGTGATCATATTTTATTACTATTTCAAAACCAAATATTAGAACCCATCCCATCCCATACTTGCTCCTAAAAGGAAGATCAATTTTAAATTTAAATATCGAAATAGAAATCATTATACCTTGTGTATATAAATAAAAACTGTATACTTTACCTTAGCACCCTCGTCTAGAGCAATTCTAATAACATTAGATCCAATCCCTCGAGCTGCTCCGGTGATCAGGATTACCTTGTCTTTCAATTCATACACCATTGTGTACACACTGGGACTTACTTTTTGATAATGTTTGTCTTAAATAATACCTCCTTTTTATATAACATGACCATGCATAATTGTCTTTATCATTTATCAGTGTTCATATCATTTTAGATAACGAAAAGAACAAAACATTTAATTATTAGCATACTAGATTTTGATTCGCGGCTTCTCTCGCAATTCTAATAGAGGTTTGACCTATCTCTCGAGAACAGTAAAATGTTTCTGGAAGAAAGATACCCTATGTCCGCTATTGTACTCCCGATAAGATGTGTGCAAAATTCCAAAATGATCAGTGGAGTAGTTAAGGCGTAAAAGTGTAAGAAAAAAATAAACTCAATCTCGTATTTATAATATTAGTTAAAATGTTATATAGTTACTAGCTGACTCGTGCAACTTCGTCTGCACCAAATCGGTTATTACCGGTTCCAATTGTATCTTCAAACGCAAAAAATCTTAAAATACTTAAAAACCCGATTGCAGCGACACCTACCGTTTCCAATTGTGAATTCAAACTATCCAGGGACTCACTCAAACATATATCCAGTTGGTATGTGAGAAATCTTTTGTAAAATAAGCCTAGAACGCATTTGCAGTATCAGCTACCGGGTCCAACTAAGTTAATCTAATATATTGTCGATAAGTGTCTTCTCAGTACCCCTTGCGTTGCTCCTGTGCACCATCACCACTTACCTCTGCAGTATTCGCGTAGAGCCAGCGGCAGTGACAACTACCGCAATTATAATGTACTGTACATGTGCATTATACGGACCGACGAAGACGTCGGTTCGGAATCCAACGGTCGTTTTTTGTTATCTGTTTTTTTAAGAAGCATAGAAAGATGAAATGTAGCTTTATTTTTTAGCTAATCTGTCTGCTATATAAGCACAAAGAAAATTTAAGTACCAAATTCCGTGAAGAATTTAATTAACTACAAATTTTTGACTTTTGTCCGTTATCCTGGAGAACTCTTTGCGTTTTATGGGACATAAAGTATACTAGATGTAACTTTATAATATTAATTATTACTGTGCCAAGTTTCGTCAAAATTTGTTCAATACTTTCAGAGTGATACGTGTTTACAGGGACAGACAGACACATTGTAAAAGGATTATTTTTGGCTTCTATATCGATAACAAAATCTACTCCCATTATAAATTTCAAAAAATATTTAATGTACAGATTAGGCCTAATAACAGTTTTATTATATGTATATAGAAGATATTTTGTCACCTATTTTAGAAGATATTATATAAAAGCTTTTAACTAAAACCCAACAAATTGTTACGCTTGAAATGTAGTATTAATTTACCATTACATTAATCAAGCAAATTCAAAAAAGCAAAACAAAGTCAAATGTATAATGATAAGTACCAACTAAGTATGCGGGAGATCTGATTCGTTACGAAATGTTTGAAGTGAAGAAAGGAAGGCCAGATACGATTCATCAAAATGTGACTTCTGTACTCACCTGGAGTTACAATGATAAAAAGGTATATGATAAAAACAGAAAATGGGACCCATATCATATAAACTTAGTATGGATGATGGCTTATAGTGACGTCGGCATCAAGGAAGTAATAAATGTTTAGGCGCAAACTATATGTAGGGCGCCGTAGTTTTTTTTCAAATCAACTCTCTATAATTCTCTAGGCACATAGCGGAAAGAAACAACTTTGACCAAAGGATTAGATCCGAGCTGTGCCTCTTCTTCCTCTTATTACAAGGAGTTGTTTTATTTGGCTAAATAGGGATTTTTTTTTTCGATCTGACTACTCTATTGGCCTAGCAAGACCTTAACAGCTTCTCCGAACTACTAAATGGGGAGGCTTCAATTAAAGTAAGCTACTTTTTTCACCTCGATTGACTATATAACCTTGTAGTTTTCTCTATATAAATGAACGGTTATTGGAACCCATCAGATTGTATCAATATAGTAATGTTAATTACACAGTTAACAAATAGGACTCCACGGGCAATACTAGAAGTAGTTTATTGTTGAGTTTTAACGCAATAACCCTCTTAAGAGGAGTTACTAGACTAGGCCCCTCTCGGCAGCGGCTCAAGCCTAAGTCCGTTCCCTCGGCGTGGAGCCCTTGAGTACGCTGCTCGCGCGATACAGTGACACAAAATCTTACATCACAGCGACAACATTACACATATCATCTCCACACACGTGCACGCATACACGCTTACACATGCAAGTGGAAGGGTTTTTTTTCCCCTTATCAAACTGAAATAGTTTAGAAAATTATCCGATACGAAATATATATAAGAGTTGCTGAGGTAGGTAGGCTTGGTACACATATATGTTTCAACAACTCATATATGTATGAATAGTTAGCTTCGTTTAGATTAGCTCAGATAGGTCGAAATTCCCTTGGGGGGAAATGGAAGGAAGTGGAGCGCCTGGCCACGATGGCCACAACCCTCGTGGTCAGGCGCATAAGGAGGTTGGGCCTCAGAGTGGCCCTGGAGAAGACCGAGGACCTACTTTTTCATGGACCTCGTTGCGGGCCACCTCCTGGGGCCCACATTGTGGTGGATGGCGCCCGGATCAGAGTGGGGACCCAAATGAAATATCTGGGCCTCACCCTGGACGGGCGCTGGCGGTTCGAGCCCCATTTTGCGGGGCTCGGACCGCGAATTGCTGGGGTGGCGGCGACACTCGGCCGGTTGCTCCCCAACGTAGGGGGGCCGGGTGCCGGGTGCCGCCGACTCTACATGGGAGTCGTGCGAGCGATGGCCGCCTACGGGGCAACGGTTTGGGCTGACGCCCTCGGTGCCGCCAACGTGCGCACGCTGCGAAGTGCGCAGCGCACGGTGGCGCTGAGGGCGATCCGGGCGTACCGGGCGGTGTCCTCGGCGGCGGCCTTCACGCTCGCCGGCTCCCTACCCTGGGAGCTGGAGGCAGGAGTTCTCGCCGCCGTGTACGAGTTCACGGCGGCGAGGAAACGAAGTGGGGAGCCTCCGGCTCCCACGGAGGTAGAAGTGATGAGACGGCATCTCAGGGCAGATGCCGTCGAAAGATGGCAGCAGGACCTGGCGGACGAGCGATTCGGGCGGTTTACCGTGGACGCCGTCCGCCCGGTCCTGCGGGAGTGGGGCTCCCTGACGTTCCGGCTGGTGCAGGTACTCATCGGACACGGTTGCTTCGGGTGGTACCTGCACCGGATCGCACGCAGGGAGCCGACCGCTGCCTGCCACGAGTGCGGCGCTGACGAAGGTACCGCGCAGCACACTCTGTCTGAGTGTGCTGCGTGGGGAGAGCAGCGTCGCATTCTGGCGGCGGCGTTAGGAGTGGACTTATCGCTGCCGAGCGTGGTCATCTTGCAGAAGGAGGCGGCGGAGAGGGCCCGTGAGGCAGACCCGCTGAGTGGCCGTCTCCGCCAACGGTGGATCGGCAGGAGGAGGCAGCGCTTTGCCCAACTTCTCCTGCCACCGTAGCCGGACCTGAACGGATGGGCCGGCGGGCCCATCTCCTCATTGCACAGGTTCGGCGGACGAGGGGGGCAGCCGGTGTATACCCGGTCTGCCCCTCTATAGGTAGGAGCCCGGCGGTCACCTTCCGCCGCGCGGACCGTGGGGGCGGCTCTACAAGGTTGATTAGCTTGTTCGATCCTTGCCGCCCCCACAATAACGGTCTGTCGGTACACCGTGGGGTTTTAGTCCGTGTGAGTCGGACATAACCCACCTCCTCCCCCGGGAGGGAGGAGGATCCATAAGGGATTTCCCCACGTTAAAAAAAAAAGAAAAGCTCAGATAGGTCGCAAATTGCATGTATCACGCAACAGCCCAAGCCGATGTGTGCCGCGCACCCTTGAGCTAGTCGTCAAAATAAAACCGGCTGAGTGCCTTAAGCGCTCGCCTTAGTAGTCCGGTGAAGCTGTTAAGACCTTGCTAGGTCAATAGCGTAGTCAGCTCGAAAAAAAAAACAAAACCCCTTAATAGGAGCCAATTTTGGGGCCTTTCCTCTTCGGAGACTAATCCATGTGTTCTAAATGTATTAGAAGCGTGGAAATTATTAAATAGTCATAAATAACAGACAATAATATAATGTAATCTCCATAACCAGAATTATCTTATATCTTTGATTAGTTACATATCATCAGTACAAATGTCTTCTATAATTATAGAAAGGATGTATGAATACACATCGCGGGATATAATATTAAGTGCTACTTTTTATTTAATCTTATAAATAGATCTTATAAATTTTCTAAATAGAGTATCCATATTTTATTATCGTCAATTGATTGATTACTATATTTGTCGATGCGTGGTTCAATGTATGTGGAACAGTACAGCGGCCAAAACTTTGTTACTCTTTAGCATCACCCACGGAGTTCGTGCAGAATGAGAGGTACACTTCCTGCAGACGCGAGTAACAGCATACCCCTTTTAGTGCTACTTATAACTGATCAGTGTAGATCACATATCTCCTTTTATAAGCTATTAAAGGTTTTACCGGAGTTTTGGTTTAGAATTAATTTTAGTTGTGCAGAATTTGAAAGAGAAAATTGTAGGGTTGGTGATGAGATATATACATAAGTAAATATACTTAATTAACTAGCTGACTCGACCACGCATTGCTGTGGCCTAGTTATTACATGTTGAATGAAAATTATGATAAAGTATTTGGTAATATGGGGTCAAAAGACTGCCTAAAAACTTGATACAAACAAGGGAGGTTATGTAGTAAATAGATTAATAGAACACGTGCACGATAAAATAAATTGGATTTGAAAAAGTAATTCAGAATTCAAAGTAATTCAAAACGTGACGACATCTATGAGATATCTATAACAGTCGGTTCTACAGTCTTCTGTCAACAGACTAATTTAAAGCGCCATCTGTTCAAGACTGATGAAACTTACAATCAATAACAATAATCAACTTTGATAAATATTAAATTAGTAATAAAAAAAATTGAGACTATTAATCGAAATATAAGTTATCCTATCTCTCAAGGTAGACCAAAATATATATGAATGCCAAATTTAATGAAGATCGGTTGAGTAGTTTCGGAGTCCGTCGTGGACAAAAGTCATGACACTGGATTTTTATATATTTACTAGCGGACCGGGCGGACGTTGTCCTGCCTTGAAAACAAAAAAAAATCCTAAAAGTTGATCGCAGCGCCACCTGCCGGGTCCAATTGTGAATCTAAACCATTCTCGAATCTCCACGAACACACACAAAAAATTTCATCAAAATCGGTCCAGTCGTTTAGGAGGAGTTCAGTCACATACACACGCACACAAGAAATATATATATATTAAGATAAAAGATAGATATAATAAATCAATTAAACTACCAATCTGTAGTTTATACTGTTCTTTTACAAATAATGCAAAAGTATATCAAAAGATAAGAGAAGTTCATTAAGTTTATCAACATACGATATGTTACACCAATTTAAAACAAAACGCATATTTTTATCAGAATGCAGTGTCCAACCTGATTAAATCCGATCACGGATAATTTAGCTCCATTTTTTTTATACTAGTTGGACAAAATGACTGCACATAGTACCAATGGAAAGTACGGTACAGTCCATAAATATGACTGTTCATTTGAAGGACCCCATGTCGTAAGAGGAAGGGAACACACTGGCTGGGAGGCGATTCCACATCTTCATAGTACGACAAAGGTAAGAGTTTTTGAACTTCTTCGTTCGTGGCGGGATATTCGACCATCATATAATTTTTTAGTATCACCAATTATATACCGGCTGACATGATTTTCCTTGTCTAAGATATAATTAATTTTGTCCAGGTTCAGGATAATTAACTTTGGGTTATGAAAGTATTATAAGAAAATGTAAGATTTACGTATCTTTAATATTTTCTTCGGTGACATTTTATGCAAAATGAAACTTGCTGACATTAGAAATGGACTTGTGGTGTACCTCTTCCTAAGTAGTCATAGCAATTTATTTGTTTTTTTTTATATCATAGGAGGCAAACGAACTGGCGGGTCACTTGATATTAAGTGATCACCGCCGTCCATAGACACTCGCGACACCAAAGAAGTCGCAAGTGCGTTGCCTGGCTGTGTTTAGGGGAAGGGGAGGAGAGATGGGCCTCCGGCGCTCTCACAGACCGAACGAAACTCAACAACGGAAGCACTGTTACTACACGTCGGTGTTTCTGTGGATCGAGTGGTAGTACCCCGCGCGAGCCGACCCATTCATGCTAAAACTAGTAATAGCTTCAGCGTGGCTCTACCACCTACACACACACTACACAGTTGTTAAAACAGGGTTATATTTTTTTCAAAAATGGAGAGTCTGAGAAAGTGATACGGTATATAAATTACAAAGTATGCTGTTATTGTTCTTTATGTTTAATAATTTCAGTAATTTGTAAATTAATATTGCATTTTAAAAACTATTGTAAAATACCACATTATTTTGTGGTACAGGTTAGTTTGTGGGGAATTTAATCCCATTACTCATTCGTCTTATAGAATTCCTTATCTGACAATTATTTCACAACTCCTAAACAGAAGTTTTATATTAATTTATACACTCACTCACATATGATCAAAATAAAATCACAATTTAATATAAATACACTTTATTATGATATTCCATATAATGCCCATACATGTTTATGTTATAAATTCATCATCTAACTTAAATTTACTGTAACGTCGGCTTTGATAAAATTTCGTAAGCTTGTACATAGTATTTGGTGATATCTTCCGCAGGTTTATCAACATTAGATAGCCATATAGAGCCGCTTTTACCAAGCTTGTAAGCGTCCATAACAGCACGACTAGCACTCTCCACCCTATAAAAAGATTATAAGATTTTTTTAGGTAATAACATGTTTCACAACTTACCGACCTTACCAAACTCCTTCTTTAAAGGATTGTATCAAATAGTAGTTCACCTAACTTTAATAATATATCTACATACATAAAGTGATAGAGGCGTATCGTTATGTACATACACATCACGAAAAAATTACTAAATAGATTTAGATATATTTTTTTCAGTTTAAATTTTTACACTATTGTACCTTACTAATTACCACGATGTCTTCTTTGAAAATAAAGTTTTTTAAAGAGTTCTGAGATGCCACAATTTTATGGGCAATACAAAATTATTCATGTTTTTTTATGTATTTTTCTCTTCCCGTAGAATACATTGTTTTAATAATAAACAACACAGAAGACACCGCGGGTATCAGCTAGTGGTTGCGCCGCTTTATGTATGTTTGAAAATTCCCGCATTATGGATTAAATCGCGTCACTTTGAATTTTGACCAATTAATGCGATCAGGTCACGCCATCTAGTCTTGCCCAATCACATTTCCCTTTAACTATGGCACATGCTTATACGCCGCGAGCGCGACGCTCGCGCCGCCAATAGTTTCGATTGCCGCTGCCAGTGTTCGACTGGTGCCGCCATTGTGTTGTGCGACTTCGCCCGCTATCGTCGTGTAGTTTACGCGGCTCGCAGTGTCCTTGCCGAGCCGCGCCGCATGCTGACATTTTAAGTTTTTGCATGGTCGAGTGAGAAATAAACGCATCGCTACATACGTGCCGACATATATTATAAACAATAAGTGTTGTGTGAGAGAAGACTCGGTGGAAAGAAACGAGAAACACCTAGCCGGCTAGCCACGTAGAGACTGTATCGCCGCAAAGTATGTGCCAAGTTTCCATCCTGCCCTTCTCTCCTTAATCGTAACTGATCGCAATAGTTGAATATCAATATAGCAACCCCGCAAATACAGTCCACTTAAATTGAACATAGAGAAACCCCGCACCCGCACGCCCCCGGTGACGGCGACAAACGCCGCGGCGTCACCATACACATTTTAAATCACGTAGCTTTGTGTACAAAATAACCAGTGAATTATTGAAGAAAGCATTCAGGTGATTAAGAAAGGAAAATTAATTACTTTTGCATTGGGTAAGTTTTAAGATCTTCGCTCAATTTTTGTCCCATAATTTCATCAAAAGTACCTCTGTTGTCCGTAGAAATGATTTCGGTATCGGTGAGACCGAAACACATTGTCAACACGCGAATACCAGTTCTTAAATAGTAATCGTCGTGCTGAAAAAAAAACAATTTACATTTATATTATATGTAACATATATCGAGTATCGACAGAAAGGTGGTAACGCTGAAGCTATTACTGATTTCAGCATGAATGGGTCGGCTCATCCGGGGTAGTACCACCCTCTGATAGAAAACCGACGTCAAGTAACAGTGCGAGCATTGTTGCGTTTCGTTCGGTCAGTGAGAGCGCCAGAGGAGGAGAGGTTTCTCGGGCTCTCCTCTCCCCCTTCCCTTCCTCCCTTTCCCCCAAACAGAGGCTGGCAACGCATTTTCGACCCCGCCTAGTATTGTTAGTATCTATGGATGGTGGTGATCACTTAACATCAGGTGACCAATCTGTTCGTTTGCCTGTTATGACATATAAAAAAAAGGGAAAAAAAAGTCTAGGTAGTCATAAGGACTGCCGCCAGAAGGGAAAACTCAAATCAATGGAATAAGACCGTTCTGTTTAGAATATTTAAATTAATTATTGGCTGAATTATTTCAATTTTATAATCTCTATACCTACTAAAATTATTAACATTAATCTGGATGTCACATCTATTGGTGCTCCGACCAATAATTATATACAGTTTATGAAATAACCAAACATATGATAGGCTATACAATCTCAATACAAAATATCAATATTTGTGTCGGACTAGCGACGCGTAGTATAGGGACCTGTGTATATGTAATATTGATATTTTACAGCTCAACAGACATGTTATTAATTAATAGACTTTAAAAAAATGTATATAGCTATTATTTTTCCGAGCGCCGATAGATATGAAAACCACGCTAATGTTAATAATTTCAATAAACAAATTCTGAAATTTAAACAATGTTGTCATTCACACTATAATTAATATGAAAATTTTAAAGAGAACACAGTTATTTCATTTATTTGAGCTTTCATTTCTGTCGGCAGTCCTTATGACTGCCTCGATTTTTTTTAGTTATTCTTAACGACAATTGATGCTTCTTTAAAAATATATAGCGTTATGTTCATATAATATAGACTTATTACAGTTTTCAAAACTACAATTTTATGTAATCACTACACGTACAACGATGTTTAAAGTGGGGCTAGCGGTTTGGTGAGCATACGCAGGGGAGAGGAAGTAAATGTACAAC
Source organism: Antheraea yamamai (assembly GCA_036509395.1). Lineage (NCBI taxonomy): Eukaryota > Metazoa > Arthropoda > Insecta > Lepidoptera > Saturniidae > Antheraea > Antheraea yamamai. The sequence goes on from AP028433.1 coordinate 17,663,874, forward strand.
ATTGTTTAATACAATATGTTATAAGCGAAGTACCTGTATTTTATAAATAAATTTTATTTATAATTCTTTATCTGCACATTAAGCAAATTGTGAGGTTTATAAACAACTCAGTCGAAGTCGTGTCTATCAGGTAATAAGAAATAAAAACAATTAACTGTCATATTAAAATTTCCATACTTACCCCAATGCCGACGCTGAATTGCATTACTGCGCTTTTTGTCGCATTGTAAATAGGAAGGTACGTAAAGTTGCACAAGGCGGCAATCGATGACATGTTAATGATTGCACCGCCTTTACCTCCTTTGTCCTTACGCATTAAGTCCAAAGCTATCAACGAGCCCGTAATCAAAGCTGTCTGCAATTTTCATTTAATAAGACTACTAGTTGACCAGGCCACACGTTTCTGTGGCTCGGTTATTGCATGTTAAATTAAAATGATTATAAAGTATATGATATTATGGGTTTAACAGAACACGTGCATTATAGAAAAAAACTCGAGTTGACAATAATAAATTCGTGGCGCCATCTATGAGATCTGTATCACAGTCGGTTCTACAGCTTCCTGTAAACAGACTAATTTAAATCGTCACCTTTTCGAGACTGATGAAACTTATAGTTAACAACAATAATTAAAATTGTCGTTATTTTATTTTGAAATGTTGAGGCTATTAATTGGAATATAAATTATTATTCTATATCTCAGATTGGACAAAGTTATACATAAATGCCAACTTTCATGAGGATCAATTGAGTAGTTTCGGAGTTCATAGTCGACAAACATCATGACAGTGGATTTTTATATATTTAGATTACAATGTAATAATATTTCTCCGTTTTCAAAACGAAATAATAAAGGAAGTGGTTGCTTTGAAGATATTTTTTAAATAAATTTTACATGTATAAATATTAGGTGACTGTTTAGACAGTAGCAATATTTCTGGAGGATACTCTGCACTTGATTCTCATCATATATCAATTAAAAAATAGGTGCTTAATATTTGACCTAATTATCTAAAAACATACAAAAATGATACACAATCCTCTACGCGTCTATGTTAAAGCACAGTGTCAATGACCGTCAGGTGATTTCACTTTCATTTGAAAGGGAACGTGGGAACGTCAGGAACAAAATAGAAGTGTTTATTGCCCGTTTCACTATCGAAAGTTATTAACTCCAGGTCGCCGATTGTAGCTTTTGGCACCGGTAATTGGATTTAGATTTATTTTATTTACACGTTTGTAGCTATACTTTTAAATGTCTTAGAACAAACTTTAACTTAGGTTTTCTTGGTTTTGCTGGGGCGGCTGCGGCACTCGGCCGGCTGCTTCCCAACGTAGGGGGGCCGGGTGCCGGGTGCCGCAGACTCTACATGGGAGTCGTGCGGGCGATGGCCGCCTACGGGGCACCGGTGTGGGCCGACGCCCTCGGTGCCGCCAACGTGCGTGCGCTTCGCAATGCGCAGCGCACGGTGGCACTGAGGGCGATCCGGGCGTACCGCACGGTGTCCTCGGCGGCGGCCTTTACGCTCGCCGGCTCCCTACCCTGGGAGTTGGAGGCAGGAGTTCTCACTGCCGTGTACGAATTCACGGCGGCGAGGAGACGAAGGGGGGAGCCTCCGGCTCCCAGGGAGGTAGAGGCGGAGAGACGGCGTCTGAGAGAAGACGCCGTCGAAAGGTGGCAGCAGGACCTGGCGGACGAGCGGTTCGGACGATTTACCGTGGACGCCGTCCGCCCGGTCCTGCGGGTGTTGATTGGAAGGAAGTGGGGCTCCCTGACGTTCCGACTGGTGCAGGTACTCACCGGACACGGTTGTTTCGGGTGGTACTTGCACCGGATCGCACGCAGGGAGCCGACCGCCGCCTGCCACGAGTGCGGCGCTGTCGAAGATACCGCGCAGCACACTCTGTCTGAGTGTGCTGCGTGGGGGGGAGCAGCGCCGCATTCTGGCGGCGGCGGTGGGAATGGACTTATCGCTGCCGAGCGTGGTTTCGGCCATGCTCGCCAGCGAACAGGCTTGGCGAGCGATGGCCTCCTTCTGCGAGGAGGTTATCTCGCAAAAGGAGGAGGCGGAGAGGGCCCGCGAGGCAGATCCTCAAAGTGGCCCTCTCCGCCAAAGGAGGACAGGCGGGAGGAGGCGGCGCTTTGCCCAACTCCTCCCACCACCGTAGCCGGACCTGAGGGGGTGGGCCGGGGGGCCCATCTCCTCATTGCACAGGTCCGGCGGACGAGGGGGGGCAGCCGGTGTGTACCCGGTCTGTCCCTCTATAGGTAGGAGCCCGGCGGTCACCTTCCGCCGGGCGGACCGTGGGGACGGCTCTACAAGGTGATTAGCTGGAACGATCCCTTGCCGCCCCCACACAACGGTCTGTCGGTACACCGTGGGGTTTTAGTCCGTGCGAGTCAGACATAACCCACTCTCTCCCCCGGGAGAGTGGGTATCCATAAGGGATTTCCCCACGTTAAAAAAAAAAAAAGGTTTTCTTGGTTGTTTATTAGTATTTGTTTTAATATTATTATTTTACTAGCTTTGACCGCGACTTCGTCCACGTGGAACCTGATGTACAAAACAATGACTAATAAAGTCATCTGAACGTATTTAGTCCATCTGCTTATCTACTTTCCTCTCATACTTAAGTCGCGGCGCCATTAAAATTACAATAACTTTTCATAGAGTGGACCGGTTTTAATGAAATAAAGACTAAGTTACTCCCGAGGGTATGCTTTGTGATTTTCTTTAGGTTGTATTGGGAATCCAGTACTTTAGCAGTGATGCGAGTTCATACAAATGCATGTAATGTAGAAATGTATTCTATTTCTTATTCCTAGACACCTGCAATAATTTTTTTCACGAAAATCGAAAAAGTACAGACACGATAGATTTACGTTCTTATTATATGTATAGATGTATATTATATGTGTCATATCCTAGTATACTGCGAGTATACTATATATACTATACATATATATTTTGTACTGCAAATCCTTGAAATCCTGTAAACTGATTTTCAAAGAATCTTTATATATCTCCATGACTCACCATATTTATGTCGATTTCCTTTCTGTATGCGTGCCAACTATCATTGTATATACCAGCACTATTTATAACAATATATTCAGTATTTTTATCTCCTAAAACTGCTTTAAAATTCGATATAAGCTGTTCTTCGTTTGTAACGTCGCATTTAATAAATTTTACTTTATCATTTCCATGTTTTGCGTTTAATTCGTCTTGCAGAGCTATTCCGTTCGATTCATCGATATCTAATATAACAATTTGCTGAAAAAAAAAATACGTACGTGTATCAGTGTACACACGTAAGAAGTGAAACTTCTTTATGACATCATTTTTCGAAAAATGATCTACTATATTTACAACTTTACAGAAAAAAACGGAATCTGATCATTGTGAGCGCACCTTTAGAAATAAACATGGCACGTAACGGAAAAATGTACAGAAAAAAAGATGGCGCGTAACCGAAAAACGGTACATACGTTTTTACATGCTCTAAAATTCCTCCCTACGTCAATAAAGAAGTTTCACTTCAAAAATTAGGAGGAGTGAGACAAATCTATATAAATAAGATAATAGAGTATTGCGGTCATTGTGCGCGCTTCCAGTAGAAATTACTTTATAGTTTTCGATGAGCTTTACCCCTTACGATGCTTAGCCTTACCACGGTATATCTATTTAATATTACATTCTTAAAGTTTTAAGAAACTGCAATTTTTATAAGAACTACTGCTTTCAGCGATGTGTGAAGTAGACAAGCAGTGTTGTGGAAAGGGGAAAGAGGAAGTAAATGGATAACATTGTTCGCAAAGACAAAAAAAATTTAGTCTAATGATTTTCCTCTATACATAAAATAATATATTTTTGGCAGGGACTGTATTAAAACTAGCCGTACTATTGACCTGACACGCTATTGGTCGAAGTTATTGGCCGTTCGTACAGTGGATGAATGCTATAAAAGGCGTTTCGTTCGAGGTATTGGGAAGTAGTCCGGTGAAGCTGTTAAGGCCTTTCTAGGCCAATAGCATAGTCAGTTCGAGAAAAAAAAGGTATTGGGAACATTCAGGTTCTGACAGTTGAGTTGTTCACATCTACGGTACGAATAATGGTTCTAGGTAACTATATTTGGTGTTGTATTTCTGTATTGGCTAACGATTTATTCAATTGTTCTTGGTGGACTGGTCGATCGAATCACAACCATGATGTCACTCTGGATGATGTCATACTTTCACATGAACGTGCTCGATCCACCGTCATGAGATACTTGTGCTGAAGTGGATATTATGCTCTACCCGCCGGTATGGTGCTGGCGTGTAAATGGCGTGGCGAAACGTGAACGTGAGTCATTCTCGTGTGGAGCGTCGGCCCATCCGCATCGAGTGTGGTATATAGCTGTGTTCAGTAGTGTATTGCTGATTAAGGTTAAAGCGTTTTTATTTTTATTTTTGAATAAGATTGCTAATAATATATTGTTGAGATAACAAACGACGCAACGACGATAAAGTCACAGATATCAGCTTGTTTCTGAGTAATCGATCAGTTTTAGATTTCTATAGATTTTGAATTAATTGCAGTGTTTAATTAATATATATCTCTTATAAACATATCCTAAAAGGGTTTTAGATGTTTTACTAAACTTTTATGCGTATCACACATAAACTGTTCATCATTTTGATGAAGATTAGTATAATTTACATATTACTTTTTGTGTATATACATTTTTATAAGTGTATACATATTTATATGTCTGTATAAAAATATAGTGAATGACATTAAAATAAAATGATAACAATCTGAATTCTTTTTTACTTGATTTTAAATAAAATCTGAAATGAGTATTTCTTGCAACGATTCACTGACATCATATCTTATTATTTTAATTATCCCAGACAATGCAAGGACGATCATAGATAATGACATCTCTTTGTTAGATTTGTTTCGAATTAAATATTCACTTTTTGCTTTGGTTTCAATTAATCAAGCAAGAATTTATTTGTACTATTTGTAAAATTAATTTAAGCTGTAGGAATTATGTGGATTTTACTATTATTTTTGTACTTGTTAAAATATTAAAAATGTGTTTTATTTGCTTAGTAACAAATCGTTATATTGAGTTAAAGCATTCTATAACAGACGTAACTATTTGGAGCGTACGATATTGTAATTTTTACTGTCATAATTATTGTTAATTTTTACTAAAACGGATGCGTTATAGCTTGTAATTAAAATAAACATACAGCTACGTTATATTTTTACCCCATCCCCTTGAGCAATAGTGGAGTTACTCAATTTGATCCTTCCTCTCCTTTTTATAACCGCACCACGCGCGCTGTTCTTCGGAGCCATAATTTTACGGTAAATCCTATCTGGGCACGAACTAAAAAGTTTGCAACGTCTTATCTTTGCCGTACCGTGAAGCTGTGGAATAATCTTCTAGCCAGTGTGTTTCCTCCTTCCCATGACACGGGGTCCTTCAAGCGTAACGTGAAGAGATACTAACGCAGGCCGGCATAACAGCGGCGGCGACCGGCGATGGATAGTATATATCTCGGTGGTCGCCATTGTTTTTGGATTGTACTGTACTTACCAGCAGGCACAGTACAGTCACATTGCCGAGCTTCAATAAAAAAAAATAAAGTAACGAACGAGTCATACTACTCAGTTACAAAAATAATGTCTGCTCGCGCCCATGCCCGCGAAACAAGAAATTCTGTCACCAAGAACGAGCAATCTACTGTTCTCCCACAAACTGACCATGACCAGCCTTGGACCAATTTTGCAGAACGCAGACATCGAGCTTGCTACTATCGCGATTCAGTGAGCTAGGACACTGTTATTTATTTACTTATCAACAAAATATAAGACTGCACCTCAGGCACCTGTATACTCGCATAATAGGAACGTATGTTCTGTTTATAGTCTGGTGACGCTGTGAAGGCCCAATAGCGTATATTCAGTTCGAAAAAAAAAACGTTCTGTAAGGGATTTTATTCTATTTTTATGGCTAGTTATAGTTTTAGCTAAATTGATTGAATTCCCATTTACATTGAATTCGTGGATTCCTAGTCTATTCGAGGTAGGCCCACTATGGCACCCTTTTACTAATCGCCATTTCGGCTGAGTGCCTTCCGCTTAAGTTCTTAAAAATTGTCTTATTTTTAACTGTTACACTCCCTATTTCACTGGCAATTTACATAAATATTTTCAATCTACAAACATGACGGCTTATAGTTATTTTAAAGGATACATTATTCTATATAACACCTAATGCACATAATCCAAAAGTGTATACGTTACCTTAACGCCTTCGTCTAAGGCAACTCTGACTATATGGGATCCAATCCCTCGAGCGGCTCCAGTGATCAGTATCACCTTGTCTTTCAGTTCATACACCATTGTAACTTAGCTGTCACTTCTTTTCCGACAGCTTCTGAGTTATATTCTCAATAGGATTTTTGATAGGACTTGTCGAATTAATTATTACTCGATATTCGAGAATTCCAGGGACTTCTAATAATGAGTTTTTCGAGAAACTAAAACATATGAAATGGTTGGTTAAACACAAAATAATATTATATTATTATACTAGCGGGCCCAGCAGACGTTGTCCCGCCCTGATTATGAAAAAATCCTTGACAAATTATATAGTAAAATGTTCCTCGTCAATCACACTATTCACCGATGAAAACCGCATGAAAATCCGTTCGGTAGTTTTTGAGTTTATCGCGAACAGACAGACAGACAGACGCGGTAGAGGACTTTGTTTTATACTATGTAATGATGTCACTCTTATTAATAACTATCATGAATGAATTAATATAAAAGTCACTTTGTGTATTAATTAATTATCAATAATAATCATAAAATAAACCAAAAGAAGAGAATAAATCAAAACGAATGAAAATTTTACTGCTAGTTTTAATTTTACAATTAAACATTTTTATAGCTTTTTAAATAAATAATTAACATGGAATATTAGACAACATTTATAGTAGATCTTTGAATACGTAGGTAAATCAAAATAAATCGAAATTGAAAGGAAAATCGCTGACCGCTACTCTATTTTTAATCAAAGACCCTAATTAAAATAACCTATTTCTTAATTTAAGTACAAAGTTTCTATATAATAAGAAAATCGCTTAACTTCGTTTTACGTCGAGGTTGGTTTAATTGCTATTAAAGTTATATATATTTACTTTCAAGATGTGGTTTATTTACCAGTTCACTCAAAAAAACGAAATCCTTCTTCTATTGTGCTTCTTAGCTTAAGTGTGACATCGAGTTCAGTGAAAACACGATAGCTCGACACTGTTTTGTCGTCTCAAATACGGCCAAATTTTCCGGAGACTGTTGCTTCGAAAAGTCTCAATTATAGATTATAGATTTCACGCACAATACGTTGATAATTATTTTTTGCGCCTAACGTGATAGAATGTTTGCGAGCGTAAAAAATAATAATTAAGGAGGTTGGTCTCTTTATAATAGTAGGCACTTTGTTTTTTAATTTCTTGGCTTCAGGAACGCTACTACGTGGCTGCACCGCGCGCTAGCTACTACGCCACCCAATTAACAATTCTTGTCGCGTACTCCTCTCATTCGTTCGACTTTACTCGGTAACGTTCGGTAATCGTCACCCTCTTCGGCTGTGACACGTTCAAGTACTTGATATTTTATATCGCTACATATAAACTGTATGTGTTTGTCAAAACTGCATGTGAGTGCATGCGGTGTATGAATTATCCTACGGAGAGTTAGGCGTCTTATTCTAGTTACCCTATTTTCTACTATGTAATATATTATTACATAGTATAACATTACTAAGTTATTTCTACTATGTAATATATTTTTATTATATATTCAGAAGATTTATCGTTAAACGAAGTAAGCGAATGAAAGGAAAAATAAAAATGCCATATTCACTTTGAAGATAAAATCATGTCTAATCTGAAATGAAGGAGTGCACCAAATAAATATGTGCTTAAAGAGTTTTATGATGTTATCGCTTCGAAATAAAAAATACAGCAAGTTTATCCCGATGCAAAATATGAGTGTAATGTAAATATATATTAGTGTAAACAATTATATTATAAGTCACCTTTTTAGTTATAATACCATTGAGTCTAAAAATAATCATTGTTTTTGTAATATTTCATACATAATAATTTATTTACAATCTATGTATTATATATCTGTTTCTGAGTCTTTTATTAGGTACCTTAACTATATGTTCTATATATTATAGAGAACAAAAAATCACACTGCTTGTTCCACTTCTCCGCGACTTTAGAAACATAACTTTATAAACATAAACATATGTAGCAGAATATGATTGAGTATGATATTATAAACTATTGTATCAATATTTCTACACTTACTCCAAAACCTACGCTGAGTTGCATTACAGCACTTTTTGTCGCACCATATATTAGAACAAAATGCGCTAAGCCTAACGCAGTAGTCCGGTGAAGCTGTAAAGAACTTACCAGGTAAATAGCATAGTCAGTTCGAGAAAAAAAAACCTAAGGCAGCAGTCAATGACATGTTAATGATTACGCCACCTTTACCGCTTTTATCTTTACGCATAAGTTACAGAGTTCATAACGAGCATGTAATTGTAGCTGTCTGAAATTTGCAATCTATATAAAATAAACGTATTTATTAGTTTTCAAAATAAACTACAATGTAGTTTTAGAACAATATTAATTTCTTAGTTAAACTTTCTTATACGTTTCTTAGTTAGTAAACTAGATAAGTAAGGAACAAAATTATATTGATTATTTTATTATGCTTTTATAACATTTAACTATACTTAATTTTACGAATGCTGTGTTTGACTATAATTATTCACTCACTCATATTATAAACATAAAAAAAAACAATATATGTATAGAAAAGTTAGTAGGCTATCGTGGTATTGATATTTTTTGCAGATCACTCAAATAGCATTTCTACCTTTGATAGAGATAAATTAATTGGCTTCAAAAGAGACCTTTGAATACAATTATACTTTTTTTTATTTCATAGGAAGCAAACGAACAGGCGGGTCACCTGATGTTAAGTGATCACCGCTGTCCATGGACACCAGCAACATAAGCACACGGGGAGTCGCAAGTGTGTTGCCAGCCTATGTATGGGGAGAGGGGGATGGAATAGGGAGTGGGGGAGGGGAAGGGGAGGGAGGGTAGATGGGCCTCCGGCTCTCTCACTGACCGAACGAAACGCAACAATGCAAGCACTGCTACTTCACGTCGGTTTTCTATGAGAGGGTGGTACTACCTCGGACGAGCCGACCCATTCATGCTGAAACCAGTAGTAGCTTCAGCGTGGCTCTACCACCCACAAAAATTTGCCACATTTATATCAATTTCCTTCTTGTAACTGCACCAACTATGATTGAATATTGCAGCACCATTTATCACGATATATTCATCTTTATCTTCTAATACAGATTCAAAATTCGATATAAGTTGTTCTTAATTTGTAACGTCGCATTTAATAAATTTGATTTTACCATCTCCGTGTTTTGCATTTAGTACATCTCGAAGAGCTACCGCGTTCGTTTCATCTATATCTAATAATACTCTATAATAACTGAAAAATGTAAAAACTCCATCGACATTACTGGATAATTATTCTAACTCAGTTACGCTAAATGTTAATAAGACTAAATATATAGACTTGAGTTCCTTAACCCGTCCTCTTGATAATTCATTATGTATTAAAAGTCACACATGCTCATTATGATATCTATATTCAACTGTCCAGCATTGAAAAGGACAAACGTAATAAAATATTTCGGGGTTCATGTTGATGAACTCCTAAGATGGAACTCTCAAATAATTGCTTTGGTCAATCGAACGCGGAAATTAATATATATATTTTAAAAACTAAGAGACTCCGCTGATTACAGAACTCTCAAGATTGTTTACTTTCATTATGCCAGTCACTGCTATCATACTGCAATCCAGTTTGGGATGGTGCTTCAAAGTCTATATTTATCGCACTAGAAAGAGCTCAAAGAGCTGTTCTAAAAGTAATGTCACCTAGACCAAGACTTTATTCAACTAAAAAACTATATTCAAAGTGTCAAGTCCTATCAGTTAGACAGCTGAGTATAAACTCAAAGCTACCATCCGTAGGCATTCAACGCTGACGGTAGACTCTGATAACGATGTAAATCACAGACGTAAAACTGTATCTTTAGTCCCAAAGCACCGGACAACTTGCGCTGAAAAACAATATTGTATACTGAGTTCTAGGCTGATTAACAAGATTGACAGATTGCTAGATATTATGCATTTCAACAAGCACAGACGCAAAATGAAGATTGAATCTTGGCTTCAAAACTTAGATTATGATGAAACGGAATAAATATTACTGGCAGATATACAAAGAGTAGTAACTGTCAACGCTTAATTTTTCACACAGGTATCATTAAATGTAATAAATGTAGGTTACTATTACCTTATAGAATAAGAATTCTTGTAACAAAATTTAATATACAATATATTTTAGCACTAATTCTTAAATGTAAGTATATTGAGATTTTTTTTAACATGCACTTGTTTTTGTATTTCAAAAAATTTCAAAATAAATTATCCACTGCGGTTGTATAAGGCGTTCATTAATAGAGTCATAATGTGTACTGCCACCTGAGACACAGGATTACCTAGTTTAGATCGCAGTGGTCGTATGTAGAATTAAAAAAAAACGGTGCGTATGCCGGAAAAGTATTGCGTGAAGTCAAATAATAAAATTAATATTCTTAGTGACCAGAAAGAGAGGCTAATGGTAAATTATAATTATTATCCTTTATATCAAAAATAAATAGTATGACAAAAATATTGTAAATGTCTTTGACGGTAGTAGACATGGAGAGGAGCCTAAAGGGCACATGCGAAAATATAAGAGGAAGTCTTGTCTCAAATAAGGTTAAATTGATATCACCATAAATTCTCGCTTTGAAATATCTGAACCAAAAACTCTAATTTTCATACGTAGCACGGATACGCTTCTTTTTATAATTAAACATGGTTGAAAATTCACGAACTTAAAGAATTTAATAATAACGCTAGAATGTCTTACCTACGAATGTCGACTCTTCCGCAATCTTATCAACAGAGTTCACTTAGTATTTAACATTTCTCGGCATCAGAACGCCACTAAAAACTGATCATCGTTGCATCCAATATATATATATTAGGGTGGAGTGAAAAAAACAAATTTTTTTTTTTTCTTAGCCTGGGGGTCAAATTTGTAGCTTATAAAAAACAAAAATTTTTGAAAAAAAAAAAAAAATTTTACTCAACATCTTGAGCCAGCCCACTCATTTTTAAAATTAATTACGAGTAAAAATATTTGGTTGCAAAAAAAAATTTTTTTTTGTCTTTGAATCTCTTAAAACATCTAAGAACTGGCAATTATGATCATTTCCAACTCAAATTTTATTCTAGTGCCCTAAAGAGGAATGGTACTTTTTGGGATTTTTTTTTTAAATTAAAACAATAGTCACAAAATTTTTTTTTTAACTTGTGATTTTTAATTGGCATAAAAGAGGATACTCTGAAGTTTCTAGAACGCCTTCAAAAATTTTTTTTTTGCAACCAAATATTTTTACTCGTAATTAGTTTTAAAAATGAGTGGGCTGGCTCAAGATGTTGAGTAAAAATTTTTTTTTTTTTCAAAAATTTTTGTTTTTTATAAGCTACAAATTTGACCCCCAGGCTAAGAAAAAAAAAAAAAATTGTTTTTTTCACTCCACCCTAATATATATATTGTACTATAAATGGTCACACTGTATTATAGCTATTATGCAATCGGTAAATAAGCCTTCTTCATTTTTTTTGGTAATATTCGACAATCATCGCTCACTTCTGCTAGTACGTACTGAAATGTATGTGAGTACACGCGCTTTATAAATTATCCTAAGCCGAGTTAGGAGTCTTATTCTGACTATCCTAATCTTCCTATAACAACGGATTTAAAAATTGTAATCGTCTTAAGAACATGAATTTCAAACCTATTTACCAAATACATATATATATAAAGTGTTTTATGGGGTAATTATACCATATTTATAATATATCACCAACTACACCACAAATTAAATGTATCAGATAAAACGTATGTGAGTGTTTCAAATTTATCTTTATCAGTGAAGTTAATGTTGGAATTGCCACTTAATATGAGTAGGAGTTTATGATAATTTTGCTTAAGTAATCTAGAACTTCCCTCAGTATATTCTAAAAACGGTCGATGAATAAATAAAATAATATCCTCAATATTTTGATTTGGGGAAATATAAACAAGATTCGAACCCAACGTTTAATTTTTTTTGTACTTTTTTTTTCTGGCGGATTGTTGTTGGCGTTGAGCATTGCTTTTTGGTATTTTATTTGCACTCTCACGTTTACAATATTTTTATAAAGATTAACATTTACATTACATTTAATATACATTGCCATTATTATAATTAAGATTTTGTGACTATACAAAAAATAAACGCTTGTCTGTTCCGCAGGAAATTGTATTATGGAACTCTTTACGTAATACGTTTATAATTTAAGATCTTATTAGGAAGACCTCCATATCATTAATGTTATTAATAATTATAATGTCGAATTGTAGACAATAAGCTGATAATTATTTCTCTTATTAAAAATAAAGAATGAGTTGAAATCTTGCTAAATTTCATGCAGACAAAGTCGCGGGTAACAGCTAGTCTGAAATAGAATAACCACAATTACTTTTTATTAGGTTCGCTATCTACCAGTGAAAGTCTCGTGAAAATCGATGTAACCGTTTTGGTGATAGCACAGCGGGCGAAGCCATGGTTAACAACTAGTATAAACTAAAATTGCTTAAATTATTTTTTGTAAAGTCAGTTATCTGCCAGTGAAAATTTCGTGAAAACTGGTCTAACTGTTTTGGAGATAGCATTGTGGACGAAGCCACGGTGAGCAGCTAGTATAAACTAAAATTGCTCGAATTACTTTTTATAAGATCAGCTATCTGCCAGTGAAAGTTATGTGAAGATCGATCGAATCGTTTTGAAGATAGCACTGCGGGCGAAGCCACGGTTAACAGCTAGTATAAACTAAAATTGCTTAAATTCCTTTTTATAAGATCAGCTATCTGTCAGTGAAAGTTATGTGAAGATCGATCGAACCGTTTTGGAGATAGCATTGCGGGCGACGTCACGGTTAACAGCTAGTATAAACTAAAATTGCTTCAATTACTTTTTATAATGTCCGCTATCTGTCAGTGAAAGTCCCGTGGAAATCGGTCCAACCATTTTGAAGATAGCATGGCAGACGAAGCCGCGGTTAACAGATAGTCTAATTTAAAGTAGCCTAAGTAACGCGCTGTAATTTATTCTATCTGCCAGTGGAACTCCCGTCAAAATCGGTCCAGCCGTTTCGAAGATTACCCGGAACAAACAGACAGACAGACAGACCGACAAAAATTTTAAAAATGCATTTTTGTTATCAGTGGCGTGTATACTTTCACACCCAATCAGTAAAAAAGTGTCATTTTGATATTACATACAGACACTTCATTTTTATTATATGTATAGATAGATAAATAAAACAGACTCATTTTTTTTAATCAGAACTTCTTGGACCGTATCAAGACGTAGTTTTGAGTTATCATTTACCTACCAAAATACCTCAATGACAACTTTCGATTCTGACAAGTTCCCTAGTGTATAATCAAGATACATGATCCAATATTAATGAAATTAAATTGGAACCTCCTTGAAAATACCCTCGTAACAATATTTCCCTAAATTGGTTTATAAATCATAACGTTCTGAATCAACAAACATTTAAAAAAACTCAACCGAATTCATTCTTAACAAACTAAATAGATTACAACTGAATTAAATATTTTTTTCATCATAGTAATTAATGATACATCACATTTTTTCTTTCAGTATTAATAATTAATCCAGTACAACATCCAATGAAGACCCATTATTCATACATTCATCAAGATAATACAATATGTATGTGCAAAACAAGTTAAGATTTACAATAAGCCATGTAATGTTTAAAAAGCTTTATAAAATGAAATTGATATTTTTGTATTTCACGCGAACAGAGCCGCGGATGTAACTAGTTTAGCTATAAAAGGTTATAATTAACTCTCAATTTGGTTTATAATTTTGAACATGTTTTATTACTATTTCAAAACCAAATATTAGAATGACTCATCTCATATTACTACTAGTAGTAAGATCAATTTTAAATCTAAATATTGAAATAGAAATTAATATACTTTATACCTTGTGTAACTATATACAATAAAATATACAAATAAAAATTGTATATGTTACCTTAACGCGTCTAGAGCAATTCTAATACCATTAGATCCAATCCCTCGAGCCGCTCCGGTGATCAGGATTACCTATCTTTCAATCCATATACCATTGTATATACACTGAGACTTCTTTTTTAATAATGTTTATCTTAAATAATATTTATTTTTATATAACATGACTATTCATAACTATCTTTATCATTTAAGCTGACGTATATAATTTTGGATAATAAATTGAACATAACATTTAATTATTAACATACTAAATTTTGCTTCGCGGCTTTCTCTCGGAATTGTAACGAAGATTTGACCTATCCGTTGCGAACATTACATTTTTTTCTCAATAACAGGTACACTATGTCCTCTATTGTACTCCCGATAAGGTGTATGCATATTCCAAAATGATCGGTGGTAAATAAACAAACTTAATCTCGTATTTATAAATATTAGATAGAATTTTATGTAATTATGATTTGTCGCCTATTTTAGAAGGCCTTCTAAATATTCTATATTCTATACATACATATAATAAGAATGTAAATCTAACGTGTCTCTACTTTTTAGATTTTTGTGAAAAAAATTGTTGCAGATGTCTAGGAATAAGTAATAGAATACATTTCAATCATTTTTAGAAATGTCTGGCTGTTTGTATAAACACGCATGACTGCTAACGCACTGGGTTCCCAATAAAACTCCAGAAAGAAAATCATAAAGCATATTCTCAAGAGTAACGTAGTCTTTGTTTCATTAAAATCGGTCCACTCTATCAAAAGTTATTGTAATTTGAATGACGGCTCCAGGTAAGTACGAGAGAAGAGTAGTAATCTATACGAACATTATAAGGCTGGAGGGTTTCTTTGTTCGGTTGAACGCGTTAATCTCAAGAACTACTGGTTAGATGTGAAAAATTAAGACTAATAAGAGCGGAGCACCATAAAAAATGTTTGAAAATCGGGTTTTTTTTTCTTTTCAAAGCTTCCGCTGCGTGTTAGTTAGCCCAAAGTAACTACTCTACTAGAAGTGAGTATTATATAAAAGCTTGTAACTAAAACCCAAAAACTTGTTACGCATAAATTTTAGTATTCGATGTACACATTAACCGACCAAGTTCAAGAAACCAAAACAAAGTCATAACAGTAGAATATTAAGAAAAACCTATACAGGAAGGCGAAAATGTGTTTAAGGTTCTTTGTTAACTTTTGTCCAATATCTATCGCAATGTACATGCAATGACAAGTACCAACTAACCATGTGGGAGGTCCGATTCGTTACGAAATGTTCGAAGTGAAAAAAGGGAAGCCATATACGATATATCAGAATCTGACCTGTGTACTCACCCGAAGTTACAATGATAAAAACAGGAAAGGGGACCCATATCTTATAAACTTAATATGGCAGATAGCTTATAGACGTCGGCATCAGGAAAAGTAATAAGTGTTTAGGATCAAACTGTATGTAGTCTGGCGTCGTTTTTGAAGTGACAACATCCTAAGGCGCATTGAGCGATATTTTTGGCAGGAGATAAATTTATAATATCGCATCATGACATGCTACGTAAGCATGATCGTCCGTATTGCGTTTGCGCGGCTCGAGTCAGACTAGCGTCGCGTAGTGTAGGGGCCTGCGTATATTTAATATTAATATTTTGCATCTTATCATACGTTTGATTGACTAATAGACTTTATGTATATAGTTGTTGTTCCGAGTGCCAATAGACTGGTACTGGTTTCAGCATGAATGGGTCGGCTCGTCCGGGGTAGTACCACCCTCTCACAGAAAACCGACGTGAAGTAACAGTGCTTGCATTGTTGCGTTTCGTTCGGTCAGTGAGAGCGCCGGATACCCAACACCTCCTCCCCCTCCCCTCTTCCCCACTTCCCCTTTTCCCAAATACAGGCTGGCAACGCACTTGCGACTCCTCTGGTGTTGCAAGTGTCTATGGACGGTGGTGATCATTTAACATCAGGTGACCCACCTGTTCGTTAGCTTCCTATGATATAAAAAAAATAAATATGAAATCACACTAATGTTAAGATTTTCAATAAACAAATTCTGAACTTGAAATATTGTCAATCACACTATAATTAATATGAAAATTCAAAAGAGAACAACATTTATTTCATTGTTTTGAGTTTTCACTGTCGAAAGTGCTTATGACGGTCTTTATTTTTTTTTCTCTATAAATTTCTCAATAATTACTTATGTCTATCGAAGCGCACTGAGGAAGAGAACAACTTTCACCGAAGGATTAGATCCGAGCTGTGCCTCTTCTTCCTGTTATTCCAAGGAGTTGTGTTTTATTTAGCTAAATGGAGAGGTTTCAATTAAAATAAGCTACTTATTTTCATCTTGATTGACTTTGTGACCTTGTAGTTATCTCTATATAACTGAATGGTTATTAGACCTCATTATATTGCTTGAATATATTAATGTTGATCATACAGCTAACAAGTTGGACCCCTCGGACAATACTAGCAGTAGTTGATTGTTGGGTTTTAACGCGATAACCCTCTCATGAGGAGCCAATATTGGGGCCTTTCCTCTTCAGAGATTAAATATTGAATATTTCCTTCTTACACTACGTGATCCAAGTGTTCTAAATGTATTAGAAGCTTGGAAATTATTAAATGGTCATATATAACAGATAACAATATAATGTAATCTCGTAACCAGAATTCTCTTATAGTTTATTTATATATCATGATGACCTTGATTGTTTACATATCATGAGTACAAATGTCTTTTATAATTATAGAAAGGGTATATGAACAAACATCGTCGGATTAATATTTAGTGCTGCTTTTTATTTAATCTTATTGCTAAGTAGAGTATCCATCTTTTATTATCGACGATTGATTGATTACTGTATTTGTTGCTGTGAGGTTCAATTTATGTGGAACAGTACAGTGACCAAAAATGTGTTACATTTTAGCACCACCCGAGGAGCACGTGCAGCGGAATGAGAGGTTCACTTCCTGCGGACGCGAGTAACAACAGACTCCCTTTAGTGGTACTTATTTCCTTTTATAAGCTTTTTTTTATATCATAGGGGGCAAACGAACAGGCGGGTCACCTGATGTTAAATGATCACCACCGTCCATATACACTTGCAACACCAGAAGAGTCGCAAGTGTGTTGCCACCCTGTGTTTGGGGAGGGGAGTGGGTGTGGGGGACCGGGAAGGGGGAAGAGGGAGGGAGTTAGGAAGGAGGAGGGGGGGAGGGGGGTTATCTGGCGCTCTCACTGACCGCACGAAACACAACAATGCAAGCATTATTACTTCACGTCGATTTTCTGCGAGAGGGTGGTACTGCCCCGGGCGAGTCGACCCATTCATGCTAAAACTAGTAATAGCTTCAGCGTGGCTCTACCACCTATAATAACCTATTATATACCTATATAAGCTGTTAAATGTTACCTAAGTTTTAGTTCAGAATTTGTTTTAGTTGTATAGAATTTCAACGGGGAAATTGTAAGGTTGGTAATGAGAGATATACGTAAGTAAATATAATCAATATAATAAATGAGTTAACTTCCAGTCTATGCTTTTCATTGTTGTTTTAGAAATAATGCAAAGTATACCAAATGATAAGAGAAGTTCATTGAGTTTATCCACATACGATATGTTACACAAATTTTAAACAAAACGCGAATTTTTATCACAATGCAAACGGTTTTCAGAGTAATAAAATACAATCATGGATAGTTTAATTCCAATCTTAGTTTATATATATTTTTAGAGATGATATTCGACCCGTATATAATTTTTAAGTTTCGTCAATTATTTATTTAGCGTGTTACATAACTATTTAATAAAAAATTTAAGTCATTTAATTTTTAAAAACTATTGTAAAATACCACATTATTACGTGGTATAAGATGGTTTGTGAGCCATTTAAGCCCATTTCTTCATCCGCTTTATAGAATTCCGTGGTTGAAAATTATTTCACAAGTCCTAAATATAATCTTATATTTATTTGTACACTCACTCAACAGATGATCAAAATAAAATTATAGTTTTAAAATGAATAATACACTTTATTATGACACGCTATATGTCTATACATATTTAAACATATGTTACAAAATTTTTTATCATCTAACTTGAATTTACTGTGATATCGGCTTTGATAAAATTTCGTAAGCCTGTACATAGTATTTGGTGATGTCTTCCGCAGGTTTATTAACATTAGAAAACCATACAGACCCGCTTTTACCAAGCTTGTAGGCGTCAATAACAGCACGACCTGCATTCTCCACCCTATAAAAAAATCTGGCTTATTCTTTTAGGTAATAACATGTTTGACAACTCAACAACAATAATTTTAATTAGAGGAATGTATCAAAAAGTAGTACACCTAGCTTTAATAATATATCTATACTAGACTGATTAAAAAAATCAACTATTTTTTTTTCTCTTAAATATATTGAAAATATAAAAAAAAAAATCCTGTGAAAGCCACAGCCCTTAATATTAATATTAGGATATCCCGCTTGGTAAATTTCAATTTTCCATTTGATTATCATAGGAAAGCATGTTTTTTTGAGTTTAGAATTTTATAACTCTTTAATGGTTTATCAAAAAAGCTAGACCAAAGAATTTTCTTGTTTAAAATTGAACGCTCTACAAAAAACCTATCTTATATATTTTTTTATAAACTGACGCATTTTGAAGTTATTCAACTTTAAAATATAATTTATAATATTTTCTCATTTTTTTCCAATTGTATAATGAAACTATCAAGTTTATCATAAAAAATTGTCAATTTTTTTGTATACATTTTTTATATTTATATGGGATATAAATAATTTTTTTTGTTATACTTTTTACGCTCTTGAGTTAATTAATGTTTTGAGAAGCCACAATTTTAATGGGCAATACAAAAAAACCATGTTTTTTTATGTATTTTTCTCTTCCCATAAAAGTATTCGAGTATCAGGTAGATTTAGTATAGTTTTATTTATAGGAAGTAAATGTCATCTTAGTTATTTAGTAGGTTCCAAAATAGTTATATTTATATATGAATAGTTTAGTGAACTAGTTATTTCAAAAATCTTATTTTCCAGGCAACTGTATTATAAATATAAACAAAGCAATTGTGTTTCTTTTAATTGTACAAAAATGATTTCTTTATTATATTAAAGATTGGTGATTATTCAGACACTCGTTTTAAGTCACGTAGCTTTATAAACAGAATAAACCTGTGAATAATTTACGGTAGCATTTAGGTGATTAAGTAAGGAAAATTAAGTACTTTTGCACTGGGTAGGTTTTAAGATCTTCGCTCAACTTTTGTCCCATAATCTCATCAAAGGTTCCTCTGTTGTTAATAGAAATGATTTCGGTATCGGTGAGACCGAAGCACATAATCAACACGCGAATACCAGTTCTTAAATAATAATCGTCGTGCTGAAATAAAAACAATTTACATTTATACTAGAGGGCCGGACAGACGTTGTCCTGCCTTGATAATAAAAAAATATCTAAAATTCAACCGCAGCGCCACCTACCGGGTCACCGGTACACAAAATTTCATCAAAATCGGTCCAACCGTTTAGGAGGAGTTCAGTGACATACACACGTACAGAAAAAAATTATATATAAACTAGCGGTCCCGGCAGACGTTGTCCTGCCTTTATAATAAAAAAACCCTAAATGTCAACCGCAGCGCTACCTACCGCGTCCAATTGTGAATCTAAACCATTCTCGGATCCACTCGAACACGCACACAAAATTTCATCAAAATCGGTCCAACCGTTTAGGAGGAGTTCAGTAACATACACACGTACAGAAGAAATTTATATATAAACTAGCGGTCCCGGCGGACGTTGTCCTGCCTTTATAATAAAAAAACCCTAAATGTCAACCGCAGCGCCACCTACCGGGTCCAATTGTGAATCTATACCATTCTCGGATCCACTCGAACACGCACACAAAATTTCATCAAAATCGGTCCAACCGTTTAGGAGGAGTTCAGTGACATACACACGTACAGAAGAAATTTATATATAAACTAGCGGTCCCGGCGGACGTTGTCCTGCCTTTATAATAAAAAAACCCTAAATGTCAACCGCAGCGCCACCTACCGGGTCCAATTGTGAATCTAAACCATTCTCGAATCCACTGGAACACGCACACAAAATTTCATCAAAATCGGTCCAACCGTTTAGGAGGAGTTCAGTAACATACACACGTACAGAAGAAATTTATATATAAACTAGCGGACCGGGCGGACGTTGTCCTGCCTTGATAATAAAAAAAATCCTAAAAGTCAACTGCAGCGCCACCTACCGAGTCCAATTGTCAATCTAAACCATTCTCGAATCTCCACGAACACACACAAAAAATTTCATCAAAATCGGTCCAGTCGTTTAGGAGGAGTTCAGTCACATACACACGCACACAAGAAATATATATATTAAGACTAGCGGTCCCGGCGGACGTTGAAAAAAACCCTAAATGTCAACCGCAGCGCCACCTACCGGGTCTAATTGTGAATCTAAACCATTCTCGGATCCACTCGAACACGCACACAAAATTTCATCAAAATCGGTCCAACCGTTTAGGAGGAGTTCAGTGACATACACACGTACAGAAGAAATTTATATATAAACTAGCGGTCGCGGCGGACGTTGTCCTGCCTTTATAATAAAAAAACCCTAAATGGCAACCGCAGCGCCACCTACCAGGTCCAATTGTGAATCTAAACCATTCTCGGATCCACCGGAACACGCACACAAAATTTCATCAAAATCGGTCCAACGGTTTAGGAGGAGTTCAGTGACATACACACGCACAGAAGAAATTTATATATAAAGATATTATATGTCATATATATCGAGTATCGAGAAACAAGAAAATAATAAGGATGTTAAATAATGTATACAAGTATTCTATATCTCGATTATGCTGTGACAATGAATGAATAAATGAATACTTTACTGCACTTTTGGTTTGTACACTAGCGAACTATGCTATAAAGCATTTTCTTCCAGCTAACCAGGGGTATTGTTGTCAATCAAACAGTTTTCTGAGGATTATATATATAGAAAAACAGAAGTAAAAAAATGCATAAATAAATATATATATATATATATATATATATATATATATATCATATATATTAATACGTGAAGCCAAAACTTTGTATCCATTTTTAAAAGAATTGCGTGAATGGATGAACGTGAAATTTGGCATAGTTAAAGTTTACATGGAGGAGAAGTGCAGAAAGCTATTTATTTTGTATAAAATGCATTAGAAGTACATTAAATTAATTAAAATATGCATTACTCACACTACTGCTTCAATTTTACACAACATATACACACATGTAAATAAAAAAGACATTTTGACATCCGTCAATAACGGACTTCACAAAAGGTTGCGAAGGAGGTTGCTATGCTCGACTGTATGTATTTTTTAACCGAGTTCGAAAAAGGAGGAAGGTTACTACGTTCGGTTGTATGTATTTTTTTTATGTATGTTAATCGATATCTCCGCAAATTATGAACCGATTTTAATGATTCTTTTTTTATTTGAATTAGTTATATTCAGCGGTGGTCCCATATAAATTTGAAGAAAATATTCAACCCCTAAGGGGGTGAAATATCGTTTATTTGATTTTCACCCACTTCGTCTCTACGTATTTACGTGAAATTGGAACTGATTTATTATACCCATTACAAACCAGATATATTTATGAACACTAAAAATGGGGAAATATTTTTTTTTTACAAAAAAAAAATAAACCGCCTTCGATGTGAAAAACTAATAAGGCACTAAAAAGCGAAAAATAACTTAATTATTAAGTTAACCGAATTAAATAAAAAATATTGATATTTGAACTACCTAATTATATATTTGAAGTCGATGCCATTGATAAAAGAACCCTAATAAAGTTCAAACTTTAAAAATTCAATGAACTATGGTCGAATGTCGACCACTGGGCGCCCACTAGTAATAATAATAAAATAAATACATATATAACAATCTATTTCCAAACTAATGGATAAAGTCTTTTGAAACAGAGAATCCATATAAGGAAAAGTATTGGTAAGAGTTTTTTTTTATAGAATTTATTCTCAAATAATAAATCCTTATTTTAAAAAAATTAGGATATGTTCATTTCATATAAAATAGTTTAAATTTTTATAAGGCGCTGTGATGCGCTTGCACAGTAGAGGGGAAGTAAATGCATAATATAGCTTAATACGAAATTCTATAAGTAATATTTTAACAATCAATTTTTTATATTTTTTTCTCTGTACATTAAGCAAATTGTGAGGATTATAAACAACTTAAACGAGTCGCGGGTATCAGCTAAAAATAAATAAAAACGAGATTACCAGCTGCCTTATTAAAGTTTCATACTTACCCCAATGCCGACGCTGAATTGCATTACAGCGCTTTTTGTCGCAGAATAAACAGGAAGGTACGGAAAATTGTGCAAGGCGACAATAGATGATGTGTTAATGATTGTGCCACCTTTACCACCTTTGTCCTTACGCATTAAGTCCAAAGCTTTTAACGAGCCAGTAATCAAAGCTGTCTGCAATTTTCATTTTATAAAATAAGATTATTATAATGTATTGATACTTCTTCGTTTTCAAAACGAAATAAACAAAGTGTTTATTTTGAAGATTTTAGACATCTATTCATATTATCATAATATGTAGAAAAGTGTATGTCGGAGCAGCGATAAAGTGGCATCCACGTATAAGTATAATGTCACCTATAGTGACGTCATGGTTATGATTTGATCGATCAATCCTCCTAGAACAGTCGAATAAAAAAAATTGAGCCGTAACGGGACGCCTGGCAAATGTGGCAACATCGAAATTGTTTTGTATAAGTTATATGCCTAAAAGAACAAATTACGACAGGAATCAGCTATGTCATGATGAAAAAATAAAGCATTACATATTTGTTACATAACATAATGACTATTTATTTATTTTATTACATAAATATTCATCTTTATTAAATACAAAAATTCAACTAGGCGCAGGTGCGGTGTGTTTGGCGGCATTTATCAAAGGGCGCTAGGTCGTTGGCGCGTGCCGCGTAACTCTAGTATAACAAGTGACCGACAAAACAATTTAAATCTTATGTTTATACAGATAGGGTTGCAAATGTTTTTGAGTATTTCGTTAATAGTGCTTGTAGTGCTTGAAGTGCTTGTAGTGCTTGTAGTGCTTGTAGTGCTAGTGTTGTGCTAAAAGTTCGTGTTTTGCGTCGCCATGTTGCACCAAGCCAAAATTAGGTTTACCCACGCCTATAGATGTTTTTCATCAAAAACGTTAACCGATACAGAAACAACACTGACTATAGTTACAACGCATTATCCGTAGATGTGATTAGCCCAACTGTCTAAGCGAGGATGCTACTACGAAAGAATACACAAGAGATAATTAATATGAAAAAGTTCTATGACCCTATGATTTTATTTCAGACATATCTCCATGACTTACCACATTTATGTCGATTTCCTTTCTGTACGTGCTCCAACTATCATTGTATATACCAGCATTATTTATTACAATATATTCAGTACGTTTATCTCCTAATACTGATTCAAAATTCGATATAAGCTGTTCTTCTTTTGTAACGTCGCATTTAATAAAGTTTACTTTATCATTTCCATGTTTTGCATTTAGTTCGTCTCGTAGAACTATTCCGTTCTTTTCATCTATGTCTAATATAACAACTTGCTAAAAAAATTAAGAGCAGTTAGACAAATCTATATTAATAAGATAATATAACTTTGCGATAGAAATTACTTCACAGTTTTCGATGATATTTTTTTTGAGTTTATTCCTTCGGATACTTATTCTTTATTCTACATTATCATATTATTTATTTATTTACACATTATGCGTTAAATACGCAATGGCGAACTTAATGCCTAAGGCATTCTCTGCCAGTCAACCATTAGGTGATGCAGAGATAAATGTTGGTAGGTGTAAAAGGTGAGGTTTTTATGAAATTTTGTTTAATCTATTTAATATCACAATATATAAATAAAATATCAACACCAATATACTACATATATAATACATATATACTACACATATACAATACATATACATAATAATATCATACATAAATATTAATACAATAAATAAAAGTATAATTAGTCAACATCAAGTACTAAATACAGCATTAACCAGATAATTCTGCTAAATGACACTGGTAAAGCCGACGTACCCTGACTTTAAAACAGAAACGGTTAGATGACATCCTGATTTCATAAGGAAGCGCATTCCATAGGAGAATAGATTGGATATAGAAAGATGAATGTACAAGACCGGATGTGTGGAAAGGACAGCAAAGAATAAGATTATTAGAAGAGCGAAGGTTAAGGTCATGATTAGAACATAAAAACTGAAAATGTGGAGTCAAGTAAGAGGGAGTGTTGGGAGAAAATAGAATAGAATACAGAGTTGTCAGAGCCCGCAAACTCCGACGCTGGCGTATGGGCAACCAATTAAGCTCTGAAAGATGGCTCGATACACGGTCATACTTACGAAGATTAAAAACAAATCGAATGCAATTGTTGAGTAATCTGTCAAGTTTGTTAAGAAGGTCAGCGTTCAGATCGTAAAAGTACACATCACCATAGTCAATTATAGGAAATATTATAGATTGCACTAGCGTGGTTTTCGTTTTAACTAAGAGAAAATTTTTCAGGCGATAAAAAGACTTTAGAGTACCGATCACTTTCTGACTAACCTTGGAAATATGAGTTCTCTAATCCAATTTGGCATCAATGTGTAAACCAAGGTCTTTTACATCTGTATTAAACGGTATGTATGACCAGACCACTGAATATAATCTGAGGCAGCGAGCTCAAGTCTATTCTGGTAATCATACGAGAGCTCCCTATTACAATTGCTTGACATTTGGAAGGATTAACTGATAAGCCAAACCTCTCAGACCAATCCCTTAAGGCATTTAGATCCTGATTAATAGTATAAATTGCAGCTGATAGAGAATCTACTGCGGCCTGTGTGTATAATTGCAGGCCATCAGCATACAGATGATACGTACATCGCAGTTCATGAGTTAAAAGGTTAATAAAGAGGGAAAAAAGAAGAGGTGAAAATATACCACCCTGAGGGACGCCAGCACCAAGCTCACACCAATTAGACGAAGCCCCATCTATACGAACCGATTGTTGTCGTCCCTTTAGATATGAAGCGAACCATGCCAGTGCCTCTAATGAGATATTATAATGAGAGAGAATAGCCAGGAGAATGTCGTGACTAACAGTATTAAAGGCATTCGAAAAATCTACTAGAACTAGCACAGTAATCATTTTATTCTCCACTCCATTTCTCAAATCACCAGTCACTTTAAGCAAAGCTGTAACTGTACTGTGACCTGGCCTGAAACCGGATTGTAGTGGACTCAAGATATTGTTACAATGTACAAAGGATGATAGTTGATTGTGCACACATGCTTCGAGTACTTTAGAAAGAAATGGAAGTATAGATATAGGTCGAAGGTGACTGGGAAGAGAAGGATTTGCAGTTTTAGGGAGAGGACGGACATAGGCTTTACTCCATATTTAATGTTAAATTATTATTTTTTTAAGAAGCTACAGTTTTTAAAAGCAACTTCGCTGTCAGTTAAATAGCTATGTGTGAAGTGGCAAGTAGTATAGTACGCGTACGCAAGAAAGGGGAAATAAACGGATAACATTGTTTCCAAAGAAAGCATATTTTTGGTTTAAAAAAGCGGAGAAACCGCTGTACATAGAATGACATATATTGTTAAGACAATGACCAACGCAACGAAACAAAGTCAGTTTCGATCAGCTAGTTTCTGAGTAATTGATCGATTTAGACAACCTTTTCTATGCATTTCAAATTAATTGCATTGTTTTTATTCTGTGCTTTAATTAAATATATCTCTTATAGAAACATTCCAAGAGGCTTTAAACGTTTTACGAAGTATTTGTCTATCTTTTGGTTATTTTTTATGCGTACCTATCACACAGAAACTATACATAATAGTTTTGGTGAAGATGTATTAATTTTTCTGTAGATGCATTTTTTAGAAGTGTATACATTTTATACATCTATATTAAAAAATAAAGTAGCATAAACATAATGATGTGATATATTGCAAATTATAACGAATAAAATGATAATAACCTGATTTCTTTTTCACTTGATTTTAAATAAAATCTGAAATAAGTATTTCTTGCAAATATTGACTGACAGCAGAGCTTATTATGTATTTTAATTCTCCGAGACATTGCAAGGACGATCATAGATAATGACATCTCTTTGTTGAGTTTGTTCGGAATTAAATATTCACCATTTGCTGTAGTTTCAATTACACAAGTAACAATTTATTTGTGCTATTTGTAAAATTAAGTGAAGCAGTAGAAAACATTCATTATATAGATTTTAATATTATTTTTATACTTGTTAAAATATTAAAAATGTTTTTTTAATTTACTTAAAAACAAATCGTTATTTTTAGTTAAAGCTTTCTACAACATATGTTACTATTTGGAGTGTACGATATTGTCATTTTTACTGTCATAATTATTGAAAATTTTTACTAAAGCTGACGCATTATAGCTTGCAATTAAAATAAGCACACGGTTGCGTTATATTTCACCCACCTCTTTGATAAATAACAATAGCGGACGAATCGTACTCCTCAGTTACAGAAATAATGTCTGCTCGCTCCCATGCCCGCGAAACAAAGGTCTCCATCGCCGAGAATGTACAATTAACTTTTCTCCCACAAAGTAACTGTGACAAGCCTTGGTCCAATTTTGCAGAACGCAGACATCGAGCTTTGTTACTTGTGCGATACAGTGACCTAGGACACTGTTATCTATTTGCTTATCAACAAAATACAAGACTGTACCTTAGACAGCTGTAGACTCGCACAATAGGTACATACTTTCAGTTTTTTTAGTCCGATAAAGCTGTGAATGTCCTTCAGGTCAATAACGTATAGTCAGTTCGAAAGAAAATGTTCTGTAAGGGATTTTATTCTCTTTTCATGGCTAGTTATAGTTTTAGCTAAATTTGAAAGATTTTGAATATATGTGAGCATGTATGTTATATAGCTCGTTTAAATTGCCAATTAGATTGAATTCTTGTATTCCTAGTCAAGGCAAGTCTAGTCGAGGTATGGTCACTTTGGCACCTTTCAGTAATTCCCATTTCGGCTGAGTACCTTCCGCGCTATTACCTAAGCCATTTTATGAAGACTATTATCGAACTTCAACGACAGAATAAGTTCTTAAAAAATGTCTCACACTCCCTAATTCATTGGTAATTTATTGTACATAAATATTTTCAATCAACAGACACAACAGCTTTATAGTTATTTTATAGTATAGATCATTCTATATAACATTTGAGCCTTTGAGCCAAAAGTGTATACATTACCTTAACGCCTTCGTCTAAGGCAACTCTGACTATATGGGATCCAATCCCTCGAGCTGCTCCAGTGATCAGCATCACCTTGTCTTTCAATTCGTACGCCATTGTGACTTCGCTGTCACTTCTGTTCCATGCGCTTCTAATTTTTGATTTGTAAACTTATTTTTTCCTCGATATTCGAGAATTCCGGGGACCTTCTAATAACGAGTTCTTGAGAAACTAAAACCTATAATATGGTTGGTTAAACACAAAATAATATTACTTTAATTAATAACTATCATAATTAATGGGTATTTGAAAATAACAGTCGCATTGTAATTCAATAAAAAAAAAACAAAAGTAAAGGGTAAAGGAATGAATTAAAACGTCTATCAGTAAAATTTTTTAAATAGATACATGGAAACTCTGATAATATTTATAGTAGACCTTTGAATACGTAGGGAAATCGGAATAAATCGACATTTACAGGGAAATCGCTGACCGTTGGTCTATTTTTAATCAAATACCCTAATTAAAATACACAGCTACTAATAGCATCATGTAGTAACCAATTTCTAAATTTAAGTACAAAATTTCCATATAATTAAAAAATCGGTCTACTTCCTTTTACGTTGAGGTTGGTTTTGTTGCCATTAAAATTATACTTTCAAAATTTGATTTATTTACCAGTTGTCTCAGAGAAACTAAATCTGTAGTTCTTAGCTTCAGTATGACATCGAGTTCAATGAAAACACGATTGCTCGACACCGTTTTATCGTCTCAAATAAGGCCAAATTTACAGGAAATTGTCGAAACATTCGAAAAGTCTTAACTAAAAATTAGAGATTTCACGCACAGTACAAAGATAATAATTTTTTGCGCCTAACGCGATAGTATTTTTGCTACCGTAGAATTATAATGAAGAATGTTGACTCGATTTTAATAATAGTCACTTTGTATTTAAAATATCACGGCTTCAGGAACGCTACTATGTGGCTGCACCGCGCGCTGGCTACTACGCAACTAAATTAACAATTCTTGTTTCGTACTACTCTCGTTCGTTCGACTTTCCTCGATAACGTTCGACAATCGTCACCCTCTTCGGGTGCTGATACGTTCAAGTACTCAATATTTACTTATAAAATATATGTGTTTGTTAAAACTGCACATGAATGCATGCGGTGTATGAATTATCCTAAGGAAAGTTAAGCGCCTTATTCTAGTTATCAGCACCTTTCTATTATATCATATATTTTTATTTCTATTATATATTCAGATGATGTATGATTAAAAGAAGTCAGCGAATGAAACTAAAATCAAGAATGTCATAATTACTTTAAAGACAAAGTCATTTGTAATCTGAAATTAAGGTGTGCACCAAATAAACATGCGCTTAAAGAGTTTTATTATGTTATCGCCTCGAAAGAAAAGATACAGCAAGTTAATCGCGATGAAATATATGTGTGTAAAGTTAATATATATTAGTGTAAATGTAATCGTTGTTTTTGTAATATTTCATACATAAGAATTATATTAAGAAATAGCAATCTATTATATATCTGCTTCTGCGCTTTTTTGTTACTCGAACTCTCTACGCTATTGACCTGGCAAGGTCTTAACAGCTTCACCGGACTACTGCTGCTTCTGCGCCTTTTATTATCTTAACTATATATTCTATATACAGAACGAAAAAAAGTAAGGATCTCGTTGCGTGTTCCATTTCTCCACGGCAAGAAAACTGAACGATGAAAATCTACTGCTCATAAAATCGTATCTTGTTAAAACTCTGATAATCTTATATTAAATGTAACTATCGCGATTTTTTTTTAAAGTGAAAACTGGTTTAGCTGCATTGTAAGATTTTTGGTACAGGAAAATCTTATGGGTTCCCGACACCGATGACTACGACATGCTCGTGACGTATTTAGTTTGCGACAGACTAGCCATGGGTAGTATAGTTGCATGTGTATATGTAATATTAATATTTCGTATTGAGCTTGTGCAGACCATTATATCTGAATTTAACAAATTACCTAATGATTAATTTTCCTATTAATGAGTTAATAAACTTTATAAAAATGTTTATCGTTATTGCTCGGAGCACCAATAGATGTAAAAACCATACCAATGTTAATAATCTCAAGTTATGCAATTTAAACAATTCGAACTAAAATTGAATTAAAAATTAAAAAAGAACATAGTTATTTATTATGTTCATTATTTCGAAGCAATTGATTACATCTAGGGAGTCTGAATAAAATCATACATTTAAAGGGAATAACATTTTATTGCAATATTCTATACTTGTATACTTTACAACATATTTTATTAAGATTCTTATCTTATGGTATTACAATACACAACTTATTGTAACATCGGTTTGGATAAAATTTGATAAGCTTCTCTATGATATTCTGTGATATCTGTTGCAGGTCTATCAGCATAAGAGAACCATATCGACCCACTTTTACCAATCTTGTACACGTCGACAAGAGCACGAGCTGCAGACTCTACCCTATAAAAATATAATGGTTAGAAGATATTTCTTTTTGAGATAACAAAATATTCGAATACTTGCGGTACGGTAGAGCCACGCTGAAGCTATTCTGGTTTCAGCATGAATGAGTCGGCTCGCCCGGGGTAGTACCACCCTCTCACAGAAAACCGACGTGAAGTAACAATGCTTGCATTGTTGCGTTTCGTTCGGTCAGTGAGAGCGCTGGAGGCCCACCTCCCCTCCCCGACCCTCTCCTGTAAACACAGGCTGGCAACGCACTTTCGACTCCTCTGGTGTTGTTAGTGTCTATCGACGTTGGTGATCACTTAAGAGCAGGTGACACAACTGTTCGTTTGCCAGCTATGGTATAAAAAAACTTAGCGATGAGACTTTAATTAAAAAAAATAGAATATTAGCAATAATATTACAACTAAAAAGCTATAGATACGTTACCTACATGATATTCTGACAAAAAAAAATAGCAGGATAACGCACACATACATAAAGTAATATTGTAACGCCACACTGTCTTAGATAAAATGTGGAAGTAAGATGGCATATTCTCAATATCGGTGGTGAAAAGGAATAGTTATATGTTGCTTAGATATAGACGGATTGACGGGGCTAGATCACGTTTGCTAACTTGTCCAGTTTTAAAAAAGTGCCGTCTTAACGCTTATGACGTATCTACAGCTTTTTAATTATAATATCATTGAATATTTAGATAATTAAGTAGTATAAAAGTAGGTACTTCTGTATTGGCAACAGTTTAATTTGTTCATTTAATTCTTGCTCCATCATTTCATCAAAGCTGCCCATGTTTTGTGAAGCTATAAGTCCAGTATCAGTAAGACCGAAACACATTGTCAATACGCGAACACCGGTCCTTAGATAATAATCGTCGTGCTGAAATAAAATTAACTGGATGATATGATTTCTTTTAAAGGTATAACGATAATAATTAATTAATTAATTAATTAATAATAATATCTCTGTTTGTTCTTCCTCAGCTGTTCTGGAAGTTCCTTGGGACTCTTGGTATTGGTAAATCTCAACATCTAGATTTACCTAATACAATAAAGTTAGATGATATCAATAACCATTTCTCAACCTCCGATAAACTGAGTGATCTAACTAAAAGTAAGACAACTCACTACATAGCCGCATTGCCTCGTATGAACATGGTCCCGTTCAAGTTTTCCACTGTTACATGTGATCAGATTAAAAAGTCCGTTCT
Source organism: Antheraea yamamai (assembly GCA_036509395.1). Classification (NCBI taxonomy): domain Eukaryota; kingdom Metazoa; phylum Arthropoda; class Insecta; order Lepidoptera; family Saturniidae; genus Antheraea; species Antheraea yamamai. Next base: position 17,695,333 of record AP028433.1, read on the forward strand.
TTCAATAAAATCTAATGCTACAGGCTATGACAATTTGAGTAGACAAATGATTATTACTATTCTTGACCAAATTCTTCCTATTATATCTCATCTCATAAACTTTTCTCTATCCTTTGGACAGTTTCCATCCATATGGAGTAAAGCCTATGTCCGTCCTCTCCCTAAAACTGCAAATCCTTCTCTTCCCAGTCACCTTCGACCTATATCTATACTTCCATTTCTTTCTAAAGTACTCGAAGCATGTGTACATAATCAACTATCATCCTTTGTACATTGCAACAATATCTTGAGTCCACTACAATCCGATTTCAGGCCAGGTCTCAGTACAGTTACAGCTTTGCTTAAAGTGACTGGTGATTTGAGAAATGGAGTGGAGAATAAAATGATTACTGTGCTAGTTCTAGTAGATTTTTCGAATGCCTTTAATACTGTTAGTCACGACATTCTGCTGGCTATTCTCTCTCATTATAATATCTCATTAGAGGCACTGGCATGGTTCGCTTCATATCTAAAGGGACGACAACAATCGGTTCGTATAGATGGGGTTTCGTCTAACTGGTGTGAGCTTGGTGCTGGCGTCCCTCAGGGTGGTATACTTTCACCTCTTCTTTTTTCCCTCTTTATTAACCTTTTAACTCATGAACTGCGATGTACGTATCATCTGTATGCTGATGACCTGCAATTATACACACAGGCCGCAGTAGATTCTCTATCAGCTGCAATTTATACTATTAACCAGGATCTAAATGCCTTAAGAGATTGGTCTGAGAGGTTTGGCTTATCAGTTAATCCTTCCAAATGTCAAGCGATTGTAATAGGGAGCTCTCGTATGATTACCAGAATAGACTTCAGCTCGCTGCCTCAGATTATATTCAGTGGTCTGGTCATACCGTTTAGTACGGATGTAAAGGATCTTGGTTTACACATTGATGCCAAATTGGATTGGAGAACGCGCTCTAATCTTATAAATCTTCTAATAATCTTATTCTTTGCTGTCCTGTCCACACTTCCGGTCTTGTACATTCATCTTTCTATATCCAATCTATTCTCCTATGGAATGCGCTTCCTTATGAAATCAGGATGTCATCTAACCGTTTCAGTTTTAAAGTCAGGGTACGTCGGCTTTACCAGTGTCATTTAGCAGAATTATCTGGTTAATGCTGTATTTAGTACTTGATGTTGACTAATTATACTTTTATTTATTGTATTGATATTTATGTATGATGTTGTTATGTATATGTATTGTATATGTGTAGTATATATGTAGTATATATGGTATTATATATGTAGTATATTGGTGTTGATATTTTATTTATATATTGTGATATTAAATAGGTTAAACATAATTTCATAAAAACCTCACCTTTCACACCTACCAACATTTATCTCTGCATCACCTAATGGTTGACTGGCAGAGAATGCCTTAGGCATTAAGTCCGCCATTACGTATTTAACGCATAATGTGTAAATAAATAAATAATTAAAATGTAAGGGACTTATGCAATAAAATATTCCGATATATAACAGAGGTATATTAAACATAGACATATTTTGTAGCAGAGAATAATCGATTATGACATTATATCATGAATGATTCTGTCAATATTGCCACACTTACCCCAATACCTACACTGAATTGCATTACAGCACTTTTTGTCGCACCATATATTGGGACAAAGTGCACTAAGCGCAAAGCAGCAGTCGATGACATGTTAATGATTACGCCGCCTTTACCGCCTTTATCCTTACGCATAAGTTCCAAAGCTTTTAACGAGCCTGTAATCGTAGCTGTCTGAAATTTACATTCTATATAAACTAAACATATTTATTACTTATTAGCTGTGCCCGCAATTCCGTCCGCGTGGAACCTAATGTAAAAAACAGTGGCTAATAAAATCTTCTGAATGCATGAAGTCTATTTACTTTTCACTCGTACTTAAATCGCGTCGTCATTAAAATAACAATAACTTTTGATAGAATGGACCAATTTTAATGAAACAAAGACTAAGTTATTCTCGGGAATATGCTTTATTCTTTCTATAGGGTTTTATCGTAACCCAGTACTCTAGCAGTAATGCGTGTCCATACAAACGGACAGATAGACAGACATTTCTAAAAATGATTGAAATATATTTTATTACTTATTCCTAGACACCTGCAATATTTTTTTTCACTAAAATCGAAAAAGTACAGACATATTAGATTTACATTCTTATTATGTATAGATATAGATATCAAATATTAAAAAAAAAGAAATATATTTTTTTCTAAATGGTTTCTTAGTTAGTACACATTTTTGTAGATGAATAAAGAGCAATCAATATTGACGAATTTTATTGATTTTTTTGTTATTATTATTAACCAAATTTTACTATACTTAATTTTTCGCATGCTGTGATTGACTATAACTAGAGTCTCCCTAATACTACGACTTAAAAAAAACTATGTATCGATCGTGGAAAAATTAGTAGGCTAACGCTAATAGTGTTTGCGGTTAATTAATTAGTTTTTGCAGGTTTACTCAAATAGCATTTCTAGCGTTAACGGATACATTTTTAAGTATTCAAAAGATACCTTTAAATCAATTATACTTTACCACATTTATATCAATTTCCTTTTTGTAGGTGTGCCAACTATCATTGAATATACCGGCACTATTTATCACGATATATTCATCATTTTTATCTTTTAATACAGATTCAAAATTCGATATAAGTTGTTCTTCATTTGTAACGTCGCATTTAATAAATTTGATTTTACCATCTCCGTGTTTTGCGTTTAGTTCATCTCGAAGAGCTACCGCGTTCGTTTCATCTATATCTAGTAATACAACTTGCTGGAAAATATAAAAAAATCCCTCTTAGATTAACATTACTGGTTGGTTAATAAATTTTACTTAAAGTCACTCGTTCTTCTCTGATCTAAATATTACAATAAATATTATGCAGCGAGATCGACCGAAAATAACTTATCACGAAACTCTAAATAACAGTAAACAATCAACAAACATTAAATTGTGATATGATAACAAGCATTTATAGTTGCAGTAACCTTGCAGTAGGTCACCTTGAATGCACAACAAATTGAAGATATGTTAAATTTCAAATATAAAAGTTTGTATATATTGTATTTGATTAAATAATTTGAATTATTTTCTTGTTTTATTACTATTTAAAAGTAAAATTTAAAAGATTAATGCCCGGGGTCAGAGATATTCAATTAGAATACCAATAATTGACTCAACAAAGTTATCCATAAGATAAACTGTCAAATGGTCCGTTGAGTTTTACTGACATTTATCGTATGATTGTATGTTCAGAAACGTACGTAAGAACCGATAACCCTATTGAATAGATAACTACAATTAAAGTACCTCAGAAACCGGGCATAAGTTACAAAATAACTTCTGCTTATTTGCATATTATTATTCTTTTAAGTATATAATTTGTTTAATTACTTTATTATTATTCACCATATCAGTGTGTATAAAGAAAAACCGTGTGCTTTACCTTAACACCTTCGTCCAATGTAGTTCTAATTATACTGGAACCAATCCCTCTAGCTGCTCCTGTTATCAGGATCACCTTGTCTTTCAATTCATACATTATTGTTGGCATAAACGCGACTGTAGAAAAAAAGATAAACATTAGAACTATAATGGTTTTATAGGAGAAATATAACGGTGCGGATGAGGGAAAAGTATTGCGTGTGAAAAATCAAATAATAAAATTAATATTCTTAGTGACCAGAGAGAGAGATTAAGGGAAAGTAATAATTATTATCTTTCATATCAAGAATAGATACTACGGCAAAAATATTGTAAATATCTTTGACGATAGTAGACATGGAAAGCCAAAATAGGTCCGTTCCCTCGGCGTGGAGCCCTTGAGTGCGCTGCTCGCACGATGCAGTGACACATAATCTTACATCACTGCGACAACATTATACATATCACCTCCACACACGTGCACGCATGCACGCTTACACATGCAAGTGGAAGGGTTTTATTGCGAATTGCATGTATCAGGCAACAGCCCAAACCAAGGGTGTGCCGTGCATCCTTGAGCTAGTTGTCAAATAAAATCTGCTGAGAGATTTAAGCGCTCGCCTTAGTAGTCCGGTGAAGCTGTTAAGACCTTGCTAGGTCAATAGCGTCGTCAGTTCGAAAAACAAAAAAGGAAAGCCAAAACACGGACACGTACGATGACGCGATCGAGAGGAAGTCTCGTCCTGAATAAAGCAAAATTTATATCACCAGAAATGTTCGCTTTGAAATGTCTGAAGCAAAAAATTCGCATCTTCTTTTTCAACGAATTTAATAATAACACTAGTTTGTCTTACCAACGGTTGTCAACTCTTTTCGAGTCTTCTCAGCAGAGTTCACTTAGTATTTACAATTTCTCGGCTTCAGGAACGCCACTAAATAGTGATAAACGTTGCATCTGATATATATGATGTACTTTATGATTGTACTGCGCGATAGCTACTATGCAATCATGTATTATATCTTGTTGCGAACGACTTTTGCTCGTTCGATTTTTCTCGTTAACATTCGACAATCATCGCCCACTTCACCTGCTAATACGTACTGAACTGTATAGTGCACGCGCTTTATAAATTATCCTAACCAGAGTTATGATTTCTATTCTAGCTATACAACAGATTCAAAATATATCAAAAGACGCTGCGGCAAAGAAAGTACTTCAAAAAGTCGAAATCATATTAAGAAAATGAATTTCTAAACTATTTACTATACGCGCAGCCCCGCACGCGTTTTTTTTTCAAATGTCTTAAAGATATGTATGAGTAGGTGAATACATTACAGAAATTCTTTTTCAAAAAAATTTGTATATAGGACACGCACGCCATTTACTGTAACATGTAACGTGTACATAAGATATGTGAATAATAACAGTGTACAAAAGGGGATGGTAGTTATTATCAATTAAACATACCTAGGATTTTAACCTACAATATATCACTCTCAGTGCTTACTTAGAGTATATAAGAAAGTAATTAAAATTTTAAGCGATACATTAGCGAACAATATGTGTTAAATCTTTAGTTATGTAGATATAATATGCCCATGTTATCGATATAATTGTATTATTCTTATACGTTGCTACAAACATTGAGTGATGTAACCTGGAACAAACAAACAAAATATAATTTATAAAATACCAAAAATATCATAAATTTTTTTTTGATATTTGTACCCATATCCATCCACCGTAAAGTTGTTATTTTAATTTTACATACACACACTTTATTTTTATAATACGTAATGGATTACAAATAAAAAATTGGAAACAAAACAAACGTGGAATAATCATTTTGAATAGAAACACAAAATAAACTTTAAAAATGTTTGCGATAGAAAGTTACCACGTTACCATGGCAACGCATATAATATTAAATCTAACACGCGGCTAAAAGGAAAAAACAGCCCGATTTTGAAACATTCTTCACTGGCACTCCGCTACTATTGGTCTTAGCGTCATGATCTGTAGCCTATAGGCTTTCACGATAAATGAGCTATCGAACACCGAAAGAATTTTTCAAATCGGACCAGTAATTTTTGAGATTAGGGCATTCAACCATACAAACGAACAAACTCTTCAGATTTATATATTAGTATAGATTATCTCAAATGAAAAGATACACCAAGTTCTTAGCAATAAAAAAGCAACTGTCAGAAAAAATATCGGGGTAAAAATAATTGTTGTTATTGAAAGACAATTATTTTAAGCTACGCGCGCGCTTCTTGAAGTTGTATTAAATAAATATAAAATTTTACATTACACTACATGTAAATGAAAGACTTATTGACATCTGTCATTTTAGTTTTACGTTCCAATTACCTTTTCAATATTTTTAATATGACTGACGTTGCATGCCTTACATGGCCTTCGAAATCAACTGCTCAAACTGTAGGTTAATTTTATAATAATATAGTTGCATGCCTTACATGGCTTTCGAAATCAACTGGTCAAACTGTAGGTTAATTTTATAATAATATAATATGTAAATTCATGATATACATTAATAATTAATTGATAAATAATTTATCTTTAGTAAATTTATGGAACCACTGAAATAATTATTATTCTCTTTGGTCTTATTGAATGTCAAAATTTTTAGGTGACAGGACTGCTTTCACTTCATGTTGTCATAAGAGTAAAGCAATATTACCAAAGTCAATGTCAATATTTTAATATTTAGTATTTTTATATGGTGAACTCAGTTCAAATGATGATTCAATAAAAAATGAGCCAAAAAATACTATGTAAAATCAAAATAAGAAAATTTGTTTGCTCATGAAAGTAATCTATGACTTAGATCTCCGCGGTTACAATGATGTAGTTCAACCGGATGTAGCAATTATATTTAGTAGAGTTGATGATGAATTTTGAACAAAAATGAATTCATTTTCAAAAGTTAATGGTAGTATTAAAACATCTGTCTTTGCTTTGGATTCATTATTTGATTCTATGGTGTATTCATTACTTTTCCAAACGATGATACTGGGCATATCACTATTCCTCATAATCTACAGACTACATTTATTTCAATATCATCCAGTAATACCACCCACCCACCCATGGTGTCGTGTAAAATTAATTGAAAACTGTGTCGTAAGTTGCGATAAAATTCTTTATTTGCGTAAAGTTATATTTACTTAGAATTTGAGAGACTTACCACCTTATGTAAACGCCTGTTTTTTATTTCAAATTTATAATTAATTTCAATTTTCATTTAGTTTAATATTTATATAATTTAAAAAAAAAGTGACAAACAACTGAGTAGCCATGATGAAAACCTTTGATTATAGACTATTGACAAAAGAACCCCAATAAAGTTCAAACTTTAAAAAAATCAATGAACTATGGTCGAATGTCGACCACTGGGCGTACACTAGTAGATGTAAAATAACAAGAAACTAATGTCTAAAAGTGAATATTTTTTGTATTTCTTTTATGCTCGTATGAGCTCTCTCGTATTAAACCCCAAATGTAATCTCCCATCATACTTGTATTCTCGTTGTACTGCCCTTGATATCGCCGTTCAAAGTCCATCACATCTTGGTGAAAACGTTCTCCTTGTTCCTCGGAGTAGGCCCCCATGTTGTCTTTAAATTCGTTCAGATGTAGTAGTAATCTTTTGTTTATCAAATAAATTAAATCATACTTATCATTGTAAATCAGACCAAAGCAAACTTTATGAACTAAATATGAATATTTAAGTGTTTTTCAATGTCTAGAATCAGAATTTAAGCAAGAGAACAGAAACCAAAAAAAAAAAAATTTTTTTGTTGACCTGTGTAATTATAATGTTGAATTGTAAACAATGAATAGGTTGACTTCTGGAAATCTTGCATAAATATAAATTAAAATATAAAACTTTATATCTGTCTAAGCAGAGTTTAATATTTGACAATTTAAATAATGCTCATTGAACTCGATACAATATTCTTATATGTTGTTATGGTTACTGAGTTATGTAGAAGAAAGCGCGGGAAATATAACAAAATGGCCGCCAAAATGGTACCAAATAACAATATAATTCCAATTACATACATACAGTGGTGGTCATATAATTAGAAACACTTCTTATTAATAAAGAAAGTATAACTTCAACGTACAAGTGTTCGTAAACAATATACACATTCAATAATTAATAAACATGCAATAATAAAAATAAATAATACAGCCACTCAAAAATCTCATGAAATGCATAAAATATAAAACATATCTTACTTTTAATTACAAAATGAGTCTTAAACATGTAGGAGTTTAGTTTCTGTTACTGGCCGCTTGGACGCCTAATTAGAATCATTTTTAAAAAGCATTCATAGCTCGTTCTTTTTTGAAATGGGAGAATAACATTTATTTCTTGGCTTTTTCTATTATTTTGGCGGCGATTCAAAATTTAATCTGACTTTTATTTTGTTCAAAATGGGCAAAAATAAGAGTTGTGATGCGTCAACTAGGCAAATAATTGTTAATTTACTTATAGATCATAAGTGGACGTACAAAAGAATAGCTGACCATTTAAATTGTTCTGTTAAGAAAGTTTTTAATGCAACTGATTATTATAAAACACATGGAACTGTTGAAAATGTTCTTAGAAAGGCTCGGCCAAGAAAAACCTCTCCCAGAGAAGATACGCTAATCGTTCGTGTTGCTAAAAAAGATCCAATTAAAGGCTCCAACCAGATTAAAAATGAAGTTTTTTCGTCTGATGACCCGAGAAATATCTCGTCAAGACTGATACGCCAAAGACTAGTGGAAGCTAAATTGGTTGAAAGAATCTCTCGAAAGGTATCGCTTCTTACCAAGTAACACCGAGAGAAGCGATTATTATTCGCTAAAAAATATGACAATTGGACGGTACGAGAATGGAAAAAAGTGTTATTTTCAGATGAAACAAAAATAAATATGTTAAATTCCGATGGAAAGCGCTATGTTAGACGTCCTGTAAAAATGCTTTTAAATATAAATACATAAGGAGTATAGTCAAGCACGGTGGCGGTAACATTAAAGTTTGGGTGTGTTTTTCCGGATTTGGAGTTGGACCCGTTTGGAAGATTGAAATACAAAAATATCTTAGAGCAATGATTCCCTACTCGGATGATCATTTGCTTGTAACCTAGATCTTTCAGCTTGACAATAATCATAAACACACGGTCAATAGCGTCAAACATTTCCTTAGCCAACAGCGTATATCCGTTTTAGACTGGCCAGCAAATAGTCCGGATTTAAACGCTATAGAAAATCTCTGGTATATCGTTAAAAAGATAGTCTCAAACAAACGTAACACCAGTCAAAACGAACTATATGAAGCATTTGTTGAAGCATGAAATTCAATCCCCCTAGAAAAATGTATGAAATTGATTGAATCAATGCCACGTCGTTGCAGTGCTATTGAAAATAAGGGATACGCCTCTAAATATTACTTATAACTATTGCTAGACAGTGGATAGTAGCTATTTCGTAAATAACAATACTAATTACTGATACTTAAAAAAAATATTTTTTCTTATACTTTTTTGTTGTTGTTTCTAATTAGTTGACCATTATTGTTTACAAACTGATTTAAATGTTTGTCCATAATGTTATATTGAAACTGCACTTGTGTAGTGGGAATTATATTGTTTTTCTAATAAATGATAACTATAAATAACTTTTCAATAACCACATTGATAATTCAGAACTTTTGAATCGATTTAATATTATTGTGCCCTCCAGACTACCTAGATTTCCTGTCTCTTTATTTGGTCACAAAAGCTACAGATCCAATTTAGGACATTTCTCCATTGTTCCCAGATTATCTCGACAATATAACGACCTTGTTAAAAAAGATTACACTATAGATTTATTTAGTAATTCCCTATTAAATTTCAAATCTAAAATTAGTTTTTTATTTAATTAATCTCTGCAGGATTTTTATTCCCTTAATTTTTAAGTTATTCATTATCGAATTGTATTATTTTATTTTCTTCTTAATTGTTTCATAATTCTTTCTTCTACTTTTATTGTTTTCCGCATTGCATCTTATGATGGTTAGTTAATGCTGTAGTCAACTATAATTAGTGATATAAATAATTTTAAGTTTTTTCCATGTATGTTTTTACCTTCTTGTTTTATGTTACTGTTGTTGATTCTTATGGTAAATAAATAAATTAAATAAATTAAATAAATAAAAATAAATGATAAATTATTGAACATATTGTTGTCCTATTTATTGTTTAATCACTACATTGTATAAAACAAAGTCGCTTTCTCTGTCCCTATATCCCTATGTATGCTTAAATCTTTAAAACTACGCAACGGATTTTGATGAGGTTTTTTTTAATAGATAGAGTGATTGAAGAGGAAGGTTTATATCTATAATAACATCCATTAAATACTGGAGAAATACCGTTATTTTTGAGGTTTCTAATGTGATGTTGTAAATAATTACATGTTTTCCGCTTACATTGCAACAAACGCAGGCGGGCCACGGGCAGTAATGAACAAATCAAAACTACTGGATCGATTTTAATCATTTTTTCAGTGAATGACATAGGTTATATATTTTATACCCGTGCGAAGCCGGAGCGGGCCGCTAGTCTATACTATAGTTTAGTTTGTTTGATTGGTTGAACGCGCTAATCTCAGGAACTACTGGTCCGATTTGAAAAAATCCTTCGGTTTTAGATAGCTCATTTACCGAGGAAGGCTTTAGGCTATATATCAACACGCTAAGACCAATAGGAGTGGCGCGCCCATGAAGAATGTTTCAAAATCGGGTATTTTTTTTCCTTTTGAGAGATTTCGTTGGCGTTAGTATTATATACGTTACCATGGTAACGTGGTAAGTTTGTATCGCAAACATTTTCAAAGTTTATTTTGTTTTCCTATTCAAAAAGTTTGTACTGCTTTTATTTCCAATTTTTTATTTGTAATCTATTACCTATTATAAAAATAAAGTTTGTGTATGTACTATTAAAGTAACAACTTTTTGATGAATGGATATGGCTACAAATAACAAAAAAAAAATTTTTCTATTTCGTCTATATTTTTAAATTATTATATTTTGTCTGTTTGTTTGTTTGTTCCGGGTAATCTGCAAAACGGCTAGACATTTGTTAAAGAAAATTTTACTGGCAGATAGCCGAAATTATAGCGGTTGACATATTCTATTTTATTTGTCCGCGGCTTCGTCCGCATTGCTATTTCCAAAATGGTGGGACCGATTTTCACGGGGTTTTCACTGGTAGATAGCAGACCCATAATAAGTAATTTAGGTTTTTTTATTCGCCTTCGACCTCAATGGAATACCCGTAATGCTTGAATTGATTTTCACGGGACTTTCACAGGCAGATAACTCACCTTATTAGAAGTAACTTATTGTTAATAACTTTGACCTACCAAAAAGAAATCCAAAAATTTTTCCAAGGGTTACCAAGATTGATTTTTTTTCAAACACTTCCTGATTTCTGTATGTTTTTTTTTATAAAATAGGACGCAAACGAACGAAACGAATGATATATAAAATGGTTTTATGGTAGAATCTAAAATCTATCATGTATGGCTATGAAATAACCACGAAAAGAGAAAGACCAATACATGAAAATAATACTTCGGAATACTCAGTTTAGTAGGTACTTACATTTATACCGTAGTGGCTAAACTGATTATTCTAGCTGTACACTCTTTTTTTATGGTATATGGTAAATGATCACCGTCGTCCATAGACACTAGCAATACCAGGGGAGTCGCAAGTGCGTTGCCGGCCTGTGTTTAGGGGAGGGGAAGGGGGAGGTGCATAGGGGGGGAGGCATAAGGGGAGGGGAGAAAGGGCGGAGAGGTGGGTATCCGGCGTTCTCACTGACCGAACCAAACGCAATAGTGCAAGCACTGTTACTTCACGTAGGAGTTTAATAGCTTCAGCGTGGCTCTACAGAATTTGGTTCTCGATTTCATATTTAGATATTTATTCAAAGAGGTTTAAGTTAGAGGAGAAATGAAGTAATTTCTTTCGAGCATTTCATTACATCATTATTATTATTTATTACATAGTATAAAACCTAAGTCCCCTACAGCGTCTGTCTGTCTGTCTGTTCGCGATAAACTCAAAAACTACTGAACGGATCTTTATGCGGTTTTCACCAGTGGATAAAGTGATTCACGAAGAACGTTTTGGTATATAATTTGTCCAGGATTTTTTTTATAATCAGGGCGGGACAACGTCTGCCGGGCCCGCTAGTAATAAATATAAAATTGTTCATGAATTTTCAAATACGTTACAATATATTTGAACATCAAAGTTGACTCCACAATAGTGTGTGGTTACATTTCAAAATAAGCTAAATTCAATATAGCCGTTCCTAATATGTCGCGTTATTTTACAAGATCTTCAAATTTTGTAAATGTTAAAATATAAGGATCATAAAAAAGAAACTTAAAACCTTATCATTCTTTTACTTGATATAAATTCACATAGAACGCATCTATTAAGTATAAATTATTTAATCTATACTACTTTGCATCGATTATTATAAAGCTGTATAGACGCATGTAACAAACAATTTATTGTAACATTGGCTTTGATAAAATTTGATAAGCCTCGGTATGGTATTTAGTGATATCTTCAGCAGGTTTATCAGCAGTAGACAGCCATATGGACCCGCTTTTACCAATCTTGTATGCGTCGATAACAGCACGAGCTGCCGACTCTGCCCTGTAAATAAATAATAGTCAGTTAATATTCCATTATCAGGTAATAAACTTTACGACTACTTAGCAATAATACTTTAAGCAATAAATAGTATTGAATATTAATGGCATAACATATCGATTGGAAAAATAAATTGTAATATAGTCAAATCTTTCTTTATAATAAATAAATAAAGATTTAATAATGTTGTAAGTTCAAAAATATTAGTAACTAGCTGACCCGTGCAACTTCGTTTGCATCAAATTGGTTATCATCGGTTTCAATTGTATTTTTAAATGCGAAAAATTTTAATAAACCTAAAACCCGATTGCAGCCACACTTACCGTTTTCAATTGTGAATCCAAACTATCAAGGAACTCACTCAAACATATACCCAGATGGTATGTGAGGAATCTTTTAAAATAAGCCTACAACCCATTCGCAGCATCATCTACCGGGTTCAATTAAAATAAAAACTGACCTACATATATTGGCGATAATGTAAAAAAAGCTTGAGAGGTCTATGGATCCTCGGTTGGAACGAAGTTCAATTCCCTTTACATTATATTTTACATTATAAAATATCAAGTTGATAGAGTTAAATTGTAAATTAAACGATACAATATATTCATAAAATAAATAATGATAAATTTATCACTGAATGATATCATAACTAATTTCAACTTATATTAAAACTTTTTCACACTCAATTGTATTGAAGAAAAATATAAATATTAAAAAGATATGAGCACGACGCGTCAACTGTCACTTGCTGTAACTATTCGTCTAAGAGTTAGCAATGGTTTCGACAACGAATTCGAATAAGCCAGTTTTTTATATATCTTTATGTTCTTCCAAACAGCGTGCGGGCTACCTGGCTGCCAGTAAACGTTGCGTTTATTAGTGCATATCACACCGTTACAGGCTAACATATTGATTTTTATATAATTTAGAATGTTTTGTTTTTCACTAACTTTGAAACGCTACTAAAACATGAAATTATTATTGCCAGACATTTTTGTTATTAACAATAATGTGCCCGATGCCATTTTCTGTAAATAAAAAAAGGTATGTTCAAACCATGTTAAGATAGCTGTAATTTTAATATTATTTTATTTAGACATAAAAGAGGGTAAATTAAATATAATATATATAGAATAACTTAGCTACAGCTATAGTTTAGTGCAACACTGGCTGTATGATAAAGATAGCGATAATTGTAAAAGCGCCTGTTATAGACGCATGTATTCAAAATGGTGTCGGTCCCAAGTCATATGTCTACGTTTATCATTGTTTTTCATTGTTTACAGTGAAATCTCAATATCATAATGGTTAACAAAATGAAATATGTTCTTTGCAATAGAAAAAATAAAATAGTTTGAAATGAATTATTTTATTTATAAAGACTATCATCGGTCACATTATTGTCAATAACAAAATTGTCTGGCAGTGATAAATTCATGTTTTTAATAGCGTTAAAAAGTTACCGAAAAAAATTTTTCCTAAAATTATTTATAAATCAAAATTTTGACCTGTAAAGGTGTGATGCGCATTATAAAACACAACGTTAACCGGCTACCAGGTATCCTGAATCCTGCTTGGAAGGGCATAATATATCTTCATATTAAAGAACCAGCTTTTCTAAAATTCTTGTACTTCCAACGTTGCTGGCTCTTGTACTAAGGTGTCGCAAAAAGTCTAGTTACATTAACTACTATTTTTTGTCTTTCGTTATCCTGGAGAATCCTTGAGTTTTATGAGACAAAAAGTATCCTAAATGTAATCTTGTAATATTAGTTATTACTGTGTCAAGTTTCGTTAAAATCCGTTCAGTACTTTCAGCGTGATGCGTGTTCACAGGAACAGAAAGACAGACAGACAGACAAAAATTGTAAAAGGATTATTTCTGGCTTCTATATCGATAACAAAGACTACCACGATTAAAATTTTCAAAAAATATTTAATGTACAGATTTCGCTTTGATACAGTTTTATTATAGTATAGAAGAAGCAGAAGATAGATAAATAACATTGAAGTTTGTATGCGTTCTAAAGATATTTTTTTTTTTAATTTGTAAGGTAGTAGAGCCACACTGAAGATATTACTGGTTTCAGCATGAATGTGTCGGCTCACTCGGGGTAGTACCAGCCTCTCACAGAAAATCGACGTGAAGTAACAGTGTTTGCATTGTTGCGTTTCGTTCAGTCGGTGAGAGCGCCAAAAGCCCGCCTCCCCCCATCCGCCAAAACACAGGATGGCAACGCACTTGCGTCTCCCATGGTGTTGCTAGTGACTTTGGACGGCGGTTATCACTTACCATCAGGTGACCCGCCTGTTCGTTTGCCACCTATAATATAAAAAAGAAAAGCAAAATGTATACAATATAATAAAGAAATGAAAAGAACATTTCTTCATCATGTTGCTGACTATCACTGATGTTCCTAAATGCATTCATTCTAAGTCTCGTGATTTAAATGACATGATAATCTCTTAATAATAAAAGCAGACATTTAGGTAATTAAGTACGGAAATGTTAGTACTTCTGCACTGGGGACATATCCTTGGCTTCATTCAATTTTTGTTCCATCACATCATCGAAATTGCCCATGTTTTGTAACGCTATGAGTCCGGTATCAGTAGCGCTGAAGCATATTGTCAACACGCGAATACCAGTTCTTAAGTAATAATCGTCATGCTGAAACAATAAAAAAGCAATTAAGTATATATATAGGCAAATCATCATCATAACAAACTATAAGAGACTCATTGCAGAACCAATAAGTCTCATCCCGAAGAAAGGCATGATCATCTCGCCAACCCCCGAGGTGTTGGCAATTTTAAAGTCCAAGAAATCCCAATTTATATTCCTATATATAATATATATATAGGAAATCAGCCCAAATCAGCCCAAATCAGCCCAAAATATCTCAGAAAATGTCCCAACAAAGCTCCTGTAAGAAGCGGAGATCAAAATTCAAATTCTAAAAGGTTCTCCATCGTATAAATAATATGGAAAAGAAGGTTTTTTATTACTTTTTTGTCCTGCAAACTGTAATCATTTTTTTTAAGGAATGAATGTAACTTTTTTATTATTAAATTTAGTACAAAAAATTCTGTTGAGTCCAATTTCTATCTTCAATATTTGATTTGTTATATACCTTTGAAATTCAAATTTCCAGGTTTTTTTTGCTGTATATATACATGTTTATATATATATATGTTTATACTAAGTTTTTGCTCTGCTTGTGTTGTATATATCTATTTATCAAAAATAAACACAGTTTGTAGAAAGAACGGCTTAATATGACATTACAAATTATCGTATCAAAATTTCCACACTTACCCCAATACCGACACTAAATTGCATTACAGCAGTTTTTGTTGCAGAATATATTGGAAAATATGGTAGTGTGAACAAAGCAACAGCTGATGACATGTTAATGATTGCGCCGCCTTTGCCGCCTTTGTCCTTACGCATAAACTCCAGAGCTTTCAACGAGCCCGTAATCACGGCTGTCTGCAATTTTTACGTCATATGAGTTATGAACTTTATCAATTTCATTTTTATTATTTAGTATTAACTAGCGGGCCCGGCAGACGTTGTCCCGCCCTGATAATAAAAAAAACCTTGACAAATTATATACCTAAACCTTCCTCATAAATCACTTTATCCACTGGTGAAAACCGCTTGAAAAATTCGTTCAGTAGTTTTTGAGTTTATCGCGAATAGACAGACAGACAGACGCGGTAGGGGACTTTGTTTTATACTATGTAATGATAGTAATAGTGATATAACAAATAATATATTTCGTCATTAAAAGTTTCTTAAATAAATGTTACAAGTAACAATACTGGCAAAGTTTTTGTAAACCATTTGTAACGCTAAAGTCATAAAATCATTACATAGTATAAAACAAAGCCCCCTACTGCGTCTGTCTGTCTGTCTGTTCGCGATAAACTCAAAAAGTACCGAACGGATTTTCATGAGGCTTTCACCGATGGATAGAGTGATTGATGAGAAACGTTTTAGTATATAATTTGTCAAGGATCTTTTCATAATCAGGGCGGGATAACGTCTGCCGGGCCCGCTAGTGAAATATATATTTTAATAATAATAGGAAACCGACAAATTTATTTAATTGCAAATATCGTTGTCACTGCAATGAAATATTTTATTAGTGGTAGGGTTATTTCTAAGCTCGTCTAACTAGCTATCACCATCAAGTTGCAGATCTATCGCGAAGCATTTACACTTGTGTTCCGGGAGCTGCCTAGCCCGTAAATTTCCAAGCTTAGCGTGTTTACCATATCGGCATTCGTATCATACGTATCATCATAAAGTATAAAAAATAATAAAAGTCGAGGCATCCAAAGGACTGCCAACAGAAGTGAAAACTTAAAAGAATGGAATATAAATTGTGTTCTCTTTTGAATTTTTAAATTAATTATAGTGTCAATTATATAAATTTCATAATTTTTGAATTGAAATTATTATCATTAATCCCTTTCACATATATTCGCACTCCGAATAATAATCATATACCTTTTTGTACAGTTCATTAATTCATTGAACATATTGACAGGCTGTATAATCTCAATGCAAAATATCAATATTAGACGTACACAGGCTCTTATACTCCGATACTAACCACGCAAATGCAATACAGTCGGTTACGCTTACTAGCATGTCATGACACAAAATTATAAATTTATATCCTGCCAAAAAAATACCGGCCAACGCACCTAAATAAGTTTTCACTTCAAAAATAATTGTGTCGAATAAGATTTTTTTCAAATACATGGTAGTTGATGTTGTTGTATCCTTTACAAAGGTTAAATTGACACGCGTGTTATAAGCTATCTTCTGCCCGCGACTTCATCCGCGTATATAATTACTTTGGGTTAAAGCTAATACTCAGTAGTAGCTCTCAAAAGGAAAAAAAAACCTCGATTTTGAAACATTCTTCATTGTTGCTCCGCTCCTATTGAACTCAGCGTGTTGATATAGCCTATATATAGCCTTCCTCGATAAATGAGCTATCTAACACTGAAAGAATTTTACAAATCAGACCAGTAGTTCCTGAGATTATTTCGTTCAACCAAAGAAACAAACCCTTCAGCTCTATAAGATTAGTATAGATAATATTTATACATATACTCATTGACATATAAAAATCCAGGACACACAGTCTCGAACAAAAGTAGAGCTCAAAACCGGCCGCAAAAACTCTCCAATGTACGTACGTGGTTATAGTTATGCTTTAAACATATGATTTTGCAAATTCAACCTTAGCTGAATGAGTTAAAGTTGTTTTCACAAGGACGTAAGCGACGCGAGACAATTTTTTTTTAACATCACCGGAGGCAAACGAACAGGTGCGTGACCTGAGGCGTCGCAAGTGCGTCGCCAGCCTGTGTTTGGAAGTTGGGAGAGAGGGGCAGACGGGAGAGGGAGGGTTGTTGAGGATCTGGCGCTCTCAAAGCATTTTGCATAATCCAAAATTATGCACTCATTTTTGTGTGCCGGCTGTGAGACATTAAGTGTGCATCTTCGGTTATTGTATATCAATGTATATACTATTCATTTTACTACAACCAGGTGGGCTAAATATTATAGTTGTTAGAAATTATATTGTAATTTAATGTAAACGAAGTCGCACGTAATTTCTAGTAAAATACATTCATCATTTTCATTGTGTAATATTACAAAGATAAACTTTTAAATACTTTTTATTTAATTTACTTTATTTGACACTCAGTTTCTTTGACTGTCATTAGTGACTCAATAATAATGTAACTTCAAAACAGTCTTAATCTCTTGTTACTATTATAAGTTCTGTATAAATGAATTAACTTTCAAAAAAGTCTACAAAATACTAAATAACTTACCACATTTACATCAATCTGTTTCTTGTAAGTGCTCCAACTGTCATTCAATATAGCAGCGCTATTTATAACAACATATTCATTGTTTTTATCTCCTAATACTGATTCAAAATTTGATACAAGCTGTTCGTCATTTGAAACATCGCACTTAATAAACTTGACTTTACCTTCTCCGTGTTTTGCATTCAGTTCATCGCGCAGAGAAACTGCGTTAATTTCGTCTATATCTAATAACACAACTTGCTGAAAAATGTAAGATTAATCACTTGGTTATCATACTGAAGTTAATATATGTTGGGTAATTTTTTTATCCTTCAATAAAAATAAATTCTACGTGACGCGTAATAAATTCTACGTTAATCGTTATTTACTAAGATTAAGTTTTTATATTTTTTATTTTTATATTCCAATAGTTTTAGAAGTCCTTAAAGGCGTTGATATAATTGCTTAGTTATCATCCAAAGCAGTATTGATATCAGATAGGCGATCATTCGTAAAATAATAAGCCGAATCTTACATGTCGTGTTGCAAGAAGAAAATGTAATAATTAATATTAATTATACAAGTTACAATTAGAACGCGAGTCTATTTATTGGAATTTGGTCATATAATTTAAACGTGACCTAAGACAAATGACTACACTGAAATAACAAATAGAAACTCGAGTAGGACTTAAAATGCGCCTGATATTCTGACGGTGGCCAAGAACTTCTTGCGTTGTTTATAATCACAGGTTGCAATAACCATTGGTAAATGTACAGCTATGTAATACTTACTATAGTACCACAATAATATATGTATATACCATCAAAGATTAACCGCAAGCAAATTACAAAGCAAGTTACAAAAACTTAAGTCGAATTCTAACGTAGCATCATTTGTATAATATATGGATAAAAACTAAAAAGTAATCTTTATAGATATTATTCACAGTAATTGGTATCCGGAAGCAATATAATTTATATGATTGAATTAAAATGAACATAAGAATGCTAACTGATAAAAAACAAATTTACTGCCCGTAACGTAATTTGATACCGGTGACTTCACTTTTTTAATCACTAGTTATTAGCTAATCATTCTTGTATTGTGACGATATTATGGAATTGTAAGTAGGAAAGCATCTCACAGATTTTTACGGTAAAATTAATTCTTTGTCATTGATAATACTCTTATTTTAAAGCAAACTGAAAATATAAAATATACGCCAAAGTTTAAAGTCCAAAACTTTGGACTACTTATCTACGTTGAACAGGATAATTAATTAACTGACTATGTTTACGACACTCCAATAAAACAAATTTTTTGCTATGTAATAGATAGTATATTTGAAATAAAAAATACTTTTTACCTTAACGCCTTCATCTAAAACAATTCTGATTATATTAGCTCCAATCCCTCGAGCTGCCCCAGTAATTAAGACTACTTTGTCTTTCCATTCATACACCATTATGGCTTCGCTGTCACTTCCGTTTTGACAACGTTTACCTAAATATTTACCGTTTTATAGCATATCAATCATTTTTATCTTTATCAACTCCACTGACTTAATCTTATCCTTATCGATAATGTAATAAGCATAACATATAAACGCCATATCATGTGTTTATTTGAAAATATTGATTAAATAATTAATTTCACCAAACATAAAAGTGCGTTTTATTATGACATAAATGCATTATTAGAATTATGTTTTTATTATATTGTGATGTAGAAAAGAAGCATGATGATTGATATTCGATGATAATTGATTTTATAGTAATTTAGTATGGTTATACATTAATCTCCGGTCATGAGGACCGGTTGTATATCACCTACAGGGTCTATAAAGGATCCCTACAGATTGCAATAAAGCAGCCTAGGAGGAGCTCAGTAGGATGCTGCAGAAGAATGTTTGGGGGCACCCGTATTATATGGGCTGTATAAAATTAACCAAGCGACTACTTTAATAGAAACCCTTCAGCCCGCATGTCCCCAATAAGGTGGTTTTTTTCTGACATGTCTGGTCTATTCCTACTCACGTCTACGTAGAAGCTGAACATGTCTCCTCTGCTTACGAATACAGAGATGGGGCTGGTAACGAAGTCAATTCACATATAGTAAAGAGTGCCTGGCTTAAAAATTGCTTAAGTGTACTTAGGTTGTTGTTAAGCGCTATCGAGAAGAGTTTCATTTGCTTTTCGACCAGTTTATCACGGTCAGATGTTCTTGAAGGCATGTATGAATTCGGTGAAGAAAGATTGTCGTCCGGTACACCTGTCCACATTCTGACCTTTTGCGCTATAAGTTGATGCGGAAAAGCTGCTTGCTGGAGAGTACTATTTTTTTAGGAATATAAAGCCAGGAAAAGCCTATGATTTAATACTCATCAAAGGAATCACTTTAGACTGCCCATGTAGAGAATTTAAAGTTTACATGACCGTAAATTCTTGATCGGTAATGTTAATATCCAAAATAAAACTTATTAAAATAACAAACGGGTGTTCGGCGGAAACCTTTTAATGTAGTTGTAGATTTCCTAAGAATGCATAGAAATTGTTGAAAATCTCAGAAGTTAACAAGCATAATATTCCTAAAGTGTACAGTTATTATAATTATTCTTTAAGTGTAATATTTACATACACATTACACAAAATATGAGATGTCAATATAACCATGTTTAATTTACTGTAATATTTAATTCGTTGAATTGCTCTTGCTATATTATATAACTAGCTGACCCGTGCAACTTCGTCTGCACCAAATCGGTTGTCGCTGGTGCCAATTGTATTTTTAAACGCGAAAAATTTTAATATAACTAAAACCTTATTGCAGCCACACCATCGGTTTCCAATTGTGAATCCAAACTATCAAGGGAATCAATCAAACATATACCCAGATGGTATGCGAGAAATCTTTTAAAATAAGCCTACAACCCGTTCGTAGCAACCAACATATATTGGTGGTAATGTGAAAAAAAGCTTTAAAGGTCTATGGACCCCCCAGTTTCTAACGAAGTTCCTTTCCCTTTTTTGTAGACGTTTACTATACAGTCAGTAGAGTTTACATTATAAAATATCAAGTTGATAGAGTTAAATTGTAAATTAAACGATAAAATGTATTCATAAAATAAAATAATGATAAATGAAACACTGAATAATATCATAATTATTTTCAACTTGTATTAAAACTTTTTCACACTCCATTGTATTGAAGAAAAATATAAATATTAAAAAGACATGAGCACGACGTGTCAAATGTCACTTGCCTGTAACTATTTGTCTAAGAGCTAGCAACGGTTTCGAAAAAGAAAATAAGCCAGTTTTTATATATCTTTATGTTCTTCCGAACAGAGTGCAGGCTACCTGGCTGCCGGTAAACGTTGCGTTTATTAGTGCATATCGCACCTTTACAGGCAAAAATATTGATTTTTATATAATTTTTGAATGTTTTGTTTTTTACTGACTTTGAAACGCTACTAAAACATGAAATTATCATTGCCAGACATTTTTGTTATTAACAATAATGTGCCCGATGCTATTTTTTTTGTAAATAAAATAAAGTATGTCCAAACCATGTTAAGATAGCTGTAATTTTAATATTATTATTATTTATTTTTTAATGAAGGCTTAGTCGCCTTCTCGGCTATATCGCCTAAGTGACATACAACTATATAACAATAAGAATAACAATAAACTTAACAATAGCTTATATTAATTTTGTACAATTCTTTAGCATCTTTCGAAGTGGGGTCAGACAATAACGAATTGTACAAACCAGTGTGGAACGAACCAGAAGCATTAAGCCGAGATCTAATATCTTCGTTTCGAACACATTCTGCCAGGATGTGGTGCACATCATCGATGAGTTCACAACTCTGGCAGAGTGGTGATAGTACTTTACGCATCAGATAGGCGAACTTTTTACATGGGATGTGTTCTGAGCGTAATCTTATTCCTGTGATTGCTTCCCGACGGCAAATCGTACTATCATCAATCCATGGTGACCTTAAGGGGCGTGGCTGAATCGTTCTGTACCATATTCGTTTTGTTTTAAAATGCTCATCAAAGTATTCCTTCCAATGCGAGTAACAGCTATTTTTAAATACTGAGCATACATCCAAGTAAGTAGGTAAAATATTAATAGGAGCACCTTCGGAGGATCCTTCTCTAGCTAAAAGATCAGCTCTTTCATTCCCAGTTATACCTATATGAGAAGAGATCCATTGTAAAACAATTACTTTGTTCTTTGCTTTGAAATCTAGTAATTGCTTCAAAATAGTGTTTGTAGGCTATCGGTATTCCTCGAAAAGTCGAGGTACATCGCGCTACGTGTTGAAGAACACTTTTTGAATCGGATAAAATAACAATCTTAATGGACTCAGTTGATTGTGCAAATGATAAGGCCTCTGCAATTGCTATTAATTCAGTGTGCATAATTGAAATATTTTCATTAATTTGAAATTTCATAAAAGTTGTGGAATTTGACTCAAAAAATGCGGCTCCTAAATAATTACCAACTTTAGATCCGTCAGTGTATATTTTAACAAAATTTTGATAATGTTTATTTATATATTGAAGACAAATATCTTTTATTTTAACAACATCATATTGACGCTTTGGCTTCCAAATACCATCTACATTTATTTTAATTATATTGTACAAATCCATGTTATCGATCCAGGTGTGTAAAGTGAACATTTCATGTTTTATACTTGTTTGAATTGGAGTATTTTTATATTGAGAAAAAATAGTGGTCTTTTTCTTTTACGCCAATAGAGTGATTGGAAAGAGGTGGACAGTTCTTCTGATACATTAGTTAGTTCGTTCTTTTCGAATGACTTAAATTTAAATAGAATTTTGTCAGCTTAATATTGTCTCCTAAGATGTAACGGACATATGCTCAATTCGCTTTCCATAAGATGGATTGTAGTACTTTTAATGAAATACCCGATAATTCTCATGGCCTGGTTTTGGACTTTTTCAAGTTTATAGAGGTTAACCTGAGCACTACTATTATAAAGAAAGCTGGCATAGTCAATTCGACTGCGTGTAATATTGAAGTATAAACGAACTAAATATTATAGATGAACACCCCAATTAAAACCAGCTAATGCTTTGAAAACGTTTAGAAACTTAGAGCTAAATACTGTAACTGCATTGATATATTTACCCAATTTTATGTATGATAAAGATAGCGATAATTGTGGAAGCGCCTGTTATAGACGCATGTATTCAAGATGACGTCAGTCTAAAGTCATATGTCTACGTTTATCGTTGTTTTTCGTTTACGTTGTTTACGGTGAAATTTCAATATCATAATGGTTAATAAAATGAAATATGTTCTTTGCAATGGAAAAAATTAAATGGTTTGAAATGAATTATTTTATTTATAAAGAATATCATCGGGCACATTATTGTCAATAACAAAATTGTCTGGCAGTGATAAATTCATGTTTTTAATAGCGTTTAAAAAAGCGTTACTGAAAAAAAAATGTTCTTTAAATTATTTATAACCCAAAATTTTAACCTGTAAAGGTATGATGCGCATTAAAAAACACAACGTTAACCGGCTACCAGGTATTCTGAAGTCTGTTTGGAAGGGCATAATATATCTTCATTTTAAAGAACCAGCTTTTCTAAAATTCTCGTTCTTCCAACATTGCTGGCTCTTCTACTAAGGTGTCGCAAAAAAGTCTAGTTACATTAACTACAATTTTTTATCTTTCGTTATCCTGGAGAACCCCTTGCGTTTTATGGGACAAAAAGTATCCTAAATGTAACCTTGGAATATTAGTTATTATTGTGTCAAGTTTCGTTAAAATCGGTTCAGTACTTTCAGCGTGATGCGTGTTCACAGGGACAGAAAGACAGACAGACAGACAGACAGACAGACAGACAGACAGACAGACAAAAATTGTAAAAAAAATATTTTTGGCTTCTATATCGATAACAAAATCTACCCCGATCAAAATTTTCAAAAAATATTTAATGTACAGATTTGACCTTGCTACAGTTTTATTATAGTATAGATAGATAGATATCGTTATAAATTGTTGATAGTATCGAATGGTTACATTAATATTAGAGGTCTTTTTAATGTACAAACTATGAGAAGTTTAAATGAAATACATTTTATTATGATACTCTATATATTTGTATTTTTTAAACTATGTTATAAAAATAAAATATGATATATTTTTATTATCTCACATAAACTTACTGTGACATCGGTTTAGATAATATTTGGTAAGCCTTTGTATGGTATTTTGTGATGTCTTCCACAGGTTTATCAGCATTAGAAAGCCATATAGACCCACTCTTACCAAGCTTGTACGCATCGACAACAGCACGAGCTGCAGATTCTGGCCTATTAATAAGAAGAGTAAAAAATATTTAATTATTAGACAATAAACTTTCCCCAAATTTCTTCACAATTAGGGACGATACTTCTAATCAACGGATAGTGTCGAATAATAAAGGCATATATATCCCTTTAGCTAAAACAATCTATAAACCATTAGACAGATTTCGGTTTTTTTTGACGTGATATCGTTTTATAAATCGATGAACGCCGGCTGCATGCAAGAAAAAGCATGACTCATTGTCGCGTTCCGCCTGAGCCGAGCGTGGAAGCGAGAGCGCGGAACAAGCAATATAGAGGCGCGATCGGCCTAAGCGTTCGGCTTGTGACGCATCTATCTCTCTTCCACTCAATTCGCCAATGCGTCTGAGTCGTTGTCACGTAAAATAACCTCCGTAAACTGATTTTACAGACAACCATTTTTTTTTACTTTTACTTCTTGTACATTTCTTTTAGCCCTTATCTAAAAGAAAGATTACCACGATAGGTTCGTTTAGTATAAGTTTATTAAAGTTGTTATAAATTACGGTTTAATAAGCACTATGCGTTCAACGATGTATGAAGTGTGACAAACGGTGTGTCGTTTATGTTTTCTTCTGTACATACAATATAGTTTAAAGATAATAAAGAACGCATGCTAAGTCACGGGTATCAATTACTAAATAATAATATATAGTCAAACTTTTCTTTGTAGTAGATGAATGGTAACTTCATGTAAAAGCAATTTCAAAACGATTGGTATTAAATAACATTGAAGTATTAATCCCAAAGACAATTATACCTTTGAGGCCAAATGTTATCAATACAATCTATACTAATATTATAAAGAGGTAAAGTTTGTGAGTTTGTGACGTTTTAGGGGGTAATCTCAGGAACTACTAAACCAATTTCTTTTACCAATAGAAAGCCACGTTATTTGTGAGTGTTATAGGCTATATATCATCACGCTAAGGCCAATAGAAACGGAGCAACAATGAAAAATGTTTTAAAATCGGGGTTTTTTTCCTTTTGAGAGCTTCCGCTGCGTCTTAGCCCAAAAAAAAAACTCTGCCACGCGTACGAAGTCGCGGGCAGAAGCTATTAACTAATTATCTATACTAATATTATAAAGAGGTAAAGTTTGTGAGGTTGTAGGGGGTAATATCTGAGGAGTCGGAGAAAAAATGGTCGAACGAAAACGTTTCTTACGAATGCTGCCTTAACTATGAGAGATATATGATTGAGTTCTAGAGAAAAGTTGTAGCTTGATAATGCCTATTACCGCCCAACGAAGTGGGCACAGGTCGGCTAGTAATATTATAAAGAGTTAAAGTTTGTGAGTGTGTGACGTTGTGGCGTTGTAGGGGGTAATCTCAGGAACTACTGGTCCGATTTGAATAATTCTTTCAGTGTTATATAGCTCATTTATTGAGAATGGTTGTAGGCTATATATCATCACGTTAAGGCCAATAGGAGCGGAGTACAGATGAAAAATGTTTCAAAATCGAGATGGTTTTTCTTTTTGAGAGCTTCTGCTGTGTGTCAGCGTTAGCCCAGACTAGTAACTATTACTACGCGGAGGAAGTCGCGGGCAGGGGCTAGTCATGAATATAGTTGCAACACAGGACACACCGTCGTCATATTTTCAACTAACACTACTTCCTAAATCCATTCATTCTAAGCCTCGTGATTTAGCCTACACGATAACCTCTAGATGGCAGAAGCAAACATATAGGTAATAAAGTATGAAAAAATTAAGTACTTTTGCGTTGGGAACATTTTAATTGTGTCAATTATTTTTTGCTCCATCAGTTCATCAAAGGTTCCCATATTTTGTAATGCTATGAGTCCGGTATCAGTAACCCCGAAGCATATTGTTAATACTCGAACTCCGGTTCTTAAATAATAATCGTCATGCTGAAAAAAAAACATTACTATTAAACATATTTACGTACATAATGATATTCGTAAATAAATTATAACTAATATACAAAAGCGATAAAGGCTCAATTGAGTCGGAACTTTCGTTGAAGGAAAATTGTTCGTCTGGCTAGCTACCAACTTCAAGTTGGAAACATATCGCCAAGTACCTATAGGTTTATTTCTACAGCTGTAATTGAGAGCCAGCCTCCACTAGGTTTAGCGTGTTGACCATCCTAAACCATATCAACATTTAAGATTAGATTCCCCATGTCAAGCGGGTTATAATATCTAAAGGATTGTGAATCAATATGGTAAACGATAGTAACGTTTAGAAATGACATCAATATTTGTGCATCCACAATGTTATACACAAGTATTTTTTAGGCGGAAAAAGTTTCTACGCTATCCATTTTCATAGATATTCATAGATTTTTGAACACGGAGAGTACAACAATTAATAAAGCAAAGATAAAAGAAAGCTGTCAGTGGGGCTAATATTAAATCAAAAATGAGGTCATTTTTAATTAATAAAATAAGAATAATACATAACACAAAATCATATTTTGTAAGAAAGAATCATTTAATATTAGTTTAAGGATTGTTGTATCAATATTTCCACACTTACCCCAATACCGACGCTGAATTGCATTACAGCGCTTTTTGTCGCGGAATATATTGGAATACCCGATGATAGGTATAACGCAGCACCCGACGATATGTTAATGATTGCGCCGCCTTTACCACCTTTGTCCTTACGCATTAAGTCCAAAGCTTTTAACGAGCCAGTAATCAAGGCTGTCTGTAATTACAATTCATATCACTTTATATAATACCTAATGGTTGTAAATCTATGTATGTAGGATTTTTTTGGATAAATACAACTAACAACTTTCTAATACTTTGTAGAAATATTAATGAAAACAGAAGCAATTGAATAGAAATATATTTTTTTTATATTATTTTAATTTTAGTATAAAGCAAATACAGTCCTCGTCAATATTTTTGGTTACTCTAGATATATCCATAAGTTAGAGTTTGCACATAAAACCGTCAAGATTTTTAAAAATACAAACCAAAGTTAAAATGTTATTATTTTGGGTATTTATTTATCCTCAAGTTGTTTCGATTTTATACTTATAATATAATACGTAGTTATACCTAAATATGTTTTTACGCATCTGTATTCGGAGTGGTTAAAATTTTTGGCGAGGGCTGTAAATTTTTTCATCGCAAGCACTTAATCGAATGCTTTATTCAGAATATTACTAATACTGCGACGACCTATATAACGAGCGGTGCTCGCTGTTTTCACTAACTGTAGTTTGGTGAAGCTGTAAAGACCTTAACATGACAACAGCATAGTCAGTTCGAGAAAAAAATGTGTTCTGCTCACTCTTTCAATGGCCGTCGTAGCGTGCCGTGGCTCTGTCCGAACTCGTGTCGGTTATTTAATTGTAAGAATTTATTCTTAACAGTGTATATCTAAATTGACCAGTTTTATTTTTTTTAATAATCGATAATGTTTCTATTTCTAACAATATTAATAACAATATTGTTATGTTTAAATTTTTATGACTGATATCCTAATCAAGTTAGTCTTAACTAATATTACAAAACCGAATGTAAATCTGTTTGCTACACTGTCACACCGTAACTACTCAACCAATCGTTATAAAATTTTGCATACACTTTGTTATGTTTGTTATGGGTATAGAAAATACATAGCATACCTTTGGTCTAGAAAATTTGTACTGTAATAGTACTGTAAGTCGTCAAATCTGCATTAACGCAAACGGAGCCACAAGCAAAAGCTAATCTATAATCAAGAAAACTGTTTACGAAAATGGCGGCAATAGAACTTCTGTCAGTCTGTTTGGATGTATGTCCACATTTAATTGATAAAGGGCTTGACCGATGTTTATAAAATTTTGTACACAGAAACTGTACGTCAGTAATTTATAGCCCATGGAAAAAAATACCAGCAGTTATGACAAAAAGAAACGAAACTAATCACTTGAATAAAAAAAGTGCCTGGGTTCGATTTTTTTTCTTTTTCCGAACTGACTACGCTATTGACCAAGCAAGGTCTTAACAGCTCCACCGGACTTAGCCTGGGTTCGATGATACTTGCTATCTACTTGCTAGCTAATACATGAGTTAATCATTTCCTTGAAAGATGCAATTACCAATACTTCATTTGACGCATGCTTTGTTTGGCCATAATTAGTAACTCAATAATATTGTAATTCCACAACTAGTTCATAACTTACCACATTCACATCAATCTGTTTCTTGTAAGTACGCCAACTGTCGTTCAGTATACCAGCGCAATTTATGACAACATATTCGATATTTTTATCTCCCAATACTGATTCAAAATCTAATATAAGCTGATCTTGGTCCGAAACATCGCATTTAATAAACTTGACCTTACCATGTCCGTATTGTGCGTTTAGTTCATCGCGTAGAGCGACTGCGTTCGCTTCATCTATATCTAATAATGCGACTTGCTGAAAAAATATAAACACCAAGGTCAAAGGTCACACTTCACGGTTGAGCAATTTTGTACGTATAAATAAAATTATAAGGGTCTACTATTGTACGCGCATCACGCAAAATCTTTTGGTCAGATTTTGATCCTTTTTTAATTTTATTTCTTAGACACTTGGGTCCTTATTCACAAAATAATGTATCCCGATATCTATAGGCTATTACCTTTTTAAGGAACTACGATTTTCATAAGTACTGTGCGTTCTGAAAAAGTGGGGCTAGCGGTGTGATGAGCATGCACAAGACATCGCAGATGGGGTCGAGGATACTACATAGTAATCAATAAACCTTTTAATTATCATTAAACAGAATATTCTCACTTATAAACTCTTTTTTGTGTGATCAATATACTAATAAATGTTTTGTCACAGACACGACCATTTGAATTAAATGTACAGACAAACATTTCTCTTTTTTTGTTAAATATATCATTGGTATCTATCAAAAAGTTCACTGATTATGTATATTTCGTTAAAAAAATTGTTGTTGGTCTGTCTGCGCTTTCGTATATATGGGCGCGCGACCATACAGCCATCTGGTGTCAATGTAAACAAGTAATAAATTAAATCAAAGCTTTATTATCTGTAGTGCCATCTATCGGCTAATACGGAACTTAGATAACAGGAAATATTATTAGCAATTCTTTGTTATAAAGTAAATAAAATATAGAAAAGTACGAACAGATTACTATGATAAGTATCGAATTATATTAATTAGATTTAATAAATGTTTTGGTTATGTTTAATTGTAATCTAATATTGTTTTAAGAATTTTAAAATAGAAATATGATTTATTTTTGCCACAAATGTGTGATATGCGACATTTCCCGTGTATTTTTTATTATAATTAGCGGGCCCGGCAGACGTTGTCCCGTTCCGATTATGAAAAAATCCTTGACAAATTATATACTAAAACGTTCCTCATCAATCCCTCTATCCACCGGTGAAAACCGCATGAAAATCCGTTCGGTAGTTTTTTAGTTTATCGCGAACAGACAGACAGACAGACACGGTAGGGGACTTTGTTTTATACTATGTAATGATGATTATTTCTAAATAAGCTAATTAAGATATATTTCAACTTTTAATGAAGATTTAAAATAATTGCAATATTGTTATTTATTTTATACTAGCGGGCCCGGCAGACGTTGTCCCGCCCTGATTATAAAAAAAATCCTTGACAAATTATATACCAAAACGTTCCTCATGAATCACTTTATCCACTGGTGAAAACCGCTTGAAAATCCGTTTAGTAGTTTTTGAGTTTATCGCGAACAGACAGAAAGACAGACGCGGTAGGGGACTTTGTTTTATACTATGTAATGATTGATTTGTAAACCGTTGATATTATGTTTGTAATAAAGAAAATATGTTATTATTGAAGAATAAGGTACGGTAGAGTTGGTGTGAGTTACAAAGTGTTAAATTTTCAAAGGATTTTAATATTTAAAATTTTGTACATTGGAAGAGTGTAATTTCAAAATAGACAACCTATCGAAATTTCAGAACAGTCGAATATTCCAAAAAGAGACGCGTGCGAAGCCGCTCGCATATATTATTATTAATATAAAGACATGTTTCTTTCATACGATTTTTTTACCTTATACAAATTTATTTATTTGTTTCAAGAAAATTTGTTCAACACAGGTTTTATGATTATTTTATTATAATGGATCTAAAGTGCTCATATTGCACGCGAAACCAGCATTCCAATCACATTGTTTTCCTATTTTATGACGAGAAAATTTTCAAGTTTAAGTAAAGGACAGCGTATATTTACTCCGCTATATACAAATTTCTCTTAGTTAAAATGAGATAGTAGGAAATAAATAGGTGTAGGTCGATACCTACACGTATATTGTATCTAATGCATATAAATAAAAAATGTTACCTTAGCGCCTTCGTCTAATACAATTCTAATTATATTAGATCCAATACCTCGGGCCGCTCCAGTGATCAGAACCACCTTGTCTTTCAATTCATACACCATTTTGGCTTCGTGGTCACTTCTGTTCTAATAACATTTATCTGACTAATTCCCCCTTTTATAAGCTACGTATTAATTTTCATCTTTATCACTTTTGCTTACGTAATGATATCCCTGTTGATAATGAACTGCGTGTAATAATTAGTTGATAGTTTTATGTTTATTTGTACATCTTGATTAAATAATTATTTTGGCAGGACAAATGATTTATCAGATTCTCGTTTCTCTATTTTCTATGAAGTAGCACACAAGCTTGCATTTTATCTGACGTTTATTGGTTTTATATTATTCAGATATACCTATAACTCGATTTTTATTTCATGGAATATGCAAACAAAGTAACGACACTAGCTGGTGGTTGACCAATCTTGCATCTATGCGAGTTATGTTTCAAGTATTAATTCAAAAAATTACCTGCTACAAACAATTATTCAAATATTCTAACACATACGTTATATAATAAGTCATGCATCACCGTGACAATTGCATTTATATGACTATTATTAAAAAATGTAAGGTAACGTTATCATGAAGTTGTAATCAAATTATTTATCTAGACGTCTTTCGAAAAATATATATTTACTCGTGTAAATATATATTATGCAGATGAAAGTTAAATCCTATCTAAACGTATTCATAGTTTAGTGGACCTCCGGCGCTCTCACTGACCGAACGAAACTCAACAATGTCAGCACTGTTACTTCACGTCGGTGTTTCTGTTAGAGGATGGTAGTACCCCCGGCGAGCCGACCCATTCATTCTAAAACCAGTAACAACTCCAGCGTGGCTACCACCTAATAAACGTATACATTAAACCGATTTTTTGAAAGCTTAGCTGAATCGAGAAACTAGCCAATTATAAATGCAAAAAATAGTCATTCAACATAATTTTTTGTACCGATCGAAATATATAATTTATGTCAGGTCTTTGATGAGAATAAAATTGCTTGCATAAACATTAAACAATTGAAGATCTTCAATTTAAAAAAAAATGGATCCACGATAGTCACTATTACGGGTTCATCACTGTATAACAAATCCTTATTACTCTACTTGCTTACTGTACATAGAACGATAGATTCCGAAACGCGGCATACCATAGCACGGCATTTTCGAAGGAATTGCTCCCGGCATATGGTGATCCCTGGCATAATTTTCGTATTACATAGCTTTCTCAGAATTAAAACATATAGATATACAACTTTGATTCCGCAGTTTTCAGATAAAAGATTGCATCGGTTAGGTCTGGTCGAAATAGGTAAATCAAAAATATAATTTACTTTGCACATCTGTTAACATATCGACTTCGCTGCATTCGTGAAAGTTATTTGCATTATTAAATTGTTCTCGATTTAAAATGACAGTTTTCGAGCCAAATTCTCGTCATTTCGGGGAGTTTTGATTTTCTACTTTCATTTGACAAAACTACAGCTACGGCTCATCTATGCATCATATGCTTTCAAATACACTGAGGCTGCTCTGAGTAAAAGAATATATCGTGAGTGGCTTCAACGTTTCAAAACTTGTAATTTCAATATCGAGGACAAGCAAATCAAATCAAAATATCCTTTATTCAATTTAAGCCCTGAGAATGTGCTTATGAACGTCAAAGCTACCACCGGCTCGGAAAACAACCCAGTCATCGAGAAGAACCGGGAAGATGGTGTAAGTATAGTGGCGCAAAGAGACAAATAATTCTAAATGCAAGAGAAACATGCTGAAACACTAGAAGTGACTCAGCGAGCTATCTTGAAACGTCTCAAGGCCATAATCATGAAAAAGGAAATCGGGTTCTGTACGAATTGAAACCAAAAATATTGAACGGCGTTTATTTGCATGAGCTGTTGCTTCTAAGGCAGAATCGGAAGGGATTTCTACATCGCATTATAACATGTGACCACAAAATATATCTATTACGAATATTATATATTCAGAAAGTCATGGGAAACGTTCACAACGCTACCATGTCCTCGGGCAAATCGTATGTTTATGACGTTAAGGATGTGCTTTGAATTTGGCGGCATCAGCTTGGTGTTATATATTACGAGCTACTGTTACAATCTGCGGATGGCAATCTAATCCAGTAACAATAATTCAAACCTAGGCGATCGACGCGTGTACAGACATCTTCTTCTATTCTATATCTATACATATAATAAGCATGTAAATCTATCGCGTTTGTACTTTTTCGATCTTTGTGAAAAAAAATTGTTGCAGGTGTCTAGGAATAAGTAATGCAAGACATTTCAATGATTTTTAGAAATGTTTGTCTGTCTGTCTGTTTGTATGAACACGCATCACTGCTAAAGTATTAGGTACACAATAAAACCTCATCAAGAAAATCACAAAGCATACCTCGGAAGTAACTTAATCTTTGTTTCATTAAAATCGGTCGACTCTATCAAAAGTTAATGTAATTTGAATGACGGTTCAAGGTAAGTACGAGAGAGGAGTAGTAATCTATACATAATATAATAATCTATACTAATATATAAAGCTGCAGAGTTTGTTTGTTTGTTTGTATCGTCGAACATGCTAATCTCAGAAACTACCGATTTGAAAAAATCTTTCGCTTTTAGATAGCTCATTTATCGAGAAGGCTATAGGCTATATATCATCACGCTAACACTAACAGGAGTGGAGCACCAATGAAGAATGTTTCAAAATCGGGTATTTTTTTCTTTTGAGAGCTTTCGCTGCGTGTTAGCGTTTGCCCAAAGTAACTACTCCACGCGGACGAAGTCGCGGGCAGAAGCTGGTGCTATATAAACTCATCCATTTTGGCTTAAAAAAAGTTCCTGTAAGGAGGAGTTAGTATTAGCTAATTATGTTACCTACTAACAGGAGCTTTTTTTTTTTATCGTAGCTCGGCAAAATCACTGTACTGTGCCTGATGGTAAGCACAGTACAATCCAAAAACAATGGCGACTACCGAGAGATATACTATCCATCGCCGGTCGCCGCTGTCATGTCGGCCTGCGTAAGTATCTCTTCACGTTGCGCTTGAAGGACCCCATGTCATAGGAAGGAGGAAACACACTGGCCGGGAGATTGTTCCATAGCTTCACGGCACGGCAAAGATAAGATGTTGCGAACTTTTTAGTTCGTGCCCAGATAGGATTTACCGTAAAACTGTGGCTCCGAAGACCAGCGCGCGTGGTGCGGTTATGAAAAGGAGAGGAAGGGATCAAGTTGAATAACTCTTCAGAACACTCGCCATGATACAGACGGTAGAACACGCAACAAACAACTAGCAACTCAAACCGCGTGCAATGTAAATTGCTGCTTGTTATTCTGACGTTCATTCAAATTGAACTAACTAGTGGAACTTAAATCGATGAAGTGCGAGCTGTCAAAGGTGAATGCGTTAGTCAATTTTATTATTCAATCGAATGATATCGTCTTATGTCTGTTTGAATTTCGAAACAGCATGTTATTACCTATGGTTTAACTGTTAGGTAACCTTATATCTCAAAATAAAATAAACCTTAATTAATATTAATTTGCAATTAATATTTATTTTTACGAACGTTTGTTACATCCCATTTATACGATCCCATTATACGGTTATGATGTTATCTGGTAGTTATACTAATTCAAAGGATCTTGTTTGAATATGCTAACCGTAGAAAGCATAAAAGAAACTATGTATCTAAGCAAAATATATCTTATTATTATACACATTATCTATATACTTATATAGTTGATACTTTATAAAGATACACATAATTTACTGAAACATTGGTTTAGATAAAATTTGGTAAGCTTCTGTGTGGTATTTAGTGATGTCTTGCACAGGTCTATCAGCATCAGAGAGCCATATTGAGCCGCTTTTGCCAACCTTGTATGCGTCAACAACAGCGCGAGCTGCTGACTCGGCCCTATAAGAAAGAAAAACGAAAGAAATAAATATAAAATTTACTATTAACAGATAATATTGAATAGTAATGAAATAACTCTTCGATTATCTATATAAATAAAAACTAATTGTTGAATTATGCAGGCGGATTAATTCAAAATGGCTGCACCTATTTGGCTATTCTTTGTTGTATTTCTAATTGTCAGGACGAGGTTTTTAAGAAAAAAAAAATTAAAAAAAAAGTAGGCCACAGTGAAAAAAATGGTTAAGAAAAGTCCATACAAAAAAGTAATTGAATAAGTGAGACATAAGGCAGTAGCGAGTTTTCAAAAATATTGACAAAATTAACGGATTGACGTTCAGTTACAAATACTTCAAAGGGAAGATTCGGTCTCATTTTCTCCGTTAGTATACCCATGCGCAAGTGGAGTGGGCCGCTAGTTATAAATAATAATATAGGCATACTTTTATTGTAGTAGATAAATGTTGGTTTATAATATAGTAAGTCCAAAAATATTGATACTAAATAATATCAATGTGACAATTTCCTTTGAGATAAAATGTAATAGGTAATTTAATGAAAACATTATTACAGCTGTCATACAAATTATTTCGTCAACACTGTATTGTCTAAACGCACTAATTATAAGCCTCGTGACGTAATATACAATAAACATTTAAATAATGGTAGAAGATTTTTAGATAACAAAAAAAGTACGTACTTTTGTAATGGTAGCGTTTTAACCGCTTCATCCAGTTTCTGTACCATGAGTTCGTCAAAGTTACCCATGTTTTCTGGAGCTATGAGTCCGGTATCGGTAGCGCCGAAACACATTGTCAACACACGAATACCAGTTCTTAAATAATAGTCATCATGCTGAAATATATAAAAAGAACAGGTAACAATATATATGTGGCAGAAATGCGAAATATAAGATGGATGTGTGGTGTAACTAGAATATATAAGATTGAGAAAATGAGTATATCAGAGGAAGTTTGAAAATAACACCAGTGACAGAAAAATTTAGTAAGAGGTTAACATGTCACGAGGAGAAGCATACGTAACTAGAAACGTTTTATGTATGAAGGTAGATGCATATAGGAGTAGAGAGTAGAGCCAGATCAGAGTGGAAGAGAAAAACATTCTATGTCTACCCTGTTTAGGTAAAATAAGGGTAAGAAGATGATGATCACAAGAAAGAAAATATTAAAAATGTTCAATATTTTACTACTGCTACTGTATACGTATTTTATATAGTCACGTTATCACAAACAAAGGCTTATTAAATTGATAACTTATTCGTGTAATTTTGTAGAGAAGTGAAAACAAAATCATATTATAAATTAAATTGAGTTATACAAATGAATCGTATCGAAGTTTCTTGTGCTCTTACCCCAATGCCGACGCTGAATTGCATTACAGCGCTTTTTGTTGCAGAATATATTGGAGCAGTCGACGATGAACACAAAGCAGCAGTCGACGATATGTTAATGATTGCGCCGCCTTTACCACCTTTGTCCTTACGCATAAACTCCAGAGCTTTTAACGAGCCCGTAATAAGGCCTGTCTGCAATTTTCATTTCATACAAGATAACAATCTCTAACATTGTTTTTTTTTAAATAAATAATGATTTAAGTATTTCACCCGTAGGAATTTCTTAGATAAGTTTTACAACATTGGTCCCATAGTTTATAAGAATATCGTCATTTTGGGCGCGACAATATATAACTTAGCTATATGTCAGAACAATATTTTTTGTAGATTACTAATACCATATTATTTCCTTTTCTGTATCTCTGACGACGCGTTTGTAAAATTTCACGATGTTCAATTGAGTATTTTAATAAACATAACAAACAAACCTCATAATCGCATTTATAGTATTAATTAATAGGTAGTATTGGAAGTCTGGTGGCTTTAATGTAATTTATAATGGATTACTTCCTCCAAATATAATGCCTTAATTCTTAAACAATATTTCCTCATAAAATGAGGTCAAATAGTTTTTACTATGAAATCACTATTCAATGTTCTTCTATAAATAAATAATCGGAGACGAAATGGCTAAGTACTTTTTCTCCTCTAATTAGCATCCGTTTTTTCTATTTACTAGCTATTGACTAACTTTAGTGTTATAAAAAAATGGAAACAGTTCGAAGTTTACATTAATTAGTCGTTGACGAATTTGGACCATTACGATCACTAATAATTCATTTGTCACACGCTGTGTTAAACTATAATCAATGACTCGCATTCCTATCATTTCCTTCATAAACAAATGAATATTCCGAAAATCATCAAATATATAATATAACTTACCACATTTATATCAATCTGCTTCCTGTAAGTAAGCCAACTATCATTCAGTATGGCAGCGCAGTTTATAACGACATACTCATTATTTTTATCTCCTAGTTCTGAGTCAAAAATTGATATAACCTGTTCGTTATTTGCAACATCGCATTTAATAAACTTGACTTTACCGTCTCCGTGTTTTGCGTTCAGTTCATCACGTAGAGCTACTCCATTTGTTTCATCTATGTCTAATAACACAACTTGCTAAAAATATAAAAAAAATGCATGAAAATTAATCTATTTACAAAAAATCGTTTTATCAATTAATGGATTATATGAGAAGTGAAGCATTATTTGTTAAGTATTAATTTTCTAAGATTGAAACAGATGAGACATGTAATTGACATGTTTGTCTATTGTTACAATTAAAAATGAAGTTAAAAGTTGTGACAAAAACCTAACCTTTGACTTGTGACTAATGTTCGCGGTACTATTGACTAATTATAGCTAAACCCGAGTCTAAACAGTAGTCCGGTGAAGCTGTTAAAGCCTTTGTAAGCCAACAGCGTAGTCAGTTTGAAAAAAAAACCGAATCTAAACGACGTGACATGATTCATGAGTGAGAAAACAGCGACTCGCGTGACTCTCGACCTGAATGACGTGCAAGAGTGAAAATCTATCCAAGAGGCGGTTCTTATGATGATAATGATCATGTAGGTTCTATGCAATTAGTATTGGGCCATAACAATTTTGAGTAAAATTTGCTTTACCTATTTCCTTGTATTTACTGCGATATCACACCATTAAAATAAATAAGCAATCCGTCTTAAAATCACATATTACAATACGATATTGACCGAATTCAAATGCATTTTGAAAACCAGTTTTATGATAATTTACACAAGAAAATCAGTGAAACGTGGTTCACAATGCAGTTTTAGAATGTTTTATTTCCTTCACCAAATTTATTTAACTTGCTATACTCATTTCTAGAAAACATTCTCGCTATACACTTGCGCTAATAGTCCAACTATAATCGATTTATGATTTAAGTACACGGAGCGCGCACGACACAAAATTTCAAATTACATTTTAACTATTATTATATAGTTATCAATATACATAATATATCAATATATTGTAGGTGGTAATGCTACACTGAAGCTATTACTGGTTTCAGCATGAATGGGTCGGCCCGCCCGGGGTACTATCACCCTCTCACAGAAAACAAGTGCTTGCATTGTTGCGTTTCGTTCGGTCAGTGAGAGCGCCGGATACCCAACTCCCCTCCCCTTCCTACTTCCCCACCCCGCCTTCTCATTTCCCCACTCTCACTTCTCCCAAATACAGGCTGGTAACGCACTTGCGACTCCTCTGGTTTTGCAAGTATCTATGGACGGTGCAGATCACTTAATATCAGGTGACCCACCTGTTCGTTTGCCACCTACGATATATATTTAAAAAAAAGTCACATATGAATAAACTAATTTATATTACGCCTAGTGGAGATAGACAAAAAATATACGTTACCTTAGCGCCTTCGTTTAAAACAATTCTGATTATGTTAGATCCAATCCCTCGAGCTGCTCCAGTGATCACAATCACTCTGTCTTTCAAATCATACACCATTGTGTCTTCGCGGTCACTTCTCATTTAACAATGTTTAGTCGAAGAATTCTCCACTTTTTATAACCGACGTGTCAATTATCGTTTATCACTTTTCTGACGTAGTGAAATTTTTATTGATAATTTACTAAATATAACAATTAATCAGCATATTTTACCGTCTGTTTATTTTTAAAACCGTGCTTTGGATTGATTGATCGTACGCATTTTTATCTTTGGTTCTGATATAACACGGGAGAATTACCAGGGGGTATAGGGTTTTTCATTTTGCCCAACTCATGTGAGGCCGGAATTATCAAGTGTGGTTTTGTCTTCCAATTTCAGTGTCCTACTTGAATCTGAAGCCTTAAAAAACTTTGTACTGAGGCAGTTATCAGAAGAAGAGGTTGTTAACGGTCGCAATCTACTGTATAAAAGTGAATAGGAGAGACTCCAATATGTCAGATTGCCCCTATACTTAAGGCAACTATTGAGGAACCTTCTTGAAGAAAAGATATCTTTCGTGGACGATCTAACTGTGCTG
Organism: Antheraea yamamai; assembly: GCA_036509395.1. Taxonomy (NCBI): domain Eukaryota; kingdom Metazoa; phylum Arthropoda; class Insecta; order Lepidoptera; family Saturniidae; genus Antheraea; species Antheraea yamamai. The sequence goes on from AP028433.1 coordinate 17,734,505, forward strand.
TTCCAGTATTGGGTGGAATGTGGAATTTAATAGCATGTAATTATGAGAACAAAAAGTACTGTTTAGTATATAATGAATTTCAATGTGTTTTTAGTGAACATTTTTCAGTCACTGAAGGCAGTAGGTATACCAAAATCCGTAAACTCTCGTTTACCGTAGATATATTCCGGATATATTATACTTAGTCTGGCCATAAATACTGTTACAATTAAAAATAAACAAAATATTACATTTGAATTTGGAATCTGTCATTTTTATATGATTATTCATTGAGTTTTCTCATTTCGGCGCCAATACATTGTACAATATTTTGCGATATGAAAATGGAGTGGGGTGATAAAGAGAACCGAATCGCTGTGATTGCATTACACAAAGTAGGTATGGAGCCAAATGCAATATTTAAAACTCTCCATACGCTTGGTATTAGTAAAATGTTTGTGTACCGGGCTATTAACAGGTACAATGAGACCTCCTCTGTTTGTGACAGAAATAGATCTGGCCGTCCACGTAGTCTTCGTACGAAAAAGGTGGTCATAGCAGTATGGGAAGGAATTCGAAGAAATCCTGTCCGAAAGCAAAAGATTTTATCTCAGGAGATGAAGATAGCACCTAGAACCATGTCGCGTATTTTAAAAGATGACTTAGGACTTGCAGCCTATAAGAGACGTACTGGTCATTTCTTAACTGATAATTTAAAAAAGAATAGGGTGGTAAAATCGAAACAACTACTGAAGCGGTACGCAAAGGGAGGTCACAGAAAAACTTTGTTTACGGATGGGAATTTTTTTACAATTGAGCAATATTTTAACAAACAAAATGACCGTATTTATGCTTAAAGCTCTAAGAAAGCTTCCCAATTAGTCGACAGAGTGCAAAGTGGGCACTAGGGCACTATCCGACTTCAGTGATGGTTTGGGGAGTATTAGCTATGAAGGAGAGACTGAGCCATACTTTTGTAAGAAAGGTATCAAAACATCGGCACAAGTGTATCAAGATATCATTCTTGAGAAGGTAATGAAGCCCCTTAACAACACCATGTTCAATAACCAAGAATGGTCCTTCCAGCAAGACTCGGCGCCGGGTCATAAAGCTCGGTCTACGCAGTCTTGTTTGGAAACGAACGTTTCGGACTTCATCAGAGCTGAAGACTAGCCGTCGTCTAGTCCCGATCTTATTCCGCTGGATTAAGATCAGTTTTAGAGAGTACGTCTTGCTCTAAACGCCATGATAATTTAGAGTCCCTTAAACAATCCGTACGATTGGCAGTGAAGAATTTTCCCATGCGCGAAAGAGTGCGTGCTTCTATTGATAACTGGCCTCAACGTTTAAAGGACTGTATTGCAGCCACTGAAGACCACTTCGAATAAGATTTTTAAATTTTAAATTGTTTTATATTTATGTATTAAACTAACACACTGTAAAAGTAATAAATGTCATTTGCAATAGAAAATATTTTTTTTCTTTGTTTCAGTATTTATGGCAAGACTAGGTATATATCCAATATGTTATAATAGTCATGTATCAGCATGATAATCATAATTATATAATTGTTAATAATGATAACAAGGCATGACGTTAGCATTAAATTAAGTACCTAGATATCTTTGGGAACGAGATATATTTATGTGAAAACAACATATTTAGATAACCTCGAAATGCTAAAATATATTTTTCTAAATACAAAATTCATATTATGAAAAAACGACAATGTTTTTTTTTCCGGAATACAATAGTATAATAATATCGTATTGATTTGATTTAAAAAAAATACAAAAGAAATCGAAAGTTAATAGAGTTTAAACTCATGCGATATATTCCATCAATTCAAAATAGGTTTTTTTAATAATATTTAAAAACGTATCCAGCTTGATGATTCAAATATGGTTAAGACAGACTGAATTGTACTTTATATGTCTTTTTGTGGTTGATTCCGATAATTATAACCGATATATACATACATATTATAGGGGGCAAACGAACAAGTGGGTCACCTGATGGTAAGTGATCACCGCCGTCCGTAGACACTTGCAACACCAGGGGAGTCGCAATTGCATTGCAGGTCTGTATTTTGGGAGGTGGGCTTCTGGCACTCCCATTGACCGAACGAAACACAACAATGCCAACACTGTTACTTCACATCGGTTTTCTGTGAGAGGGTGGTACTACCCCGGGCCAGCCGACCCATTCATGCTGAAACCAGTAAACGCTTCAATGTGGCTCTACCGCCTACAAAACTATAAGTGTACTTCCGGAGTGCACACTATAATCGAGCGTCGAGGGGGGCGTCGCGTGCGGCGTTCGTGTCAAACAGGTGCATTAATACGTAAGTGTCCTGAGTGGCGCGCGGGCGTTTATAGGGCGGTTATAGCGTCCTCTACCGCGTCTGTCTGTCTGTCTGTTCGCGATAAACTCAAAAACTACCGAACGGATTGCCATGCAGTTTTCACCGGTGGATAGAGTGATTAATGAGGAACGTTTTAATATATAATTTGTCAAGGATTTTTTTCATAATCAGGGCGGGACAACGTCTGCCGGGCCCGCTAGTAGAGAATATAAATAAAATGACAAATTTAAATGAAATTCATTTTACTATGATTATTATTATATATGTATACTAAAATATGTTACAAAAATACAATATGTCACTTTTTTTATCACCTCATATACATTTACTGTAACATTGGCCTAGATAAAAGTTGGTAAGCCTCTGTATGGTATTTAGTTACGTCTATCACAGGTTTATCAGTATTAGACAGCCAAATAGACCCGCTTTTACCAACCTTGTATGCATCAACAAGAGCACGAGCTGCAGATTCTGCCCTGTAATAATATAAGAATTAGAAAATTAATAAAATTTCAAAAAGGTAACAAATGTTCTGCTCAATTAACGACAATACTTTGTAACTACCGATACTATAGAGTCTTAACGACATAATACTTAATCTGTAATAAAAAAAAATATATAGACAAACTTTTCCGTTATAAAAAATATGATTAATGATACAGGCCGAATTTTTAGACAGTAGCAATATTTATGGAAGAAACTCTGCACTCGATTCTCGTTCTTAATCAATTAAAAAAATAGGTGTTTGATATTTGACCTAATTATCTAGAAACATACAAAAATTATACACAATCCTCTAAGCGTCTATGTAAAACTCATTGTCGATGACCGTCGGGTGATTTCACTTTCACTTGAAAGGGAACGTGGGAATATCAGGAACAAAGTAAAAGGGTTTATTGTCCATTTTATTATCGAAAGTTATTAACTTGGGGTCGCCCATTGTAGTTTTCGGTACCGGTCATTGCACCTAGGTTTATTATGATTGTGTTTATACTTTTAAGTCTTAGAACAAACTTTAACTTAGGTTTCCTTGGTTGTTTATTGATATTTGTTTTGAGATTATTATTTTATATGTTATGACGCTGTAAACCTGGGTTAAATAAGACCACAGGATGCAGTGAGATAGATTTAATGAAATCTTAAAAAACACTTAACATATAATATAAATAATGTATCAATAAAAGTAATTAATACATTAACAAAAAAACGGAGTGGGAAAATCAATATTATTGTTTTAAAAGGGTGAAAAGATAGAAAAGGGTCCAAAGAACTTATAATACTAGGAGAGTAGAGGTCGCTTAGCTAGGGTTTTTGGTTCTGCGTTGTTTATGGGCTTTTCTCGTGGCTTCCTTTACTCTTACCTTATTGACCTTGGCGTGCTTCTGGATTACGGACTTGCTCTCACACCCGACTTGGCTTGTTTTGGACTTGGCGTGGATTTTCTTTTAATTTTGACCTGGCTTTGTTTTTTCGGACTGATCTCTCGCTTGTGACTGACCTGGCACGCTAATAGGACTTCGCTTTTTTGCCTCTTGGTTTACTGGTGACCCTGTGGTCTCCGGTAAACCATGAGTGCGAAAAAAATAACCAAAAAACGCACTAGCGTTAAGATGGACTCCGACACGGAAGTCGAGGAGCAGAGTGTTCCCAAAATGAGCACATTCCACAGGGGGACGGCGAGGCGGATTACCCGCAGCGTGGGGGGTCGCGGGGTTATGGGGGAGGCCGACGGGTCTTTTGACCGGGCCTTAGCTAGTAGTGTGAGTGCGGCGGAGTCAACCGCAGGCTCCGCTACTGGCTCGGCCGCTACCTCGGCTGCCGGCTCTAGGGCCACCTCCAGGGCCGGTGCAGCGTCCAGCTCGGGGTCGGAGGCGGAGCCTCCTGTTGATGTGGATGCCCTTGACGCATTTACGCTCAAGGCTCTGGCAGGGGTCAAGGTCTCAGCCATTTTTGAGACGGTCAAGAAGTCTGGCCATCTTTCAGGCTTGTATTAAGGTCCTGAAAGAGGCTGCCAGGACCCTAAAGGAGGTGGTCGAGACCCTGGCCGAGCGCACAGAGTCGGAGGAGGTGCGCAAGCTGCAGAGGGAGACGAAGAACCTCCGCCGCCAGGTCGAAGACCTCAAGGTGGAGGTTCTGGCCTGGAAGCAGGAGGCGAGTGCAAAAAAGCAGATGCCTCCCCCTCCGGCACCAATTGTGGTGGAGTCTCCCGCTAACCAGTGGGAGGAGGTCCTCGCCGGGGCTGTGTCTCGCCTGGAGCGTTCTCTCCAGACGTCGTTCAGCAACATGCTGAACGCACGTCTGGAGAGCCTGGAGGGTCGCCTGCCCCCAGAGGCGCCCATTCGCCCGCCTCTGGCGGCGGATAGGAAGAAGGGTGGAGCAGGGGCTCCACCTGCGAAGCCGACGAGGTCGGTACCTGGGCCTCAAGCCCTGATCGCCCCTCTGGGCATCAATTGGGCCGAATTACCGGTCCCGGCGGCGACGACGGCGACCAAGGAGGTGGAGTGGTCGAGGGTGTTGGGCCTGAAGAAAAGGGCGGCCCCTGCCATGGTGCCAAAGGCCGCAGCCGGCGTCACAGCACCCTCGAAGGCGCCGCCAAAGCCGCCCGGGCCGAAGTTGCCGGCCGTCCCCCAGTCGGCTGCGGTCATTCTGACTTTGCAAGATGCCGCAGCCGAAAAAGGTGTCGGCTACCGGGAGGTGCTGGTCAAGGCGCGCGAGCACGTGGCCCTGCCCGACATGGGCATAGGGGAGGTGCGGGTCAGGCACACCGCCACGGGGGCCCGGAAGATCGAGCTCCCGGGCCAGAGTAGTGAGAAGGCCGCCGAACTGGCCCGGGAGCTGAAGACTGCACTGGCCGGAGTCGCCACGGTGGTAATTCCGACTAAAAAGGCGGACATCCGGATCGTCGGGCTGGACGATTCGGTGTCCGCCGACGAGATCGAGTCGGTCGTGGCGGCGAAGGCCGGTTGTAAGATAGCCGACCTGAAGGTCGGCGAAATCAAGAGGAACTGGGGGGGCCTCGGCGCAGTCCACGTGACGCTCCCCGCGGCGGCGGCCAAGGAGCTTGTTCAGGCCGGCAAGCTCCTGGTCGGGTGGAGCGTCGTGCGCGTCCACCTGCTGGACGAGAAGCCCCTGCGCTGTTTTAAGTGCATGGGCTTAGGGCACACCCGCCCCACGTGCCCCTCCTCGTCCAGCAGGGGGGACGGCTGTTACCGCTGCGGCGCGGCGGGCCATAAAACGGCCCAGTGCAAGGCGGAGACGGCCCGCTGCGCCGTATGCGCAGATGCTGGGAGGCCCTCGGGGCATATAATGGGGAGCCGCATGTGCAGGCCCTCCACCACGAAGGGTAGGGACTCCCCAGCAATGGGAGCAGCCCCGAGGGTGGTCGCCGCCAGGCAGGAGGAAGTTGCTATGGACCAGTAATGGAGCACACCATACGCAACTTCCTCCAGGCGAACCTCAACCACTCCGCCGCTGCACAGGATCTCCTCGTGCAGTCAGTGGCGGAGTGGGGCATCGGGCTCGCGATCGCCACGGAGCCTTACTTCGTTCCCTCCCAGCCGCAGTGGGCGGGTCGAGGTTCGTCCCTGGCGGTGAGAGAGCGTGGGGCCGGGTTCGTGACGGCCGTCTGGGGAGAGTACGCCATTGTGGGGGCGTACTTCTCCCCTAACAAGCCCCTGAGGGAGTTCGAGGCGTATCTCGGCTCCCTGCAGGGGGCTGTCAGACGGCTGTCGCCGCTCCCCGTGGTCCTCATGGGGGACTTGAATGCTAAGTCGAGGACCTGGGGAGCGGCAGTCACGGACCTGAGGGGCATGGCCGTTGAGGAGTGGGCAGCCGAGCTAGGGCTGTCCCTCCTCAACCAGGGGAGCGTCCCCACGTGCGTGCGATGGAACGGGACGTCAGTGGTGGACGTCTCGTTCGCCACCCCGTCCGTCGCACGCCGTGTCCGGGGGTGGAGGGTGCTGGAGGAGGTGGAGACCTTATCGGACCACCGATACATCAGGTTCGAGGTCTCCACCTCCCAAGCCGGAAGTGGCACCCGCCCCCGGAGGGGCGCGAAGTTCCCCTGCTGGGCGATGAGCCGCCTCAACCGTGAATTAGCGGAAGAGGCGGCCATCGTCCAGGCCTGGGCCATGCCCCCCCCACAGGGGCCGATGTCGACGCGTCTGCAGCCCGCCTCCGTGCAGTCCTCACGGAGGTTTGGGACGCGTCGATGCCGCGGAGCGTACACCGCCCAGACAAACGGGCGGTGTACTGGTGGTCGCCGGAGATCGCCGCTCTCCGAGCGGCCTGCTCCGCGGCCCGGCGGCTGTTCGGGCGCAGCCGCCGGCGCCGGCATAGGGACCCGGAGGCGGAGGCCCGGCTGTATGGCAGCTATAGGGAGTGCAGGAAGACCCTGCAGGCTGCCATCAGCCGGGCGAAACAAGCAGCATGGGAGGAGCTGCTCCAGACGCTGGAGGGGGATCCATGGGTGCGACCGTATAGGATTGTACGAATGAAGTTGCAATCCTGGGCGCCCCCGGCGACGGAGACCCTCCGGCCGGAGGTGGTAGCGAGGGTCGTGGGAGAGCTGTTCCCCGACCCTCCGACGCTACCGGCTCCTCCCATGCCTCCGCCTCGGGAGGCAGTCGAGGAGGTGCTCGACGGTCCTCCCCCTCCGATAACGGAGGAGGAGATGGGGAGGGCAGTCGAACGCCTCCTCAGCCGGCGTAGAGCGCCCGGCCCTGATGGGGTCCCGGGTCGGGTGCTCGGCCTTGCATTGGGCCAATTAGGGGGGTGGCTTCGGGAACTGTTCGACCGGTGTCTTTCGGTCGGGCAGTTCCCGAAGCCCTGGAAGCTTGGGCGGCTCTGCCTCATGGCAAAGGCAGGCCGCCCTCCGGACTGCGCGTCCGCGTATCGGCCCCTCGTCCTGCTGGACGACGCCGGGAAGGTGCTAGAGAGGATTATCTCCTCCCGGGTCGTCCAGCACCTTGAGGGCGTGGGGCCGAATCTGGTGGACGCGCAGTATGGCTTCCGGACAGGGCGTTCGACAGTGGACGCCCTGTGCCTCCTGAAGTCGCTGTCGGCAGAGGCGACCTCCCAGGGGGAGAGGGTTTTGGCGGTGTCACTCGACATCGCCAACGCCTTCAACACCCTGCCGCATGGCGTCATACGGGAGGCGCTCCGATATTTCGGAGTGCCCCCGTACCTGCGGCGGGTGTTGGAGGCGTACCTGGAGGGCAGGGAGGTCGCCTATGTCGACGGCGACGGCCGTATGGTCAGGCGGGCCACACGGCGAGGGGTTCCACAGGGGTCGGCACTGGGGCCGCTCCTGTGGAACATGGGCTACGACTGGGTGCTCCGCGGCGTGCTCCCACATGGGGCACGCCTCATATGTTACGCGGACGACACCCTAGTCGTAGCCCGGGGGGGGGGGGAGTGGAGGGAGGTTGAGCGCCTGGCCACGATGGCCACAACCCTCGTGGTCAGGCGCATAAGGAGGTTGGGCCTCAGGGTGGCCCTCGAGAAGACCGAGGCCCTACTTTTCCATGGGCCTCGGCGGGGGCCACCACCTGGGGCCCACATTGTGGTGGAGGGCGCCCGGATCAGGGTGGGGACCCAGATGAAATACCTGGGCCTCACCCTGGACGGGCGCTGGCGGTTCGAGCCCCATTTCGCGGGGCTCGGACCGCGAATTGCTGGGGCGGCGGCGGCACTCGGCCGGTTGCTCCCCAACATAGGGGGACCGGGTGCCGGGTGCCGCCGACTCTACATGGGAGTCGTGCGGGCGATGGCCGCCTACGGGGCACCAGTCTGGGCCGACGCCCTCGGTGCCGCCAACGTGCGCGCGCTGCGTAATGCGCAGCGCACGGTGGCACTGAGGGCGATCCGGGGGTACCGGACGGTGTCCTCTGCGGCGGCCTTCACGCTCGCCGGCTCCCTACCCTGGGAGCTGGAGGCAGGAGTTCTCGCCGCCGTGTACCAATTCACGGCGGCGAGAAAACGAAGGGGGGAGCCTCCGGCTCCCAGGGAAATTGAGGCGGAGAGACGGCGTCTCCGAGGAGACGCCGTCGAAAGATGGCAGCAGGACCTGGCGGACGAGCGGTTCGGGCGGTTTACCGTAGACGCCGTCCGCCTGGTCCTGCGGGCGTGGATAAATAGGGAGTGGGGCTCCCTGACGTTCCGACTGGTGCAGGTACTCACCGGACACGGTTGTTTCGGGTGGTACCTGCACCGAATCGCACGCAGGGAGCCGACCGCCGCCTGTCACGAGTGCGGCGCTGACGAAGATACCGCGCAGCACACTCTGTCTGAGTGTGCTGCGTGGGGGGAGCAGCGCCGCATTCTGGCGGCGGCGGTAGGACCTGACTTGTCGCTGCCGAGCGTGGTCTCGGCCATGCTCGGCAGCGAACTGGCGTGGCGAGCGATGTCCTCCTTCTGCGAGGACGTCATCTCGCAGAAGGAGGAGGCGGAGAGGGCCCGCGAGGCAGATCCTCAAAGTGGCCCTCTCCGCCAAAGGAGGACAGGCGGGAGGAGGCGGCGATTCGCCCAACTCCTCCCGCCACCGTAGCTGGACCTGAGGGGGTGGGCCGGGGGGCCCATCTCCTCATTGCACAGGTCCGGCGGACGAGGAGGGACAGCCGGTGTGTACCCGGTCTGTCCCTCTATAGGTAGGAGCCCGGCGGTCACCTTCCGCCGGGCGGACCGTGGGGGCGGCTCTACAAGGTTGATTAGCTTGAACGATCCCTTGCCGCTCCCACACAACGGTCTGACGGTACACCGTGGGGTTTTAGTCCGTGCGAGTCGGACATAACCCACTCTCTCCCCCGGGAGGGTGGGTATCCATAAGGGATTTCCCCACGTTAAAAAAAAAAAAAAAAAAAGGTCGCTTAGCTAGATGTAATTTCGGCCACGAACACAGGGCTCAGCGGGGAACCACGAGAACACCCCCGGAGGAAAATCTAATGCGGGCGACCGCCCGGACTGGCAGGTCAGCAGAGCACCGCAATACTCGCTGCAGTCAGCCGGCTGTCCAACTCGACAGGCGCACCTAGTCTCAAGTAGGGTTTGGTCTGCACTACGCAGTAGTATTAGGTAGTAGTATCCAGTATAGAACAACCCCGAACACCGGGGTTTAAATGAAGAACGGCATGCCGTAGAACGCGGCAACAATCCTGCAGAAGTCCGAGACTAAAGCAAGAAGCTCCTTATAAATGAGACACCACACGGCTCGCCTCAAAGCACCAACACCTGGGAGCAGCTGAGGGGAACACTCCTCACGCCTGCGACTTCAGAAGAAAAAAAAAGCTAAAAGGTCGACCGGAATGAACTTGATAAGGCGAGTTTACGAATCTGACAGCTCACGGGATGCCAGATTAGGAAAACAAATTCCGACGACGCGAGCGCCTCAGATAATCGATTAATTAACACAATAAAACTGTTTCAACTGTAATATTTTCAGGCTGTAATGATTGAATATTTTAAAATTATAAAGGTATTTTTAATCTATATATATATTAGAAATTCCCACCTATATATTGACTCATTACGATATCTCTGGAACCATAAGGCGTAGCGACTTGAAATATGGTAGGAATATTCCTTTCACCGAGTAGAGGTCAGCTAAGAACGGATTTTACGAAATTCCATCCACAAGGGGGTTGCGGGGGGGTAATCAGGGCGGGACATCGTCAGCCGGGCCCGCTAGTCTATAATAAAAGCAATTATTTTATCTAATTTTGGTACAATTTCATGCAAAGTAAGATCTTAGAGCAACAACACTTAGCCATAGATTATTAACCTAGTAGAAAATGACCAAATGAACCACAAATGAGTGTTTACTACCAATCTGATGAAATAAGTGTGTTATTAATGATATATTGTCTGTGGAATGTGTAATTTTATGTTGTTATTCTTAAATAATTATGTGGATTAATTGGATACATACATCGTTGGAATTTACAACGTGACAATTTTAAATGTGACAATGAAATGTCATATCCTAGAATACAGCGAGTATCTAATGTTTCACCTGGTATAGTAAGTCCAAAAATATTGCTTCTAAATAATATTGAAGTAAGCATTTCTAATTTCCTTTGGGGCAAAATGTAATAAAAACATTACGGAAACAATTATGACTGGAGTGGAAGATATTTTCTTTTTCGAACTAACTACGCTATTGGCCTGACGGGCCTTCACAGTTTCACCGGACTACTAAGGCGAACGGTTAGCACTTCGCCGTTTGACAAAAAGCTCAAGGGTGCCAGAGCGGCTGAACCTTGGCTTGGGCTGTTGCTTTGGATACAACACAGTGAATTTGTCTACGTAAGCTAAACTAAGCTAACTAATCATACATATAACTTATAATAATACGTGAGATACACATATTTACCGGCATGTCAGCCTCGCGAATTTAAAACGTGTATGTCGTGACTGACAACTATTTTTTATTTTTCTTAACGTGTGGAAATCCATTATGGATACGCCACCCTCCCGGGGGAGAGAGTTGGTTATGTTCCCAACTCACACGGACTAAAGCCCCACGGTGTACCAACCGACCGTATTGCTGGGACAGCAAGGGATCGAACTATGCTATTCCCCTTGGATAGCCGCCCTGCGGAAGGAAGGTGGTCGTCGAAATCCGTCCTAATAGGGAGACAGACTGGATACACACCTGCCGCCTCCCCTCGTTCGCCGGACCTGTGCAATGAGGAGATGTGCCCCCCGGCCCATCCCCTCAGGTCCGACTACGGTGGCGGGAGGAAGCGGGCAAATCGCTGCCTCCTTCCTCCAATCCTCCGTTGGCGGGGAGGGCCGCTCTTCACGGGCATCTTCACGGGTCCTCTCCGCCAGAAGGAGGCCATCGCTCTTTATACCTCTTTGCTGCGTGTGTGTGGTTTCAGCTATTCAGACAAATTCAATCCTACTGCCGCAGCCAGAATGCGGCGCTGTCCCTCCTACGCAGCGCACTCAGACAGAGCATGCGGCGGTTGGCTGCCTACGAGCGATTTGGTGCAGGTACCACCCGAAACAACCATGTCCGATTAGCACCTGCACTAGTCGGAATGACAGGGAGCGCCAACTTCTCCCTGTCCACTCCAGCAGGACCGGGCGGAAGGCATTAATATAATAACGTCCGAACCGCTCGTCCGCCTTGTCCTGCCTCCATCTCCCTAACGCCTCCTCTCGGCCCTCTCTCCTCTTTGCCTCGTGTCTGACAACTAGGCAAATCTAAACTAACCTTGTTCGAGAATAAGGGAAAAAAGTTATCTATGCTATGTAGTCCTCATATTATAAACTAATAAAGGTATCTAAATGCACTCATTTTAAGCCTTTTATGATATTAGACAAAATCCTCTAAATACCCATTATTTGGAGGTTATATTGTCTAAGACAATTAGGTAATTCAATATTGAAAAGTTAAGTCGTTTGCAATGGGATCGTTTTAGCTGCTTCATCCATTTTTTGTACCATCAGTTCATCAAAGCTGACCATATTTTGTGAAGATATGAGTTCAGTATCGGTAGCTCCAAAACATATCGTCAACACGCGGATACCGATTCTTAAGTAATAATCGTCATGCTGAAAAAAAAAAACAAGTTACTTTTCTGTTATAAAAGTACATAATTATCATTACGTACTTTATTATATTATTATTATTATATTATCTTATATTCATATATAAGATATGCTTTCTTATCAGCTAGACTTGAGATTTAGAGAATAAACCAATTTCATCAAATATTTTTTTCTAGCATCGGGAATCGACAAAAAAAAAGATATGAAATAAGAATGCTAAGTAGTTTATACGCATATTTTCTATTATTTCCGTTGTGTATATGTCATTTCATCATAAACTAATATTCAATTAATAAGATATTACTATAGATAAAGTAGAGGATTACACAGTTAATATTTTCTAAGAAAAAATAACTGAATATAATGATTCATTTATTCAAGAAATTTTATAAGAATTCTTGTAAAAAAATATCCACGCTTACCCTAATGCCCACACTGAACTGCATCACAACACTTTTGGTCGCAGAATAAATTGGAGCAATTGATGCTAGACACAAAGCGGCAGTCGATAATATGTTAAAGATTGCGCCGCCTTTACCGCCTTTGTTCTTACGCATAAACTCCAAAGCTTTTAACGAGCCCGTAACCAGGCCTGTCTGCAATTTTCATTTCACACAATTTTACAACGTATCAAAATTGAATGGTTTTAAAAAACTTAATAAGTCCTTATATAGATAAGTTTTTCAAGTAAAAGTATTTGTGCAGTTTTTACAGTGCAGTTATTAGTTCCTACAAACAATCATTCAAACGTTCAAAACTTTTCTTTTTATAGTTTAATTTTATTAAAGTAGTATGGATTAGGAAGTACTAAAAAAAAGAGAGAAAAAATTAAAGTTTTTTATGCCGTTAAAACAAATGACGCTCATATGCAATATAAAATTTACTGAATTAAAAAACGCAAGTAGTAGGGGTATACTAGTATGAGTGTATATAGTAGTTCGCAAGTATATAATTTACTAAAAAGTTTTAGAACTTGTAGAAAATATCAGTAATAAGTCAATATGGAAACTGGAATGTGCACAGTTATTAATTAATTAGGTTTATATAACCATAATTTATTTATTTTATTTTATTGTAGGAAAATTTAAATTTTGTAATGAAAATTATAAAATTCAGCGGTTTGTAACGAGAGCGGTAAGATTGACAACATCTATCATTTTTTGATGCAGTGTCACAATAATTATACATATATAAATGTTGTTTGTTAAGGAATTTAATATCAATATCGGGACTGTGGGTACTTATCGCAACATTGTGCTAGAACCGACTCAGTACTCCTCCAATAGGCTGTGTAGTGTATTTAAATTCCCTACTTAATTATTTGTTAATTTATATATTTTTTAGTTTATGATTTGTAGCTGTAAGTGGATCTACAGGTTATGATAAGACTGACATATCAAAAGCGGTAAAAGTCCCTAAATATTATAAAAGAAAGAGAAAAAAGATAGTCACAGATTACAAATATAATTTAAAATTTTTAAAGTTTCTGTAAGAGAGCGAAAATGAAATCATTCCTTTAAAATAAATGGATTTTATGTATACTGCCTAATCTATATATCGCTGTGTAATTTGAAAATATATATTTTTCATAATCTCGCGTAAAACACAAACAGTAGTTTTAATCTTGTATGTGATATTTGTTGATGTCTTCTGCATGTATATTAACATTACATTATTTGAAAAGGTTTTATTATACGGGCTAAATAAAATCACATACATGAGCGATACATTTAATTTTGTTTTCCATATTTCTGTACATTTAAGATATTGTAGTTCAATTTTTAATCTTTATACATATAATAAAATGTTAATCCAACCTGTCTTTACTTTTTAGATTTTTGTGAAAAAAATTGTTGCAGGTGTCTTGGAATAAGTAATAAAATACATTTCAATCATTTTTAGAGATTTCTGTTTGTTTGAACACGCATCACTGCTAAAGTACTGCGTTCACGATAAAACCTAATCAAAGCCAAAACCCATCCAAAATTCATCCCTAACCAAATTAATCATAAAGCATATCCTCAAGTAACATTTAGTCTTTAGTTTCATTAAAATCGGTTCACTCTATCAAAAGTTATTGTAACTTTAATGACGATGCGACTTAAGTACGAGAGAAAAGTAGATAAGTAAATGGACTTAATACATTCAGATGATTTTATTAGTCACTGTTTTTTTTACATTAGGTTCCGCGCGGACGGAGTCGTCGGCACAGCTAGTCTTATACACATTTACGAGAACATGGGTTTAGACAAAATTTGGTAAGCTTCTGTATGGTATTTGGTGATGTCTTCTGCAGGTTTATCAGCGTTAGAGAGCCATACAGACCCACTTTTGCCAACCTTATATGCTTCAACAACAGCACGAGCTGCAGACTCTACCCTAAAAAAAAATCTAAGTTACAAAATAATCTAGGTGATAGAGTTCAGATCATTTTGAGGCGACAAAAATGTTTTAATTCAACGAGTAATATTTAATAGTAGTGGATTATAGTAAAATTTTGCTATCATAAAGCCTTCAGAAAGGCAGGATATATGTCTGCTTGAAATTCTTCTAACTTCGGCAGATATGATTAAAAATAATATTGATGTATTTATTTCGGAGATAATTGTAAAATAATTATTAGGCAGCCTAAATTTAATGAGATGAGAATACAACTATGGCTTCAACTACAAGTAATATAACGCCATTTAGTAAACAACACCGCTTAAGTGGAAAATTGGCGGTTTTTACTTTTAAAAGTCATAGGATAAATATTCTCATGACGCATCAAACTACATATCACATTTTGAACGTTTCAACCAATGGACTCCTACGATTTAATTCAAATCAATTATTACTGTATGAAAATTCAAACATTCAATAAAAAAATCAGTTTTTTCACTTCCTCCAACCCTTTCCCTCTTAAACCTTAGTTCTCAAAGTGATCCAGAGGTCTACGGGAGATACGACGGGGGTATACGTTCGCGTGAGAAAAAAAATGGAGGTTCACAATTCGTAAGCGTGGGGGTCCACGAAAATTTATCTGGTTTCAATAATGAAGTACTAAAATGTTGGCTTGACTTCACCTATCAATGTAGGCAGATAATATTTTAAGAAGATCAGCAACTGTTACTTGTAAAAACTTGTATATTCCACAGTCAGTACAACGTATCGAAAACTATTAATTCGTGGCTGGAACTCAGCCGCAACGCAAGTTTCTCTAGTTAGATCTAATTTTCAAATTTTTTGTCGAGTTTTGGGAATATAGTAGAAATATAGCTGAAGGGGTTTTTTTATATCATAGAAGGCAAACGAACAGATGGATCACCTGATGTTAAGTGATCACCACCGTCCATAGACACTTGCCAAAGGAGTCGCAAGTGCGTTGTCAGCCTGTGTTAGGGGAGGGGAAGGAAAGAGGGAGGGGACGGGAGAAGGAAAGGGAGGTGGGCCTCCGGCGTTCTCACTGACCGACCGAAACGCAACAATGCAAGCACTGTTACTTCACGTCGATTTTCTGTAAGAGAGTGGTACTACCCCGGGCGAGCCGATCTATTCATGCTGAAGCCAGTAGTAGCATCAGCGTGTCTCTACCACCAAACACCACAGAACCAGCTACTTTTGAAAGTGATATATGAGAAAAAAAGTCTGGGAACCTCTGCTTTAAAACTAGTCAACTGGTGTTATTTACTAAGCGATCATAAACTCCAGAAATTATTTCACAACATTATATACTAGTATAGTGCCGAAATTCCTTTAAACGATGGCTCATAGTTATCTGACTCGGTACTTATAAATATTGGTAGAGGAAATTTAGCTAATCAAGTAGGAAAATTAAGTACTTCTGCTTCGGGACCATTCCAAGCACTGTACAAAATTTTTTCCCCATCACTTCATCAAAGCTGCCCATGTTTTGTGAATCTATGAGTCCAGTATCCGTAACACCGAAACACACTGTCAACACGCGGATACCAGTTCTTAAGAAATAGTCGTCGTGCTGAAATAAAACAGACACAAAATATATTTCTATTACTAGCCGACCCGGCCACGCGTTGCTGTGGCTCAGCTATAACATGTTGAATTAAAATGTGATAAAGTACTTAGTATTATGGGGCGATGAGTCTACCTAAAAACTTGATACAGAAAAATCGAAGTTACGTAGTCAATAAATCAACAGAATCATAAAATAAACTGGAGTTGAAAGAGAAATTCAAAATTAAAATGTGGCGCCATCTATGAGATTTCTGTAACAGTCGGTCTTATAGTTTTCTGTCAACAAACTGATTTAAAGCGCCAGCTGTACGAGACTGATGAAATTTACAATATAAAACAATAACCAACATTGACAATCATTTAATTCATAAATAAAAAATATTGGGGCCATTAGTTGAATTATAAATGAAATATATAAAATCCATCAAGTTGGACCGAAATTTTACATAAATGCCAACTTTCATGAAGATCGGTTGAGTAGTATCGGAGTTCATTGTGGACAATTTTGAAACTGGATTTTTATATATTTAGATATTTGAAAGAGCAAATATAATTATAATGACGTGAAACAATCCAAATAATGTCTTCTCACCAGCAAGACCCAAGTTATTTAATATATTTCCACAAATAACTAATGATATTCCAGAAATAACCCAATACACCTACCTGTCTACTGACCGACTTTAAAAAAGTGAGACTCTTCGTTTCGTTAATTACTTGCGTATAATCTTCACAGGAACTACTCAGATAAGTTTAATAATTTTTTGCGATAATATTACTGGGAAAATATTATGTATATACTTATTAATAGAATTTAATGTATACAATATTAAGGAATCATTCTCTAGTACACATTTTACAAAATAATAGGTTAATTGTTACTCTTTAACGAAGTCGGTCTGCTTTTTTAAGAGTAATTCTTATTTCCTTTATGAAATTGTGTAAACGTAAATCACATCAAAGTAAACATTTCAACACTGGAAAATCTGATCGGCATTATTTATTATCATTTGTTTCACTTTTGTACGTAATTTAGTGTCATAAAGTAATATGATGTGACATCAAGTTCGATTCTTCTTCAAAGCTAGTCCATTTTTAGATATTAATAAATAATAAGAATATTAAACTCCTGGTACATTAATGGCTTATTCATCTGCTAAGATATTCACGCCTATACTTAACTCAGAAAGATTAGACTAAATTTTATTTTGTAACAAAGTATTATTAAACGTGAGTTTATGAATTTCTACACTTACCCCAATACCGACGCTGAACTGCATCACAGCACTTTTTGTCCCATTATATATCGGATTGTACGGTGCCGGGTATAAAGCAGCAACCGACGACATATTCATGATTGTACCGCCTTTACCACCTTTGTCCTTACGCATTAAGTCCAGAGCTTTTAACGAGCCAGTAATTAAGGCCGTCTGCAATTTGAATTTTATATAAATTTGCAACGTATTAATATTTATTAACTTTAAAAACAGATAAGTAATGAAATATTTTGTCAACTGGAATTGCTTAGTAAAATTTTGCAAGTAACAATATTCTTATGATTTGTACAAATTGTTAAGGGAAAGGAAATCGATTAATACATTTATATTGCTCATCATTCAAATTTTTTTTCGTCACAATGAACTGAAGGTGAAGTAACTAAAACCGAATGTTTTAATAAAATTTTAATAGTTAGGTACATATAGGATAGAATTACAAATAGGTCATGATTTTCAAATATTTGCTGATATATACCAGATCATAGAGTATAGATGAATAGGTAGTTCAACAAATACAGTATCTTCACAGAAAATACCGATTAACGAGAATTGCGAAAGCATGATTTAACAAATAGTTCATTAGAGATTATAAGGATGACATCATCGAAGATGGTTATGTGATGGGCGAACTCATTAAAGACAGCCTCCCAAAACAACCATATTTACTATTTTGCATATTTGAAACTAGCGGGCCCGGCTGACGTTGTCCCGCCCTGATTACCCCCCGCAACCCCCCTTGTGGTGGAATTTCGTAAAATCCGTTCTTAGCTGACCTCTACTCGGCGAAAGAAATATTCCTACCATATCTCAAGTCGCTACGCCTTATGGTTCCAGAGATATCGTGATGAGTCAATATATAGGTGGGAATCTCTTATATATATAGATATAGATATAGATAGATCTGTAGAGGCTATGGCAATTTAAATTACATGACGTTCAAACTAGCACTACTCGTCTGAAGCACCTTTATTGTCTTTTACATATTTACCGGTCAAATATACAAAATGATACTAAAATTGTCAAACATAGGCTTAAATCATTGCGACGGGTGAACGGCGTAAGTGTACGAGAACGAAAGTAACCGCCATTTACCGGTGTCTAGAAATACTATTATGCTAAATATAAACGAATTTCAGATCTTTTCTTCGCTGTCGTTTCACGTGAAATGCACCAGTTTTTAACCCGTTAATCAATCACCCAAGATTTATAACACGTTACTTACAATATATTAGTTAGCAACAGTGAAATATAGATAGTATTACTCATAGAAATCGTATTTTATTAGTAAATCAATTTTCAGAATTGTATTGATAATATTAGAGATTAAATCTTACATAATAACAACCTTTACCCCTTATAATAATCAAATAGATAATTAATAACTTATAAAAAAATGTTACAATATCACAATGACTTACCACATTTATTTCAATTTCCTTCTTATAAGTGCTCCAACTATCGTTCATTATAGCAGCATTATTAATAACAACATATTCATTACTTTTATCTCGTAATACTGATTCAAAATGAGATATAAGCTGTTCGTTGTCTGTAACATCGCATTTAATAAACTTGAGTTTGCCATCTCCGTACTTTGCGTTTAGTTCATCTCGTAAAGCCACTGCGTTTGTTTCATCGATATCTAATAGTACTACGTGCTGAAAATGTAAGAACCGTTATTTAAAAACACATTAGTTAATATTTATTGAAATATAATTTATCCTTAGGAATATTGTAAATGCAAAAGTGAGTGAAAAACACTTTTTTCAACTTGACTCAATAATCCATTAAAATGTTATGGTACAAAAAAGTAAACGCTCAATATCCCGAGAACTATCGATCTTAAAGAATTTGCTTAATAGCTTTTTTTGTAGAAATTAACACTTTCTACTAACGTCTCATTAACATTTTACCGGTAGGTTCAGGAATTAATAAAATATCAATAAAAACAGAAAATTACTACAACGTTTGACTTAAGTGACCTATACTGCCTTACCGGTGTGAGTTACAATTAAGTCGCGATAGAGGCTTATTGTAGAGCGTGCAAACCTGAGTAATTCCTCAGTTCGAACGAGATGATAGTATAAAGTACCACCGAGATATAAAACTTACAAAAAATTATCAAAGTTTACGCTTATCTCATATGGGAAATCTTCTCACGCTCTGGGAGAGTACTTAGAATTAATATTAAGAGATCAAATTTTCAGGCAAATTTTTTTACGTAGTTTCCACAAAATTTTGCTTCGGGACCGAAAAAAAATAGTGGTTTAAAAAAGCACTCTAGTGAGTATATATTTGTCTTTTACGATTTCACTCTTTAACTACTGAACCTATAATTGTGACTCAGGCACAAAGAAAAATACAAAGTACCTCTCATACAGAAAAGATATACTGTTCCCTAGAGATAGGTCAAATCTATATTAATACGAGCGAAGCCGCTGGCAAAAACTAGTTATTAAATTATTCTTCTATCCGTCTGTGAACTGGACTGGACTGGACTCTTCATAACGATTGAACAGATTTTGATAAAATTTGTGTGTATTCAGGTGGATTCAAGAATTGTTTAGATTCACAATTGGATCCGGTAGATGACGCTGCGGTTGACTTCTAAGATTTTTTTTTATTATCAAGGCAGGACAACGTTCGCCAGCCTCGCCAGTATTCTCTACTTAAACTAGTGCACATAAACAAAAAAATGTATTGTACGTTACCTTAGCACCTTCGTCTAAAACAAATCTGATAACTCCAGATCCAATCCCCCGAGCTGCTCCAGTGATCAGGATCACCTTGTTCTTCAAATCATACGACATTGTGGCTGCTCTGACACTTGTTATTTAATAATGCTTGCTTGAATAAATTGCCCTCTTTTATAATTTACATAAGAGTTATTATCTTTTTTACTTTTATTATGCATAATGATAACCTTCTTGATAAATGAAGTAAGCTGTAACGCTTAATCAGCATATAGTATTGTATGACTCATTCATACTTTTTTAGCCATTATAGGTTCCGTAGGCATGCTCGGGGTCGGTCGTTGTGGTGACGTGGCAATCGCTGGTTGGCCCTGAAAAGGGCCTTTGTTAGTTCGTCTACTCGACGTTGCCGGAGTCGACGGGGTGGCACTAGCGGAGCGCATCGTCGCGTAGGTCTGAGAGCGGATTCTCGGACGACCTCAAACGTGTAGACGACAGGACGGGTTTGACCATAAACTCATCTGATGTTAAACGATCTTGTCTAAGATGGTAAAGACGCTAAGCCTAGAGGAGGACTGGCTCTTAAGTGCAGCTGCCATATTACACCAATAGGTGATTGGCGACAGATTTTCAACTTGAGTGTGGTAGCTGGCTAGACGAACTTATGAAATGCCCTATCACCATGCTATGGTTACGTCACGATGTTTTCCTTCACGGAAAGCTCCGGTGCAGATTTAAATCTACGTCCTTTGACGCTGTCCGTACACGCTATCAAACAAGCCATTATTGATTTATTTTCTCGCTTTATTATTGACTAGCTGACCCGTGCAACTTAGTCTGCATCAAACTTTGAAACGCTACTAAAACATTAAATTATTATTACCAGACATTTTTGTTATTAACAATAATGTGCCCCCTGCTATTTTTTGTAAATAAAAAAAGTATGTTCAAACCATGTTAAGATAGTTGTAATTTTAATATTTTTTATTTAGACATAAAAGAATGTAAATTAAAAATTATATGTATAGAATAGCTTAGCTATAGCTGTAGTTTAGCACATCACTGGTTGTATGATAAAGACAGCAATAATTGTGGAAGCGCCTGTTATAGACGCATGTATTCAAGATGGCGTCAGTCCCAGGCTATGACTTAGATGACATATGTGCCTACGTTTATAGTTGTTTTTCATTGTTTACGGTGAAATCTCAATATCATAATGGTTAATAAAATTAAATATGTTTTTTGCAATGGAAAAAATAAAATGCTTTGAAATTAATTATTTTATTTATAAACACATTATTGTCAGTAACAAAATTGTCTGGCAGTGATAAATTCATGTTTTTAATGGCGTTTAAAAGTTATTGAAAAAAAATATTCCTAAAATTATTATATAAATCAAAATTTTGACCTGTAAAGTTGTGATGCGCATTAAAAAACACAACGTTAACCGGCTACCAGGTATCCTGAATCCTGTTTGGAACGGCATAATATATCTTCATATTAAAGAACCAGCTTTTCTAAAATTCTCGTTCTTCCACCGTTGCTGGCTAGTAACATTATTATTATTATTTATTTATTTATAAGACAACAAGGGTCCACAAAAAACAAAAACAAATTATATACTAATACATAAACTGGTAGTAAATTTAAAAATAAAATTAAAATTAAGTAACTATATTAATATGTTTTATACAAATGAATATGAAATAGGATGAAAAGATGAACATCACACTATTATATTACAACAAGTATCCAGTGCTTCATGAAAGGACTGTCGTACATGTCTACCAATGTTCTCATTATATTATTGGGACTATCGCGAAGTCTACCCAGGATGGATGCTATTCTCTTACGGATTATAGCAAAGAAATCATCAACCCTAGCATTTGCAAACATCCCAGAAGCGCTACAAAATCGTGGTAATCCCAAAAACATTCTGAAAATATTATTATATTGGACACGCAATGCGTTCATAGTCCTCTTACTGAAGCTGATCCATAGGCTGCTCGTATAAAAACATTGACAAAATGCTTTCAATAGTTGGATTTTAACTTCATCACTACAGCGAGCAAACCTACGAATCAACATATTCCCTCTAACTGCGAGCGCTCTACGTTCTCTTTCAATATCATTATTGTCTTTCATTTCTGCCGTGATAATGTGACCCAGATATTTAAATTCATATACTCTATTCAAGGACATACCATAAAGATTTATAGGGGGTACGTCTTCTGAAAAGTTTTTACCAGCAGTGAATACCATATATTCACTCTTTTTAATATTATACTTTAAGCCATGTTTATTAACATAGGTCTCACAGACAAGCAAAAGTTTTCTCAGAGCACCAACTGAAGGACTGAGGAGTACCATGTCATCCGCGTAACTTATATTATTTATCATTCATTAACTACATTTTTTTTCTTTCGTTATCCTGGAAACCCTTGCGTTGTATGAGACAAAAAGTATCCTAAATGTAATCTTGGAATATTAGTTATTACTGTGTCAAGTTTCGTTAAAATCGGTTACGTACTTTCAGCGTGATGCGTGTTCACAAGGACAGCAAGACAGACAGACAAAAATTGTAAAAGTGTAAGCTTTGTTGTTATATTTCCTCTAAATATATTTTTATAATTTAATTAGGGAGAATAATAGTTAATATATTATGTTTAGAAACTGGTTAGTAAGAAATAATTTGAATTGAAAAAAAAAAGATACTGACATAGTTCTCGGGGTTTTTGTTTTTTCATGGATGGCCTTGTTTTGATGCTGAATATAGATAACTAGCTGTTACCCGCAGCTCCGCACGCGCTTTTTTTAAATGTATTAAAAATGTGAAATTATGAGTAGATAGTAGAAGTATGAGTACATTATAGAGACGCTTTTTCAAAAACATTTGTAAGTACGACACGCACGCCATTTACTGTAACATATAACGTGTACATTAGAAATGTGAATAATAACAGTGTATCGAATGGAATGGGATTTATTATCAGCAACATGCCTGGAACCTACAATATATCACCCTCAGTGCTCACTTAGACTATATAAGAAAGTAATTAAAGTTTTAAGCTATAAATTATCGAACAATACGTGTCGATCTATTTAAGTTAGTCTTCTATGTTGCTATAATCACTGAGTTATGTAGATGCAAGCGCGGTAAATAAATCAAAATGGCCACCAAATTGACCAAAAAGATAATATAATTTTAATTACATACAAACATATGACTTTCATTTATGTACTTGTTAATTATGTACTTGAAGTTCAGTAAAGCACACGTCTCACTCGCTTGTTTACAATAAACAACATATTTTTAATAAATTTCACGTGGACGAATGCACGGGTAACAGATCAACAAATAAAATAGAATATGTCAACTGCTATAATTTCGGATATCTGCCAGTAAAATTCCAGTTAACATAGGTTCAGCCGTTTCGGACATAACCCGAAACAAACAAACAAAATATAATAATATAAAATACCAACAATATTTAAAAAATATTTTTTTGTTACTTGTAGCCAAATCCATTCACCAAAATTATTTTTATAATACGTAATAGATTACAAATAAAAAATTGGAAACAAAATAAACGTAGAATAAACATTTTGAATAGAAACACAAAATAAACTTTAAAAATGTTTGCCACAGTAAGTTACCAGGTTACCATGACAACGTATATAATACTAACGCTAACCTCGCAGAGAAAGCAATCAAAACGAAAAAAAATGCCCGATTTTGAAACATTCTTCATTGGCGCTCCACTCCTATTGGTCTTAGCGTAATGATATATGGCCCAAATCCTTCCTCGGTAAATGAGCTATCTAAAATCAAATCGGTTCAGTAGTCTCTGAGATTATCGCGTTCAACCAAACAAACACTCTTCAGCTTTATATATTAGTATAGATAAGTAAAAAAGGTGACGGAGTTTTATTTTATGAAGAATAGGTACACTTCAGACTAGTATTTATTATTAAAAGGATTACTTTTGGCTTCTATATCGATAACAAAGTCTACCCCGATCAAAATTTTCAAAAAATATTTAATGTACAGATTTGGCTTTGTTACAGTTTTATTATAGTATAGATAGATTATATATTAAATTATGCAGGAAACGGAATTTTCTTCTTTATTAAGAGCTCTAAAATATTATGAAAACTGTCAGTTGCCGGGTGGTTTTGCCGTAATTATGCATGACTAGATCGCGATCACTAGTGATACGCTTAGTCATGTTCCTTTTAAGTGATTATCGCATTGATTCTCTTTTACTAATATGATACTATAAATAATTACATAGTATAAAACACAGTCCCCTACCGCGTCTGTCTGTCTGTCACTTCGCGATAAACTCATAAACTATTGAACGGATTTTCATGCGGTTTTTACCAGTGGATAAAATGATTCATGAGGAAGGTTTAGGTATATAATTTGTCAAGGTTTCTTTTTATTATCAGGGCAGGACATTTATTATAAATTATAATTACCATTTTATTTATTTCTCTTTCGATTTAAATAAAATTCCGTACACGTGAAGTTATGTTATTCCGAAGGTAATAAGATATAATATGGTATGATATAATAAAAATGACGTAAACCCACAAATCTTCAATTGAAAATTGGGATTTAGTAAATCTTAAGGGATTTTATTGATATTTAGTACCCGAAAGTATATATCACTAGGTAATTGACAGAATATATAATTTTTTCATACTTCCTTAGGAATGATAAACATTTCAAAATATGAACTATCTTTTTAGACACCATAAAATATAATCATCTATACTAATATTGTAAAGAGGTAAAGTTTGTGAGTTTGTGACGTTGCAGCGGCTAATCTCAGAAAGTACTGGTCCGATTTGAAAAATTCTTTCAGCGCTTTATTTATATAGCTCATTTATCGAGGAAGGTTATAGGCTATATATCATCACGCTAAGACCAACAGGACCAGAGCACCAATGAAGAATATTTCAAAATCGGGGCTTTTTTTCTCTTGAGAGCTTCCGCTGCGTGTTAGCGTTAGCCCAAAGAAGTTATTCTACGCGAACGAAGTCGCGGGCAGAGGCTAGTACAAAATAAAATAAAATATCAACTTTAAAATAATGACTGCTTAAAAAACGTGCTTAATTAGATTTTATTATGAAGTTTGTACACACCAAGTATACCTATGGAATTCCAATATTTAAGAGACTAACAATCAATTATCATGGATACTTTTATAAATAAAAAAATCATAATTTTAAAACTTTAATATATTTTCAGTCTTAATTATTTATTTTATTAAAGTAGTATTGTTGTTACTCTCAAATTATTTTACAAATTATAAAATACACTCACATTTTTATACAATAAAATGACGAGTACCAACTCTTTTTCATACGAATGAGTCTTGAACTCGAAACGCCTGCTGTATTTGTACGAGCACGATTTCACTTGGATAAATATAATTTGTAAAAATTATAGTCTATTGTATGTTGCATAAGCATATAACTTCATGTCATGTTCTTAAGCTTTATGCGACACAAGCATAGGATTTCACAAATGTATAACATCAAAATGTAGGATGTTTTAGTCGTGCCTAAAAATTGTTTGCATTTTAGTGCAAGGCTTTAAATATAACTAAAAAAGTCGAGAAAAATATATCGCGGACGTCTTTTACAACGCGCAGCGTTTGGCAATCGTAGGGGCTAACCGAGAAACTAACTGTTTTCTCTTTTAAATGTTTAAGTCAAATATCGTCTGAACTATTAAAATTGTATAATTTGTATACTAGAATTATTTTCTTTATATATAAATTTCTTCTGTACGCGTGTATGTCACTGAACTCCTCCTAAACGGCTGGATCGATTTTGATGAAATTTTGTGCGCGTGTTCCAGTGGATCCGAGAATGGTTTAGATTCACAATTGGGCCCGGTAGGTGGCGCTGCGGTTGAATTTTAGATTTCTTTTATTAACAAGGCAGGACAATGTCCGCCCGGCCCTCGAGTAATATATATTTTTTTAATTTATTGTTATAAATTACAATTATAAAATATAAAAATTTATTTGTATGTGAAATTAATCTGGTTTTCACATCTATTGACACTCTGAGCACTAATTTTATACATTGTTATACAATTTATTAGTCAATCAAATATATGATGACCTGCACAAGCCCAATACAAAATATCAATATTATATGTACACAGGCCGCTATAATACATGTCGCTAGTCTGGTGCAAGCTCGATACATCACGAACATGTCGAGGTCATCGGTGATGCGAAACCGTAAGATTTTCCCCTACCAAAAATCGCTCAACACGGCTAAAGCAGTTTTCACTTCAAAATGTTAAACGCGTAGACATTCCTCACATTTGTAACATTTTTTTTTTTTTTTTAGCGTGATGTGTTAAAAGTAACAGTTCGAGGGTAAAAAAACGTTTTTACGTGCGAATCAATACAATAATTATGTAACTTTTCTAAGTCTTAGTATTTCGATGTAACCAAATAGCCAGAAATACATAAAGCTATGGTACCAATCATCACCTTCTTACCCTTATCCCACCTAAGTAGGGTCGGCACAACATGTTTTCTTTTTCCACTCTCTCCTGTCATCTCAGTATTCACACCTTTTACACACAAATCATTTTTCACACAACCCATCCATACATTTTTCGGTCTTCCTCTACTCGTATATCCGTCCACCATCATACTCAAAACTTTTCTAGTTACATGGTTTTCATCTATCATCATGACATGCCCATACCATGCTAACCTATTACTCCTCAACTTCTTCTCATATAAAATATAGCCGGTTTTCATTTATTGCCTGTGAAATAGCTGTGATATAAACATTTTATTTCACGGCGATATGTCGTTATAATAATATAGCTACCAGTTTCTGGCGCAATTGAATATGTATTTTTTTAATTTGATTTTTTTTTTATATTTTAATTATGTTTATTTATTATTTTTTTAATTTGGAATATGGGTATTTTATTAAAACTGATTTTCAATAATTCACTGAAAGAATAAAAATTAAGATTATTTATTTTTTTGTAGCAAAATTCAAAAACTATACTTTGACGACTCCTACTGGTGAGCCAGTGCGAGTTACACAAAAAAACACTAAGACTATTTTAAAGAACGTGAAATTCCCCACAAGTTCCATTAAACCGATTTGCAATATTGTAAAAGCCGGGTAAGCATTAGAAATTTGAAAAAAAAAAAAGATTTTTTTACATGCATTTTGAATGGTAAAACTTTAAATTTAAATTGTAAGTACTTAAAAATAATATTAAGAGCTCAAACTTGGTGAGATTTTTTTTTTCTATATGTAGATTACCATTTTGCATGCGCAACGAAAAAAAAAAATTTTGCGGAAATGAACTACCCTAATATATATATATAGGCTTACACATGTCTTTAAGTTAAAATTCCGCCCAAGATGTTTATATTTCGTATTTGAGTAAACATCATCATCGTCAGCCTGTGAGAGACCCACTGCAGGGCCATAGGCCTGTTCCCGAAGGAAGGTATGGGCGTAATCACCACGCCAGCCCACGACGTATTGGCGATTTCAAACTCTGAGAAATCCACAGTTCTATGTTTTCTCACGTATAGAGTAGTACACATATAGTTTCTCAGGTTCAGGTTTCCTCACGATGTTTTCCTTCACCGTATATTGAGGAATGAATATGAGCAATATCTAATATTACAGACATATCACGTATTGGACCATCTTACAATAGTAACATCAGAAATGTAATAAATACACAATATAAATAAAATAGTAAATAAAAACAATATTTTATTAAAGATCGCACTTTCATTTTGGTTAAACTTAGGTGCCCATGATTAATTGAATACATGTTCTGACATCAGGTCGTATGCCTTTTTAATAGTCGGCGAAATGTCTACTGC
Organism: Antheraea yamamai; assembly: GCA_036509395.1. Taxonomy (NCBI): domain Eukaryota; kingdom Metazoa; phylum Arthropoda; class Insecta; order Lepidoptera; family Saturniidae; genus Antheraea; species Antheraea yamamai. Next base: position 17,762,244 of record AP028433.1, read on the forward strand.
CGGTCTATTACACGAAGCTAACCACGTGCTTCCACTTTCGCCTTGTTTGTAAGCGTCTACCACGCCTTGTGCGGCTGACTCCATCCTGCAATCATCATTACATAGTATAAAACAAAGTCCTCTGCCACGTCTATCTGTCTGTTTGTTCACGACAAACTGAAAAACTACGCAACTGATTTTCATGCAGTTTTCACGAGTAGATAAAGTAATTCCTGTGGAAGGTTTATGTATATAATTTCTCAAAGTTTTTTTTTATTATCAGGGCGGGACAACGTCCGCCGTGCCCGTTAGTAAATAATAATGCAAAAATCTTCGAATTACTCTGAAATATTCGAAGTATGATTATTAAATAGGAACAATTATTCTTTAATTACACATACAATGGAATACTTTAAACTGCAATATTTAATTGAATAATTTGTGAATTGTGATAGCAGTAATTTCTGATATGAAACAACTATTTGCATGACTTGGCAGTAAAATCGCCTCGCACGCCGTCACGGCAAATGGCATGACGCTCTGCTATGCCGTAAATCAACAGACAAGATATTTTTGTATAATACGTTGATAACGAATGAGTTTAAATTTTCAAAATGTTTCTATTGAAAATTTTATATCACTGTCATAGGAACGGAAAATGACACAAGGTGTTTTTTTTACTAATACGGAAATGTCAAATGACATAAAAAAAATGTACTGAAAATATTTTCTAACTCAGAATTATTTTAATATTTTCTTATAGGGATAAAATTAAGTATATATACAATAAAAAATAAGTAATATAAAATAAAAATAAAAACATTAAATTAACTCTATGAAAATATGTAAACTTACGTTTGATATTTATAGTTTTGTTTTATAGTAGAATGAATGTTCCCATCAATTTCCTTGTTGAAGCTTCCCAGCTTTTGAGAGCTCAATAAAGCCGTGTCCGTGGCACCGAAACAAAGTGTCAAAACACGAACACCGGTTTTCGAATAATGTTCGGACATCTGTAAGAATTACCATGATCTTTAAAGCGATGACAACAACCGAGATCTGGCGATGCGTTTATTGACGTGAAGAGAAATTCTACAATCAGCCTATGCTTTCGGTAAATTACCTCCCGATAGCACCATAGTACGATGGCAGGTTATATTCTAAAACCCACCATGCTAGGACCACCCTCAACTTGAAAGTCTATGTTCGAATATTTGGCTTACCTTTTTGCCATTGTTGGCCTCATCGTCAATTAACATCAGGCGAGATTAAGATGAATAATAACAAATGCACAACAATTTCGTATACGTTAATAATTAAGATATAGCCCTTAAAAAAACGGTCCATAATCATACTCGTTGAATTTAATAATGAAATAGTTTTTAGAAACCAATCAGTAGTTACAGAGAATACATATTCATAAACTCTAGCCCTTTATAATAGTAATGCCGATTAGACAATCAAATCTATCATATAACAATCAATCACGGCGATACGACGGCGTAATACCTCGGTATATATGAAAAAAATACACCATCGTCATCTTCTTACCCTTATCCCTCCTAAGTAGGGTCGACTCAACATGTTTTCCTTTTCCACTATCGCCTATCAGATGTCATATCAGTATTCATGTGACTACACACATATCATTTTTCACACAACCCATCCATACCTTTTTCGTTCTTTCTCTACTCTTATATCTATCGATCGTCATACTCAAAGCTTTTCTAGTTACATGGTCTTCATCTCTCCTCATGCCATGCCCATACGATGCTAACCTATTACTCCTTAACTTCTCTGTCACTGGTGCTATTTTCAAACTTCCTCTGATATACACATTCTTAATCTTATCCATTCTAGTTACACCAGACATCCACCTTAACATTCGCATCTCTGCCACATGTAGTTTTCTCTCATCCGTCTCTCTCGTCGCCCAGCATTCAGATACGTACAACATGACTGCTCTTATAATAGTATATTTTTAATACATATAACTATTTATCTCAAAGCGATCTCTATCGGAAAACGTAAAAATCAATATACATTCCGTGCATAATTGTTTTAGATAACGATATCTCATATTATGTAACAGTTAGACAATACAACGTCGATAGAATAACATCTTAATAAAATTCTATGAACCAAAAAATTCGCTCCAATCACTCTATTTCATATGAATGTAGTCATCAGACCACACTGTTTCTGGATAGTGTAAAGACTTAACACGCTGACATAAAGGTCGATAAATAAAAAAATACAAAATAAATTTTATTGAACTTCATACAACAATGTCTTGCAATAATTAAAAATTAAAATTTCTTCACGCTTTCAACCATCTACGTCAATGATATAACTAAAGACACGCTAGCTACATGATATTTTGACAAAATAAATATAATTTTTGCTTTATAAAAGCTTCCTTGGGAAGTATAACTTTATTCACTTATCTCGCGATCGCTAATACAAAGCATCCAGTAACCCTCATTACCAGTCTTCTGAAAACAGTTGCACTTTGTTATTCACGGTGATAGGACATTTTCTGAGCCCACCTGCATAGCTAGTAGCTACCACTCCACTCAAAAATCTGTCGCCAAGCATCTATAGATGTATTTGAACAGCTATACTTAAGAGCTAGTCCCCGTACACGGTTTAACGTAGCTACCGTAATACACCACATGTTTATTTAACATTAGGTGAGATTGTTGTTAAATGCAACAGTAATCCACAAAGCACTAAAAATAAATTTGTTTATACTCACACCAAGACACGTACTAAACTGTAGGACAGCACTTTTAGTACCAAAATAAATTGGTAGAATAGGAGACTGACTCAGCGCAGCGATTGACGCGATATTTATGATAGTACCACCTGGACCACCTTTATCCTTACCCATAAGCTCTATAGCTTTCAGAGATCCTGTGACAAGAGCGGTCTGGAAGTAAATTAACAAATTAAAAAACACTCTGTATCTATATAACAAATCTTAATATATATATTTCTTGTGTGCGTGTGTATGTGACTGAACTCCTCCTAAACGACTGGACCGATTTTGATGAAATTTTTTGTGTGTGTTCGTGGAGATTCGAGAATGGTTTAGATTCACAATTGGACCCGGCAGGTGGCGCTGCGATCGACTTTTAGGATTTTTTTTGTTTTCAAGGCAGGACAACGTCCGCCCGGTCCGCTAGTTGTTATATATAAACAAATAAAATGTATGTTTGTTGTTTGCTCGAGCTAAGACAAAGTTTAAATTGAAAGGTTATAATGATTAGATAGTAATAAACTCACAATTTAAAAATAATTCCCTTTATAAATCTAGGTAAAAGAGGTAGTTCCCGTGTATATAAAAAATATTTTCACGGGATATAAATATGATAGTATTTTATTCGATTAGTCAAATAGCGTTATGATTGATTATCTTTGTACATGTATACTATCCACAATATTTGTATGTCGGGGCTGAAGTTGGGGAGGAAGTTATAAATGTTAATCATAGATGACGTTCTCCTTGTTATTCAGTCGATCAGTCACTCAAGATCAATCAAGTATTAAAAAAAAATACGTGCGTGTATCAGTGTACACACGTAAGAAGTGAAACTTCTTTATGACATCATTTTTCGAAAAATGAGTTACTATATTTACAACTTTACAGAGAAAAAAAAATTAAAAAAAAAAAACAAAAACGGAATCTGATCATTGTGAGCGCACCTTTAGAAATATACATAGCGCGTAACGGAAAAACGTTACATACGTTTTTACATGCTCTAAAATTCCTCCCTACGTCGATAAAGAAGTTTCACTTCAATAATAAAAGCGTTTACCATAAAAAGCAAATACAGTAAATACACTACTGAATATAGATACTTATTATCTTTAGATATGTAAACGGTCCGGCGATTCGAGCGAGAATGTTTCATGCTCTTTTTTTTCGAACTGACTACGCTATTGGCCTGACAGGCGTTTACAGCTTTACCGGGCTACTAAGGGGAGCACTTAAGGTAGTCAACCGACTCCCGCATTTTTTTCGTTACGCCTTTTATATGCTTGCTTCATTTTAGAAGGCAGTGCGTACTATTTATGTCAGTACAGTTATCTTTTAACGGTTGAACAGTTAAAATAATAATAAAAAAGACATATAATATACTGTTCAGTATTCGCTACTCCTTGTTGGTTGGGTGTATTGTTAATAATGTAAATTCACACCTGGACCGACGTATCGCAACGGAACAGAAAATGGTACCGATCGAATCGACAACATCAACCATCACCAACATATACTATATGTTAACACGAGAAGAAAACATTCTACCCCTTATCATGGTGGGCTTTCAACCACTGAACTATCAGTAATATTATTAATTAGTATTATTGTGTAAACTGAATGTAATAAAAAAAATTACGATAAAAATAATTTATCTTCTACGCTGGTAAAGATGTTTAAAAACTACACTTCAATTGTTTTCAAAGTCCGACTGGAGTCAATATTTCTGCTAAAAACTATTTCGAAAATAATTTACTTCAAGCGACATAAGTATTAGTGTAGACAAACGGACATACAGAAATTTACCGTCAAATTATTTAGAAAATTACGCGTTCCCCTTATTGTCTTCCTTTATTTCATTGACAGTTGATTCTATGATATTAAACGCTATATCTGAAATATGATAAAATGTTGAATCTTCAATAACAAATATGTTCCAGGACTTACAACATTGATTTCAATTTCCTTTTTGTATAAACCAAGGCTGTCGTTCATAATACCCGCGTTGTTAATCACCACGTCTAAGCCTCCTTCTTCAGCAGCCACGGTTTCGAATATTCCTAAGAACTGCGCTTCATTCGTAACGTCACAGTTGTAAAATTTGACTTTATTATTCCCGTACTTTGAGTTCAGTTCGTCTTGTAGCTTGATTCCTGCATCTTCCGCTATATCTAGAACAGCTACGTGCTGTAAATTAAATCATTTTCGTTTATCATTACAACATATATCATAATAATCATTTTGAAATAATAAATAAATATGATATTATAAATACGGAGGTTTCTTTTGTTTGTTTCTTATGCTTCCATGCCTTAACTACTCCAACGTTTAATATAACATTTTTCATATACGTTAAAAAAAAAATCATCCAGAAAAAAGTACCAAGGGATGGAAAAATGAGTCCTATATGGCCGTCCGGCAGAACAAGTCAGCCTATTGATATGAATAAATTGCAACATCATGCCTGGAGTTCAGAAAACAAGACATGTAATATTCACGGAAGAAAATCAGATATTCCGAAGAAACAAGTCTATATCAAGATGAGCGAAGCTGCGAGCAAAAGATAGTAAAATATGAGTGCAGAATAGTAAAGAAAATTAAAATTTGTTTTAAAGAATACTGATAATATTCTTGAACTGTTGGCTGGTGTAAAATGTGTAAAACTTTATAACCTTACGATTCGGATAACAGTGAAACAAAATATTGTAACGAAACCTTAACATGATAAGTAGTTTTTTTTATATATCATAAGAGGCAAACGAACAGGTGGGTCACCTTATGTTAAGTGATCACCAAAGTCCATAGACACTAGCAAGACCAGGGGAGTCGCAAGTGTGTTGCCAGCCTGTGTTTGGGGGAGGGGAGCAGGGCCTCCAGCGGTCTCACTGATGGAACGAAACGCAACAATACAAGCACTGTTACTTCACGTCGGTTTTCTGTGAGAGGGTGGTACTACCCCGGACGAGCCGACCCATTCATGCCGAAACCAGTAATAGCTTCAGCTTGGCTCTATCACCTACAATCCTAGTATCCTTGTAGTACGATTGTATGTGCAAAAGAAACTAAAATGCATTATATTATTATTAATGACTTGGTGATTATGCCCGAACCTTTCCTTTGACCCAGCAGTAGATTTATTCCAACGTGATCTTATCATTATTATTATGCAAAACTATGAAGTTGGTGTATGAAGTTAATAAAATAATAGATTGTTTTTTTATAAGGATCATCATAGCGTGCTCGGAATACTTATTCGGCGACTTTTAGGAAAAGAAACATCATGACCAAAATATAATATGTATGTCTAGTATGCACCTACCTAGATATCGCCGTTAAATCTGCTGATAATCTATAGGACGTATTATTTCGACGGCTGCAATCAAAAATTGGTATAATTATTTTGGCTTATTACGTTGATATCTCTAATAACATCGTTATTTAATATGAGGTGAGGTTGTCATAATTTCGATAAAAAGTATATATAATAAATTACTGGTTATCGAAGTCCATGTGTTTAATTCAAATCGAACACAATTTCTGCTATCTCAGATCTTAATTTTACTCATAATCTAGTGATAAAATAATACGTTTATGCAGGTATTATGTCTAAGCGCGATATATTTTTATTCTCAATGTCTATCATTACATAGTATAAAATAAAGTCCCCTACCGCGTCTGTCTGTCTGTCTATTCGCGATAAACTCAAAAACTACTGAACGGATTTTCATGCAGTTTTCACCAATAGACAAAGTGATTCATGGGGCACGTTTTGGTATTTAGTTTATCAAGAATTTTTTTATAATTAGGGCGGGACAACGTCTGCCGGGCCCGCTAGTTTATTAATAAAATTCATTTAATTTATTGACAAATAAATGTATTCCAATATTTGTCAATAAACAAATTATATAAATTTGTTTATATTATATACAGTCGTATTATTTTATTTTAACTTTATTTCAATATATGGTCCTATTGAAAACAGGAGCTATTGTTTATTTTATGCTGTCATAAAACAAAGTCTTTTAGGGATTCAGAAAGTATGGCGGTACGAAGTTCGCCGGGTCAGCTAGTATCTTATAATATTATATTTATAGAAATAACAATACAGGCACATGCCATCGTATGTCACAGTGTTTTAGCAACACAACTTTATTAATTATAGTGTACACGTAAACAAAATTTTAATTATTTTCTAAATTTGCTTACCTTTACTCCCTCTTCCATCATAATCCTCACAACTCCGGCACCGATGCCAGTAGCAGCACCGGTTATCAGAATCACTTTATCGGTCCACTCGTAAACCATGTTATCGCAGTCGCAGACAACTACTAAATGAATGTGTTTTATGTCATATATTATGTGGCCTTATGCAAAAAGCAATGTTGATAAATACACTACACACGACAATACGTGGCAATCATTATAATTAAGTCTTATATCTACTGCGCTGACATTCCATTTTTATGTCATACTTCGCCTACATTGCTAATTATCCTAACAATATGTTTTATATACAGAGGAGAAGACATAAAAAAAGATGAAGGGAAAAAAATGTAGTTAGCTTACAAAATGTTATCCGTTTACTTCCCATCTCCTACGGTCATGTAGGTATGTAGTCATGTAGGTCATGCCATTTTCCCAGCCTAATCTAGACAAGTGTAATATCAACAGTAAACAGCATACACCAAGGTGTCTCCTCCTATATGTCTGATTTTGACGTAAATAAAATACATATAACTAATATATTTGTCTGATAGCTATCTCTATCGGGAACGTAAGAAGCGATGTATATATTATGCGCTAGTTTTTGATAACGATATCTTATATTATGCAACAGTCAGGCAATATACGAGGCGATACACGTCTATAATAACAACGTATTATTTCTGTTCGGAATAACAAGGCTCAGTTGAGAGACGAAGACCGTTGAGTTCAGATATTTTAATAGCGATGGACGATGATTTGCAACGTGTGATTGCATTGTTGCTGTATCTTGCTAAGATGTAGAAAATACGTCGTCGTTACTAAGTACATTCACTCAACACTCAAAGATAGCAAGACAGTCAATTATATAAAAAGAGCCAAATTAGTAGGCAATCCCAAAAACTGACTTGCCTTCCGTACGGAATTAACGAATGTGTGATGCGACTCGTACAAAATGTATGAAAGAGATGCATTCGAAACAGTTTTTTTCCGTGCGAGATTCCGAACGCACAGGCTACCATACGGAATTCCGAATCGGACAAAATTACGAATGGAAAAGCACTGTATGTTTGTGATAGGTCCGTCCATAGATTTGTATAGATTTACTGCGTTCGAAATGCCGATTCGATATTTCGAATCGAAATTTCGTAACGGAATTCCGTATGTATGTGGCCGCCTTTATGTGAACCGAGTGTTTCATATGAATGCAGGCCACAAACCTTTTTTTATTATGTAATGCAATTTTAATTTATAATAAAAAAATATTCAATTACGCAATTCACACTGAGATGAATATCCATGAGTTTAAAAAAATATGCAAATTTCATTGAACCTGGAATTACGCTTCAATCACTCTGTTTCATATGAATGCAGGCCACAAACCTTTTTTTATTATGTAATGCAAAATTAATTTATAATAAAAAAAATATTCAATTACGCAATTCACACTGAGATGAATGTCCATGAGTTTAAAAAACTATGCAAATTTCATTGAACCTGGAATTACAATGTATTCAGATAATTCAAAATAAATATTTCTTCACGCTTTCAACCATCTATGTATGACAAAAAGTTTTTATAATTTCATGCTAGCTAGCGGCAGTTACGACCCCGTGCTAGCTCTTAAAGTCCTCTAAAAGAGTCGAAACATTTACATTTTACCTGTCTACTTCGCATGGAATGATCCCATATGTTAAAGAAGCATGTGGGAAAAGATTGCAACTCCGTTGTACACGCCCATAAATTTGTTCGTGACGTAATTTGTTTGGGTTTTTATCACTTTAAACATTATTTTAAATCAAAGCATTAGGAGTAAGTAGCGTTGCTTTCGTTTTTTTTTTCATTATAATTTCCAATCTGATGTAGACATGACTATAGTATTTTAATCGGTTTATAGTAGATGTTGATCTACTACATTTATTGAAACATTGATTATTACTAACAGATTTCCCGTCCACCTAATAAAATAAAACTCTTTCTATTTAAGAATAGCTTTCAACTATTTAAAGTCAGGAAAATCAAATCTTACATTTTTTTTTATTATATGTCATAGGAGGCAAACAAACAGATGGGTCACCTGATGTTAAGTGATCACCACCGTCCATAGACACTTGCAACAACAGGGGAGTCGCATACGTTGGGGAAGGAAGGGAAGGGGGAGGGGAGAAGAGTAAGGGAGGTGAGCCTCCGGCGCTCTCACAGACCGAACGAAACGCAACAATTCAAGCACTGTTACTTCACGTTGGGTTTCTGTGAGAGGGTGGTACACTATCCTTAATGCAGTAGTAATTCTACTGTGGTAAGTATGAACAAACTTGTATATCCCGTTATATATATTTGTGATGATTACTCTTTAATATTTCTCCAGTAGGTAATTTAGTTATGATAAAAACTTGAATTTATTTCAAGTAACTGCGTAAACATCTGTAGCAAAGTTCTATTTAAACTATAACTCATAAATGTGGGACGTTTTTAGGGAGGTAAATGGAGGTGAGTACCCTGAGCTAGCAGAGTGGTCCCTGTCGAAGGAAGTAACTATAATTCTATATTGTGATTTATAAAAAATATCCTGAAATAAAAGTATAAATAACTCGCCTAATATTTTTTTAGAAACATAATTTTTGTATTATAAATACCCACTTAGAAAGAATACATTTACCTGGCAACACTGACTACCTGTAACTGTGAAAATACTTGCATTTGTGTTATGCATAATGATCGCGTTTTTTCTAAGTCCTGGCTAGCTAGTAGCTACCATTCAAGTTTAAATTTTCGCCAAGCATCTATAGATGTAATTCGGCAGCTACACTTAAGAGCTAGATACCTATTCATTTAACATCAGATGACGCTGTTGTCAAACGCAGTAACCTATCAAGCATTAAAAGAAGTTTGTTTATACTCACACCAAGACACGTACTAAACTGTAAGACAGCGCTTTTAGTACCAAAATAAATTGGTAGAATAGGAGACTGACTCAGCGCAGCGATTGACGAGATATTTATGATGGTACCACCTGGACCACCTTTATCCTTACCCATAATCTTTATAGCTTTCAGAGATCCTGTGACTAGAGCGGTCTGGAAGAAAATTAACAAATTAAAAAACACTCTATACCTAGTCACAAATTGTAATATATAATTATAAAGAAAATGTGTCTTTTAAATTAAATCTCCCCCTCCTCTAGAGGTCCCAAGACCGCCAGACGAAAGTCAACATCGAAGTCCGCAGACGAAGACTAGAGAAAGCCTCTCCGGAAGAAGCCTGCGCCATCAGAGCGGATTTCGGGGACCAAATGTGGAAGTTGCTGCGCTACTAATGTGCCTCAAGCATGCCGGTCTGCCCTTCACCCTTCACAGAACCGAGACGACCATCGCACACCGACAGATAGGCGAGACCTCTCCGGGAGAGCGCCTTTCAAGAGGCGCGCATCCCAATACACAAGACACCCCCGCTAGACGGGGGGAGAGCGAAGCCACCGCCAGAGGGGTAACCCTGATGCGGTCCCCCCGCGTGCCCCTCACGGGGCGAACGAGAAGAAAGCCCCGTAGCTGCTTGCCTAAATTTTAGGTTAATTAAAATTTTTAAATTTTTCGCATTTAAAAATATGATTGAAACCGGTGATAACCGATTTGATGCAGACGAAGTTGCACGGGTCAGCTAGTTATATAATAAATATAGATATATTGTGTCGCGGACTTTTTTAAAGTAATGAATATTTTTGCATTAGACTTTTTTTCTTTTATCTCAAATCCGGAGATTACCCCGAACATGCAAACTCACAAACTTTACCACTTTATAATATTAATATGGATAATAGAAAAAGTACTCAATACGACGCGGCGCAGAAGAAATCCACCATTGACTATGGATATTACATTATTTTCATCAAGATCAAAATCCACAGGTGTCATACTGTAATGTAATGTCGCATTCGTAGTTTTTCTCATGTCAGCATTATCAAATAAAGGTGTTGGATGGGGGCTTAGTCCGTACTGAAGATATTCTTCGAGATTACGTTCAAACTGTCTGCTTACAGTGAATCTTTGGAAGATTAAAAATGGGCCTATAGAGCCTCTGCAATCGTTAATCTTGACAGATAATGTTGACAATTGAAACCGGTAAAACCTTATCAGAGCGTTGCCAAGATACAATTTAATACTAACGAGTAAACGTGGCTACTAGAAAGTGATTCGTTGAAAAAGAAATCTTTGTAGAAAGATTTATATTTGAACTTCTTTCTCAAGTGGTTATAAATAGTCCGCATGCCCAGGTATAATTTTTACAGTAACAGAAGAATTTAAAAGGTTACACATTTAAAAGTAAACTTATGATGTGTCCAAGCGTTCTGTGAATTCAAGATACCTATAGATTAGTCGAATTATAAACGCACCTAAGATACGCAAACAACAAAGCACATTTATTTTATGCTCTGTTTCCATTTATTATTTTAATTAAATTTGATTGTTAAGCTGTTTTATTTATTCCTAATATGTGCTACTCCCAATATCGCTCGTATTTTTACCATGTATAATACTTTGCATATGATTTGTTTTTATCCATTATAAATATTGCTGGCCAGTTCAATAAAAGAGCATTCGTAAATTACCTACCCGAAAGAATTTAACCTCTAAAATATTTATTATACATGCGAAATGCATTAAACTCACAGGAACCGAATTATTTGCAAAATACTGATTTTTATAACCTCTGACCTTGGATATCTTAAGATGCGGACACGGCATTTCAAGGTTTATATAAGTATACAATTTATTATTTCTCATTCCGAGGTTGTTGACCCTATTTTTTGACTTATATAACTGGATTAGTCCATTATGAGTCCAAAGTAACTCCGTAATAGTTTTTAAGGTAAAAGTTTATCAATATAAAACTACATGAAATAGAATATAATTCGTATAACTTTACTCCAAAAATATTACCTAAACCATCATTTAACTTACTTCATAGAATAAGAATTAAAATAAAACGAAATTTCAACGTTAGCTTGAATGTTTTTTTAAATTGTAGCCATTATTTCATCTAACTCTTGAAACTAAGCACAATACTCGAAAAATCCTATTATTAAAATCTTAAAAATATGATAAATATAGGTGAAAATAACATAAAACATAGGCTAATATATGTATTACAGGCTAACATAAAACTAATACTGGCAAATATCAATACTGTGCCAGTGTCAAATAAAAAAAATCTTTGTATGGGTTGCCATCTACTTGTAATAGCAGTTTTAAGAACCAAGCATTTTGGGAACAATCAAAACAACAATTAAAACATTTCAATACTTTTTTATCAATATTTAAAAAAAGTTATAATACATTACAGCTTGATAAAAGTTGGCCGAAATTTATAGGCACGTAGGAGCTTCGGGCTCACTACTATAAGATTGATACTACTAGATAGATACTATAAGACTGACACAACCAGCGTAATAATAATACTCGGAGTGCGTAAAATAGACTCTTTATTCATATTATGACCATATAAGGTATTTATACGGACACGCGATATTTCATTTGTTTGTTCTATTGTTTGAATGACATTCTATTTACAATAATACAAAAGTTTCAGCCAGTCTGTCAAAGAGGATGACAGTAGTAGATATACTCGATATATAGTACATATATAGACGAGATATACTCGGTAGCTACAGGCATAAAATATGTATTATTATATGTATTTAAGAGAGTTGACAACTAATGTTAACTCTGAACTGTCAAAGCCATATTTTCAAAACTATCAAAAAGATATCGTACTATTTTCCAAACGTTCTAACAAAATAATGGCCCATACATAGTTTTTCCAAGAAGATTTCGTACCATTCTAGAATTCATAATATATTTTAATTTCACGTGACTTGTGTCTTATAATTTAATTATTTGTGAATAATCTAATTTTAACAAATAAACCGATACCAGTAGGATTAAACAATATGAGTTTAAGTACAAAAATTAAAAATCAGTGAAGGATTATGTGGCAGTTCGTAATAGACGAAGCATTATAATATTTAATTTATTATATTTAATTTTTTTATTGAAACTATGCTTTTAAAATATTACAGCCTCACACTAAAATATTTTGTAGGATTACTCGAGACATTTTGTATTGATTGATTTTCGTTAAGCGTTGTGACTAACTATATTTACTGTTGATATTGTTTTGTTATTGTATTTTTTGTATTATTATCTTCTGTATTGTATGTGCTATAATTGATTGTAATTATGCTAATTAATTTTAACACATTTAATGTACATCATAGCTAATCTATTCTCATCCTGTAGTCGATTATTTTCTGATAAATGAATAAACTTGTATTTTATATTGATATTTCGACTAAAATTTTTATTCGTTTACTGTATATGGTTAAAATTAATGATTTTATTTGAAAATTCTTATAAAAATACATTAAGTACATTTTAAAGTAAAGGGTTTTATTTGTAACACTGGGATTTTGGGGAATATTTTGTGATATAATCGGAGGGAACGGGAGACTGCTGTTTGGCAACAGTTTAGCATTGTCAAGTGTCAGTGTCACGATTTGAGTGGTCGACGTAATCGGTAAATTATAAAGCGATTTCTCCGGCCCGGTAAAACGGTAGTAGTACGTTGAAATCAGATAGCGTCATCGAGTTCTTTGTGGTGCAATACAATATTAGTCATAAGACTGTTAAATACCATCAGTGTATCTGTTAAGATTTGTGTTCGACAGTGAAACAAGATGAATCCGTACCAACAGGTTAGTTTACAAGTATTTAGCGTGTATTTTTTGAGCTTGTGGTATGGTCTCATGACCTGATTTTAAGTTTTACTATTGATTAAAAAGATTACCTTCCTACTTAAAAACCGAGGCTGATATTTTTACAGACAGTGAAAGTTAAGATTTAACTTTGATTTTTAAATTAAGAGAATTTAATAATAACTGTTGTGGTTGATTTGTAATGTTGGTAATCTTTTTTTTAATGTTTTGTTTATCACAGTATCCATGTTTGTAAAATAAAAAATAAGTGGTAAGAAGAATCTACATCAATGCTACATATGTAGAAATCATACTAAAAAATTCTTCATTTCTGTTTATTAGTTACGTAAATACCTGTGAACTTTATTTATTTCACTTATCTGCAACCAAAAAGGTGGGCATGCAAGTTTAACTATGAATTTTTATCTGCACAGCAAATGTAATTTATTTCTAAAGCAGTACTTTTACTTACAGAGTAAAAATGTTATAAAAAAAATGATTTATTCGCAAAATTATCTGTACTGTACTTTTATAACAATAAGATAAATTATAATATTACTTAATTAACACACAGTGCATCTGTTGTGTATAGGTAGAGTTGTGAATCATGAAATGCATGTCATTGTGTTTCACAGACAGGTTGGAAGGATTGGGAAAAATTTCCTTGTCAATAAATTGGTTCCATTCATTTACATTGCAAATTGAAATTGAATATAATCAAAATTGTCTTCTTACTGTCGGATTGTCATTGTTTTAAAAATTACTTAAATTTCATATTTTGAAATTAACAACTTATTAGTAATGAATAGTAAGGAGTATGCTTTTATATTTAATAATTAATGGGCATGAAGTAAACTCCCATATTGTGTAGTCAAAATGGTTGTGGATAGTCAAAAAGTTTTGGAATTTTCTTCTGACCCAATTTTTAAAAAGGTTGTCAACTATTACAACCTTGTTTACAACCAAGAAATGGTATATTCTTTCTTCATTTGTTTTTTTTTTAGAATATAGTTTATTTACTTACCTTATTTTATTACTTCTGCCTCGAACAATTTTAGCTCGTTGCAAAAATTGCAGTTATTACTAATAGATCTTCTATCTGCTCCAGGCAGATTGTTAAGTAATAAAGAATGTAGTGAATCTCATTTTAAACTGTTTAATTAATTGACCAAAGTATATGTAAATAATGTACATAAAATGAGTATATCACAGTATTATTCTATGGTCTTTCCATCACTTAGGCTATTTTAGTAAAATCTTCGCTACCCACCTCGGGAGACTAACTGCTTCTATGTCAAAATTGGTATGAAAAGGAAACCTTTAGTTGCATGTACTCTTTGAATTATGACTGATGTTTTTAATTTACTGAATTGTGATTGGTAATATAGCTTATCCAACCTAAAATAGGACATAGGTTTGGATGTGACATTTGCTTGGACTTATTACATAATATACTATCAACTGCCCATGACTTTGTCTACTTTAAACTTTTCTTTAGAATATAGCCTGGACTTATTACATAATCTACTATCTACTGCCCATGTCTTTACTTAAACTTTTCTTTAGAATGTAGACTTGTCATCTCTAGTGATGAGTTATAGTGAAATTACCACCAAACTTTTATGATAATCTATCAATCAGTTTTGGAGTTTCTTAATATCAGATCTACGAACATTTATTTCTATAAATTACTACCTATCCCTAAAATACTCTTTTGCCTCTTCCAAAATTTCTGAATACATCAATACCAGTTTCAAATACATTTTTTATTTCATTTCTGGTATTTTTTTATTTGTTACATATCAATCTGCATTAATGAAGTCTAATCTATAATTTTACACACATTCAACTTGCCTCTATATATTTCTTTCATCACTCATATATCCTATTTTTCCAAATTTCTGTATGAAATAACTTTTATTGTAATGAGTTTTTGAAACCATTTTACAAAAAAGATGGTCTATTGTCCCTTTATGGTCTAATTCCTTTGTCCCTGATATATAATAGCATTATTATAGAAGCCCACAACTCAGACAAAAAAATTAAATATAAATAACATATAAAATAACAATAATTGTATAGTTCACATATAATGAACCACATCATAACTAGTCTAATGTTAATTCTACATTCTTCAAGTGTTTGATGTAGATTATTCTTTGTATATAATCACATTTATTTATATGTTTAGGGAATTATTGTAAGAAATTATGATATGTTTAGTATACTTGCAAGACTGAATATAATTTTTGTTTACTTTCAAGGGTTACTCTGGATATCCACAACAACAATACCTCCATAATATTGGATTTTGCAACACTGCCCCTCAATCCTTTGGGAATCCAATGCCAATGCCTGGATTCCCCACTCTAGGTTATCCAGCACCGCAACCTGGTCCAAATACACCGGGATACCCTCAGGTACCTCAGGGTTATCCTACACCCAGTTCTGGTTATCCTGGACAGGGTTATCCCCAAGCGAACGCTCAATACCCGACACAGGGTTACCCACAACCTGCTCAATCTTCATACCCGCAACAAACGCGGTCTGCGTATCCACAAAGTGCTCAATCTAGTTACCCACAAGCAAACCGGGCCTATTCCCAATCAAATCAATATGAAGGGTATACCCAACATAATCAACATTATGCAAATAATCAACAAACTTACATGTCAAGCTCTGTGCCCGCAACACCGAAGGTATGTTAAACTTGGCTTTTGACTGAGATGTGACTGTTTTCCTTATTTCTTCATAGCACGACAGTAAAAACCGTATGTTATTATCTCTATCTTCTTTTTTTTTTATTTGGTAAGGGCAAGTTGTGGGAAACTCAAACTTTCGTTCTAAAACACACAAATATATCAGTATAATATATAATAACAGTTCATTGCTCTGCCCTTAAACGTGACATGAAAACTTTAAAATATATGAGAAAATAATTAAAGATAACTAAGGATTTTCTTAACCTACATTGATAAAGATTTCCCCTATTTGGTTAAAGAGGGCAGGGCAGGAATCTAGCGCTACTTATAATATTATTTTAACATTTATATGTATTTGTTGTATATATCTATTCACTTGGACATACTAATCAAAATTTATTAGCGAATCAATAATATACTTCACCTTTTTCATATTTGTGATAAGCAGAACATAAACGCTTGCATGCCACAGCTTAATTTGGCGTGTTCTAATTTATTTTGTAGATATGGCAATAATATTTATTTACTAACACATTTGCTTTTTAGAGGCATGTCTACCAACTAAAATGTATAATAAAGGTCACAAATTCTAAAGGTTTTTTGAACATAGATTTTCCAATTGCAAGGGATTATATTTTAAAATCATCTAGTTTGTAACTATAAAGGTGGGTAGGTAGGTCATATTAATATTTTCGAGATATAGGGGTGAAATAGGTTTTTTTATCTATACTAATATTATAAAGTTGGAGAGTTTGTTTGTTTGGTTAAATGCGCTAATATCTGGTACTACTGGTCCGATTAAAAAAATTTCTTCAGTGTTAAATAAGTACTTTATCGAGGAAGGCTATAGGAGAGGTTATCATCACGCTAAGATCATTAGGAGTAGAGCACCAATGAAGAATATTGCAGAAACGGGTGGTTTTTTTCCTATTGAGAGCTTCCGCGACATGTTAGCATTAGTCCAAAGTAACTATTCCACACGGTCAAAGTCGCGGGCAGAAGCTAGTACTTTAATAAAATCTATACATATAATAAAAATGAAGTGTCTGTAAGTAATATCAATATAACATTTTTTTACTGGTTGAGTGTGAAAGTATACACGCAACTGATAACAAAAATGCAATTTTGAAAATTTTTGTCCGTCTGTTTGTTCCGGGTTATCTCCGAAACGGCTGGACCGATTTTCACGGGACGGGAATTTCACTGGCACATAGCAAAAATTACAGCGGGTTACGTAGATTATTTACTACTTTAAATTAGACTAGCTGTTAACTGCGGCTTTGTCCGCAATGCTATCTCCAAAACGGTTGGACCGATTTTCACGGGACTTTCACCGACAGATAGCGGGCATCATAATAAGTACTTTAGTTTATATTAATTTAGACTAGTTGTTATCCGTGGCTTTGCCCGTAGTGCTATCTCCAAAACGATTGGACCGATTTTCACGGAACTTTCACTGACAAATAGCGGAAGTAATTTAGGTTATTCTGTTTTAGATTAGCTGAAACCCGCGACTTCGTCCACATGAAATTTTGCAACATATTTTTGTACACTGTAAACATGTGCGTAAGACTTGCGTTGTACTGGACTCCAAGAATAAATATAATTGAAATTCATATATCTATATGTATGTATTCTGAATTATATTGTCTTTCTGGTCAGTTTGGCGGCCATTTTATTTTATTTAAATTGTCAAATATTAGAAACTGCTTAGATAAATAGATATGCTTAGTATAAAGTTTTATATCTTGATTTATATTTATGCAAGATTTCAATATGTGCATACTATATCATTATCTATCTTTAAGTCATTTTTTCATTAGTTCTTTATACAGTGTAAGTGAGCACTGAGGGGATATGGTGGATTAAGGTTCTAAATATGTTGCTGATGATTAACCTCATTTGCCACACTGTTAGTATTTATATATCTAATGTATATATTACACATTACTGTAGGTGGCGTGCGCGTCGTACTTACAATTGTTTTTAAAGAGCATTTCTATAATTGTACATGGTCTCACAATTTTATAGTTCTTTAATGCAAATGTAATAGCTAGTAGAAAATATATTCTGAAGTACCTTGTAGGGAAATACTAATTACTGGGATTTTTCAAGAATCCAGATTTCAAGTAATGAAGCTATTGAGGTGTTTGGAAAAATAAAACGGTTTTTTCCCCGTTTTATAGAGGTTTTCGACTTATCGAGGTCCAACTTACCGACCTTAAAATACCAATTTATATTTTATCTTCAATTAATTTACTTAAATAACCATAACAATTTCTGTGAACTATATCAGTAAGATCTTGTATCACGTGTAGCATATTCACATCAATTGTAAAAAAAATAATCTACTTTATTCTTTAGTTATTATTTTATAACAAAACATACAAGTGTAGGAGCTAAATCATAACTCATTACTCAGACTCTAACAGGTTAGCATTGTGCCTACCTTCAGCGACTATATCTATTCAAAGAACACTTTGCTGCAATTACATTGTTATGCTCACTTCACCACTAACCAGCGAATCAGTCTTGGCATTGGTCCCTCTTACAATGGATGTACAGCATTCGAAATTCAATAGTTTCACCGATTTACACTCTAAATCGATTTAAACATAGTGTTATGGTGCTTTATAGTGATGTGATTGTGTGTTCGGCTATAAAATATATCGATAGTAACGTAATATATAACAAATAATTGAAATGTCCTCCGTTAAATCGAATTCAAGTATGCGCAATGCCTACCGGGCTACAATTGGCTTACGGCGTGGATTGAAATCATTTCGTTATACGGTATTTGTCTGTGCTCGTATACTCTTTTGTCGGTTTCTCAATCGTAGTGGATTTATTTGAAATATATGTCGACAAAATTCATAGTAAAGAAAATAAAACAAATTTCAAATAAATAATGCTTATTCCTGCTATGTATATAATAAATTAACAATGCTTTATTACTTTATGTGCGTAAATATAATCTAACTGATGTTTATGTGTTTACAGTGAAATCCGTTTATGGCGACATCGTTTAGAACAACATACCGGTTATATTGACCCAGAATAAAAGTCCCGGCTGAATGCCGTATCTCGAAAACATCACCGGTTGTTACGACTATCGGTTTTTACGACTACATAGTATGAGTAGTCCCTTCGATGTCGTTATAACAGATTTTGACTGTACTTGTGGGCGGATATGAGCATTTTGATTGTAATTTGCTTGTTTTTCAGTCAAAACCAACGGTTGTGCCGGTCAATCCCTTCGACCCTCGCGAAGATGCGGCGATACTCCGTAAGGCCATGAAAGGCTTTGGGACCGACGAGAAGTCAATCATACAGGTCCTGACGAGACGTTCCAATGAGCAGCGCTTGCGTATTGCTTTTGAATTCAAGACTCTATATGGAAAGGTATGATGAATTTATTTCCTAGTTATTATGCAATACGAAAACTCTGTAAAATTCTGTAGGTGGTAGAGGCACGCTGAAGCTATTACCAGTTTCTGCAACAAAGGCTCGGCTCGCCCGGCGTAGTACCACCCGACCCACAGAAAACCGACGTGAAGTAACAGTGCTTGCATTTTTGCGTTTCGGTCTATCAGTGAGAACGCCGGAGGCCCACCTCTTCCCCCTGCCCTATCACACTTCTCACCCTCCCCTTTTTGCTCAAACACAGACTGGCAATGCACTTGCGACACTCCTGGTGTTGCAAGTGTCTATGGACAGCGGTGATCACTTAATATCATGTGGCCCACCTGTTCGTTTGCCTCCTGTGACAAAAAAAAAACCATTTCAAACATGTCAAAATTTTTCAAATTCATACATACAAGGTATAAACGGAGTTTCGAAATTTAATTTTTCTTAGACTTATGAATTTGCCTCACCGATGACCTAGATATGCCTGTGACGTATTGCGCTTGTGCCAGACATTTTGTATATTCGACTCTATCATATGCATGTTTGAATTTTAGAATTTTAGGATGGGTAAAATCATTTGATTTCGCTTCAACGACCGTCACCGATGACGTCGACATATTCGTGACGAATTGCACTTGCGTCAGACTAGCGACGCGTAGTATAGCGGCTTGTGTACATGTAATATTGATATTTTGTAGTGAGCTTGTGCGGCCATTATATTTTTGGTTGATAAATAAATTGTATAAAAATGTATACTTATTGCTCCAAGTGCTAATAGATGTGAAAGCCAGGCTAATGTTAATAATTCCAATTTATAAATTATGAAATTTTATTAATTCATATTACAAAATAATGCAATAATTCTAAAAAGTATACAGTCGGTCCATTGTTTTGGGTTTTTTATATTACATCCAAATACATTCTGGTGAAGCTGTAAAGACCTTGCCAGGTCAATAGCGTAGTCAGTTCGAAAAAAAGAAAGTGTTAGAATAGGTGGGAGCTGACTGATTCATCCGTAATTTTTCCCCTGACATTATGCAAGGGGAAGTAACTCCTGTTTATAAACAACTTCTCATGAGTAATCAGAGCACTTTAAAATTTATATATGCTTGTTGTGTAAACGGTCGACCTAATTGTCTGTCTTATCATGACAGTGGTAAACGACGAATAATGTTGTAAATAAGATTTTATCAGTTAGCTTTTGTTTACTTAATTTTATGCTATAGGTATTTTAGACCGTGCTGCTATGTACAAGCAAATCCAATGTTTGACAAATTTAGCATTATTCTGATAAATTAATTACAAATAAAAAAAAAGTCGAGACAGTGAAATAAATGTGTTCTCTTTTCAATTTTCATATTAATTATAGTGTGAATGGCGACATTTATATTTCAGAATTCGTCTTTTGAAATGATTAACATGAGTGTGGCTTTCATATCTATTAGCACTCGGAGCAATAATTATATACATTTTTACAAAGTCTATTAGTCAATCAGACGTATGATGCGCTGAAGAATATCAATATTACATGTACACAGGCCTCGATACTACGCGTCGCTAGTCTGACGCAAGTCACGAAAGCGCAATACCACAGTATAAATATAAGAGACAGTATGGAAACTACCTATAAACGCTCGTACCGGCACCCTCTCACAAACATGTGCATCGACGATACCCCTAAGCGGTTTTCGCGGTGCTGTCCATAGAGCATTTTTTAAAACCTCTCGTCGATGCGCATGTTTGTGTGAGTTTCGAGCGTTTGTGGGTTGTTTCCGTATTGTCTCTTATATTTATACTGTGGCAATACGCTTATGTAACATGTCGTGACGCGAAGTTATAAATTTATCTCCTGTCAAAAAAATACCTCTCAACGCGTCTAAAGAAGTTTTCACTTAAAAAAAAATCGCCTTCAGTTTGTAAAATTCTTAGATATCTTTTTTATTTTGCGTGAGGAAATCTCTTATGGATACACCACCCTCTCGGGGGAGAGGGTGGGTTATGTCCGACTCGCACGGTCTAAATCCCCACGGTGTACGTCTTCCGCTATAGTTGGGGCGGTACGAGATCTCTATAGACTTCATCGTGCCGCCCCAGCGGTTGGTCCAGCAGCAAAAAACGCAGCTGCCGGGCCCCGTCCTGTTAGGAGACAGCCGTGTACACACTGACCGTCTCCTCCGTCCGCCGGTCCTGTGCAATGGGAAGCTGGGCCCTCCGACCCATCTTCCCTGGTCCGGTAAAATTCTTAGATACCTGCATTTTCATTACTTGCGATCTCAGCCCCTAATATCTTGAGTCGCGCCAGACTGGCTGTCTGCTTAGCATACTTTATGATACTATGTATGATAATTGCTCTGGTCCTAAGGACTAATGCTTTATGATAACCTAACCTATATTCTTCCTAAAAATAGACCTGCAAAAGCTGCAAAAGAATTTTAATTTAATGGGTAATATTTTTATTATCTTAATATATATATTTCTTGTGTGCGTGTGTATGTGACTGAACTCCTCCTAAACGACTGGACCGATTTTGATGAAATTTTGTGTGCGTGTTCCAGTGAATCCGAGAATGGTTTAGATTCACAATTGGACCCGGTAGGTGGCGCTGCGGTTGAATTTTTAGATTTTTTTTATTATCAAGGCAGGACAACGTCCGCCCGGGCCGCTAGTAAAGTATATAAACAAAACATATGTTATTTTTATCATATTTATTTTTATTTTTGGCAACCAATCTTCTGTAGATTATTATTGACATTGTCAAGTAGGTAATGTAGGTAGGTAATATTACAAGTTTTCCAGGGAGTTTTTTTTTTATGTTTTGGAAAGCAGAATCCATGCTCCTTCGTATTATTTCCCATCCACTTCATTTATGCACAATAACCAAACTATATTACGTAAAACACCACAAATATTACAAAGTATAGAGTCTAATAACACAAGATTATGAATAAAATATAAAATCCACCATATTACATTCCAAGATCCCGCTAAAAACCAAAAAATAATTTTGATTAGAAGGCGGAAGTGCAAAGTAGCGTCCACTATATATTCATTATATTAAGTTATTAGCTGATTCCCGCCCACTTTGTTGGGCATTAAAAGAGTGATAGTAAAATCCAATTAATAAGTAGCCTACAACCATCTACAATAAATGTTACATCGAATGTTCATAGTCTTATGGCGATACATTCAATAGTTTTGATGTGATTTCTCTATCATTACTATATATTTCTCTATCAGAGAAACTGTATTTTCATTATACATACAGAAGTAGAACTGACAGAAAAACCATAGATTTAAAGGGTACGTCTAGAAGTATGACATTTTGACACAGAAGTTTCTTATACGACGTATATAGGTACAGTCGTCGTCAAACTTTTTGACCGCTCTGAATATAGCTGCGCTGAACATATTTAGGTATAAACACGTATTATGTTATATGTATACATCGAGACAATTTAAAGTCAAATAAATGCCAATTTTAGATTCCTTATATACTATTTTAATTTTAAAGCCCGAACTTGCTGCTCTATTGGGAGCGGCCAAAAAGTTTGACGAGGACTTTAGTTTCATATTATTTTTGAAAGTGTATCTTGTAGAGAGCTTAGAAGTAGGATCTCAGAGTTTCCATCTTGAACTCTGACAGACACGGACGCTCCCATCGGTACACAGCTAAAATATAATTAATTAACTGTTGAATATTGCGTGTCCTTTCGACTGCATTAATTATTTTAAAAGCGCCGTTAGATATAATTGGTCGACAAAGTACGACTGGCAAAACTTGGTGTAGATAGACATGGATATCAGTTATTTACGTGTCAATTTTATATTAAAACTAGCTTTTGCTAACTGCTTTGCTCGAGTTAATGTACATTTCGTATTATAACATCGGGAACAATATATATTTTTTAATAAAAAGTATATATGTCCTCTTATGTACATTTGATAAAGTGTATGCAAAATTTCATAGTAATCAGTTAAGTAGTCGAGATGTGAAGGCGTAACAAACAAACTCACTTTCGTATTTATAATATTAGTAAGTAATGAACTTGGTTCGATAAAGTTATATATTCGGCAATGGTCGGCCGGTGTTATCGTAAAGTGTGAACAAACAAGCATTATGTGTTAATCAATGAGTGTGAAAGGGAGGCTGACAAGTCACGTTGCTCACACTCATAGTTACGTTTTGTAGGTGGTAGAGCCACGTTGAAGCTATTACTGGTTTCTGCATCAATGGTTCGGCTCGCCCGGGTTAGTACCACCCGACCGACAGAAACACCGACGTGAAGTAACAATGCTTGCGAGCGCCGGAGGCCCACCTCCCTTTCCCCCCTCCCTCTCCCCTCTCCCCCTCTCCTCAAACACAGGCTGGTAACATATCCCTGGTGTTGCTAGTGTTTATGGACTGCGGTGATCACTTAACATCAGGTGACCCATCTGTTCGTTTGTCCCTATGATATAAAAAAAACGAATATTGATTTTATTATCGTATCATTGTTACAAACTGCAGTAAGTACTATATAAAACATCAAACTACCGCACGGCAGAATAATTGACAACAGTTTATTGTAAAATAAAGATGTAATTAATTAATGTTCTATTGGCATCTATATGTAGGTATAATTGAATTATGATAATGTTAATTAAATGGATGCCGTCGTGAAGTTATTACTAAATTAATTTTGGACATTTTGTACCGCGCCTTTTTTGACTTTCGTTGGATATTATACCTTGCAATCAATAATCATATTTGATATGATACTGCCTTGAATTGAAGTGATGATTAAATGGATTTGCGTAAACTAATCCATTTCAAGGCATAACTGTTTCGTGATAAAGCCGTTATGAGGATCGCAAAACGGAACCTTTTTATAGAATTTCAGCAAGCAGAATCAATGTTACTAAGAATTTGTATCACCATCCAAATCGATTTCACCATTCTAGAATCACTCTTACTATGCCGAATCACATTCACCGTTATAGAATCAGTTTTACTTTTCCGAATCCAGTTCACCATTGTAGAATCTACTATTCCGAATCCAGTTCACCATTGTAGAATCAGTTTTACTATTCCGAATCAAATTCACTATTATGGAATCAGTTGTACTATTCCGAATCAAGTTCACCATTGATTCTGACCACTATAGCGGGTGTTACATCGGGTTTAAGTTGATCGCGATCTAATATTCAAATGTTAATATAAAATACTAGCTTTTTCTCGCTACTTCAGTAGCGATAATGCCGGTTTGACCAATCTCTCGGAAACAATATTTTTATCTGGATGAAAAGTATCTTATGTCTTTTTCCTTCGTGGAAAGCGTGTCAAACAAGCTTATATATCGGATTTATAATATTAGTTAGGATTGTGATAACAATGGTAATTGCTCCCCAGGATCTAATATCAGACCTTAAAAGTGAGACCAGCGGAAAGTTCGAAGATCTCCTGGTAGCGTTGATGACTCCGCTACCTCAGTTCTACGCCAAGGAGTTACATGACGCCATCTCTGGTATCGGCACCGATGAAGACGTCCTCATTGAAGTCATGTGTACAATGTCGAATCACGAGATAAACGTCATCAAGCAAGCGTACACCGCGAGTAAGTATATATAAACTTATTATATTTTATAGGGATTATTTATATATGTTTTTCGGTATTTGTAAGCGTTGTTTTAATTTGATAAAGTTATGTATTGATATCCTCGATATAGGATGATATTAGATATGGATTAATTAGGAGCAATGTTTCGAAGTAAACATTGTTTACAAGTATATCATCGTTGGGCGTGTAATACCACGAATCTTTAGTTTATTTTTATGGCTTCTATAATATAGATAACAGGTAGAATTATTAATTAAAAAAAATATTTCAAAAGTAACTGGTACTTATTTTATTTGGTTAATGGAAGAGTTGTTCCGTCAAGTATCTAATTAATAATTAAAGAATTTATCTGCTTCTTTTATCGATTCATAAATGTTATAGTAAATTATATTTCTAACATCTAACACGGTGCCCTCGTATGTTAAAATCCGTTAAAGATAGGACTTAGAAATACACATACGTACACTCCGGAATTGTCATTTTCTATAGCCATATGTCATAGCCTCATTGGGCGTAGTTCGCTCTTATGGGGGACGAGGCGATGTTGTTTGCTGTGACATCAAGGGGAAGGAAATGTGACTTTTCGCATGTCAATCAAACAACTTCTCAATTTTTATTCTCTTTACTTATTTATTTATTTTTGTTTCGGTCGTGCGACATTCTTTTCATATTTGTAAATATGTATATGTCTGCTCATATTTTAGAGATCTAACAAGCTATGACAAAGAGTATTGGGTGTCTAAAAAGGTAAAATATTACGTGATGTATATTTTTAACAGTGCCTATAGTAAAAATTCGAAAATTTATTTATTATATAATAAAACGAGCTTAATATTTTGTACAAAACTACGAGTCATTGTAGACTCGAATCCTTAGTACAAGATTGGCATGAAATTACTCTTGAACAGTACACTCATGCTCCGAGTCCTTGGGATTATGATATTATCGCTAAACGAATTACTTCCGGAGACTACACTTTGAAAATGAGATGATACATAATCTACATTGTAAATTAGGAGGCATATTATTTTGTCAATGGATAAACTATGAACTTACTTAAAAAATATATCAGCGATACTAATTTTTAAACCATATTTTAAAACCTTACACTTTAAACATATAACAATAACAGTTGATATGTACAGCCCTCGCCGATTTTTTTGACAGCTCTGAATCGGTTATGCAGAGCACAAATTTAGGTTAAACCTATTACAACATATGTGTAACATCGAGAATACTTAAGAATATATAAACGCCAATTTTAGATTCCCATAATAATATTTATCATTTTGATTGGTATAACACTCTTGACGATATTATGAGCAAACATGACCTTACAGCTATGTTCAGTGCGGTTAAAATGATTGACGAAGACCATAAAACCTATTAGCTTATATAGATAACTAGCGGGCCCGGCAGACGTTGTCCCGCCCTGATTATGAAAAAATCCTTGACAAATTATATACTAAAACCTTCCTCATGAATCACTCTATATACTGGTGAAAACCGCAAGAAAATCCGTTCAGTAGTTTTTGAGTTTATCGCGAACAGACAGACGCGGTAGGGAACTTTGTTTTATACTATGCAATGAATGTAATGATAATATAATTATTTATAAAAGTACTATCGCTCTATATGTACACGAGGTGAGAACAACACGTTACAAAACATTCGCAGACCGTAACATACAATAAACCAGTACAAGTACTCGTCATATTGAGATTTGTTTGGCAAAGAGTAGGCATATCATTTCGTAGAATTTTCTTGAAAAAAGTAAACAGTTTCCAAACCTTTTTTCTTTTGGTAACAGTAATGCTCGCCAATAGTTATTATTAATCAAAGAAAAAAAAAGAAATCGGTCGATAAACAAAGGAGAAAAATGTACTGAACCGTTTTATCATCGCGTATCTATATATAACATATACTTTTACCTCGATGTTTTTTTTATCCGTACTGATATTTGGTATTTGATACGCTGCGTAATTGATGGCTTTTCATTGTTTTGTTATAATCTTTACATTATCCTTACATAACAAAATTCAAGTTTGTTGTTTGTCTGACATAATCTTCGAAACGGCTTTACCGATTTTGACGAGACTTGTATTGACAAATAGTGCACTTTTCAGAATATTATCAAAATGTCATTATGCCTGGGAGAGCAGTAAGTATAAAAATATAATTTAATATCGCTATAAGGGTTATAGAGCTGAAGTAGCAATGAATAAACTATAATTAAATACTACAAGGTCCATTCTCTATTAATCCTGATATAGCACGTAGCTATCATGAAAAAACTAAAACTATTTTTACGTAAAATAGCGGGAAAACTTGTGACGTAATAAATATATTAAAATGAATATCGTGTTCTCTCTAATGTAATGTATAAAGCTTTCACCGTAACAAAAAGAATACTTGGTCAGTTGCCAAATATCGATTAACTACTAGACTATTGTGCGCCGTCATTTTGAGTATGGAGGGAGATATCAAATATATTTTGCTTGTGCTGTCTTCCCCTTTTAATGTATAAAAAAAAACATATCAATCATGACAAATAAAATCGTAACAAATTGGTATATTTTCGATAATAATGCACTAATGCCCTTTTTCTGAGGTACTTTAATTGTAGTTTATCTGTTCAATAGCGTTATCGGTTCGATAACTTGTCAAATTGCGTTTCTGAACACACAATCATACGATAAATTTCAGTAAAACTCAACGGGCCATTTGACAGTTTACTTATGGATAACTTAGTTGAGTCAATAACTATTGGTTTAACCGAGTATCTCAGAAACCGGGCATAAGTAGTATCAGCTATTGTGACTTTGTATTTTTGACCATATTTATCTTGTGTTACATGTAACAAAATAATAAATACGAATTCTAAATAGGAAGAATATACATATATTTGGATACTTTTCTAATTATCACTTTTTTTGTTTTTTAACTTATGTTTCTGTTGGATATAATTCAGTTATCAATTATATACCTAAACCTTCCTCATGAATCACTTTATCTATTGGAGAAAATTGCATGAAAATCCGTTCAGTGGTTTTTGAGCTTATTGCGAAGAGTCAGACAGACGTAGCAGAGACTTGTTTTATAATAAGTAGTGATAATTTGTATACTTAATAAATAAATAAATAGATTTCGCTTGCTAAATATAGTGTACTAGCAATTTCCCGTGTCTTTGACTCTACTATTTATTTTATATCTGTATGTATAAAAGAATAACTGACGTAAAAATGATGGACTTTCATATAATTTGGTTTCCCGTTTTCACCATCTTAGGGGGGTTGAATTTCCGAAAATCCTTCGTTAGTGCTCACCTCACCTACAGTGTAACCTCGATATAACGAAACTGAAGCGAATTAGAAAATTATTTGTTATACCGAGTACTTCGTTATAATGAGGTTTTTAGTGCTAATGTTTAGGTAATTTCGAAAAATTCGCTAAATCGAGCAATTTGTTACATTTAGGCTCGTTATATTAAAGTTACACTGTATATAGGTATGTAGTAAGATATATAATAATACTATGTTATTATTTTACATTATTATTTTGTAATTTAAATAATTGCACTTATACATTAGTGTGTTATTATTATCGGAGCATGTCAAGATAAGGTTATTTATGTGTATCCGGTGTAAGTTCTGTTATGTGTGTAGAAAAAAAAACAATGAGTTATATTTTTTCCAGTCTATGGCACATTACTCGAGGACGATTTACGTGGAGACACATCTGGTAACTTCAAGAGGCTTATGACATCTCTATGCATGGTAATTTTTTTGTCTTAATTTTTGAAGTGAAAATTTCTTTAGGCGTGTTGAGCACTTTTTTTGGGTAAACAAAAACAGTCACCGCATGCTTCTCATGAGCGATATGTATACTGTGTATATATATATGTACATAGATATACCTCCGTGCGTTATTAATATACATTATATATAACTTCTGCCCCGATAGTTTGAGTACATAGGATCCCAAGAGAGAGAGATAAAAAATAGTGCGTGGAGTCCCTCCGCGCGGAAGAAGTGAAACTTCGTAATGTGGAAATGAAAATGGAAGGGGTAGAAATTGATTTTTAGAGAAATCATATTGTTTATTTAAGACAAACTTTATTAACATTGCTTACAATCCACAATTGATCGCATCTTATAATTATCATTTTCGTGTGGAGAAATATCCAAATCTATAACATTTACAATGGGATTATGATAACTAAAGTAAGATACGAAATGTTTGATTATTTTTCTCGCTCTGTCTCTTTCTATCCTCTCTCTCCAGGAGCGTTAACGTTTAACGCAACAGTGCTTTCATACCCCCTCTATGGTAGCGTTAAACGTTTAACGCAACCTTGTTGGAAGTCGCATTAGAAGTTTCACTTCAATAATATTTAAATTTACAAATTATGTAATTTAAATAATTCACAGTATAATTAATTTAATAATTCAAAATAGAACACAGTTCTGTTGTATTTAGTTGTCACTTCTGTCGGCAATCCTTATGACTGCATCTTTTTTTGGCAACAAATTATCTAAGTTATTACTGCCATTGTCGAATAGGTGATAATATTAAAAGTGTTTTGTGATCATTTCAATGTTCTGATGGTGACCCCTTAAAACTGTCCAGGGTGTTTTTGTGGCATCCTGGAATTCTTGCTCCGTAGTATTATTATCCGTCCACTTTGTACAATAATGGAACTGTATTACGTAAAATGCTACCAATATTACAAAATACAGAGTCAAAAAACACAAGGTTATGTATAACATATAAAAGTCCACTACATGATAGACTAAAACCCCACCAAAAACACTCGTATGGTAATTGTTATATATTATGGAGTAACTGTGCTAAAGTTAGTCGTGTATTTTTCCGCTTTTCTTTTGTTATTCAAATGAATAGAATTCTTTTTACACAATATATAGTAGTTCTATACTGGAGGTAAACATTATACATTGGTAAGTTTCAATTTGAACATTATTTACATATGTCATTGAACTACACAAGTGTGTGAAAATTCGAATATTTTTTTAATAATTGTCGTTTACAATAAAGTTAATAAGTGTTTTATTAGAAAAATATATTGTTATAAAATTATTAATTAATTCAATAATGGGCTTAATAGACATCCGACATAAACATACATTGTGTAAATGAGAGAAATCCCAAAAAATATGTTTATTAGAACCTCTTTCTAGTCGAACCTCGATAAGTCGAAATCCTCCATAAGTCGAAACAATAATTTGTTCCCTTCCCTCCAAGTCTCAAAACCTCCGTAAACCTCGACATTCCAAATGCACTATAAAACGAAATTAACAGTGGTTCTTCACAAGTCACTTCCGTACATATTTTCCCTTCATAATTCGATATCATACATTGAAACTTTGTATCTCGAACA
This sequence comes from Antheraea yamamai, assembly GCA_036509395.1. NCBI lineage: Eukaryota > Metazoa > Arthropoda > Insecta > Lepidoptera > Saturniidae > Antheraea > Antheraea yamamai. The sequence continues at coordinate 17,793,043 of AP028433.1, forward strand.
TAGCAACGTGTGATTTTATAACCCACTAGCTCGATCATTTGAAACTAAATTACCTTCTAAAGCTCAAAAACGAATAACTTTTAGAATTTGCCAACAGTGTTAACTTAAAATTGGTAAATTTCTCTCTCCGAATTCTTTACAAAATCCGCCTAAGTCGAAATTCCTCAAAATTTTTGGCGTCTCCCTTTAAGTTCGACTTAGAAGGACGTCTACTTTATTAAAAAAAAACATAGTCAAAAGTTACCACCTACTGGGTCCAACTATAAGACAGAACCTTCGACATAACCGTATAAGTACAAAAAATAAATAAAATCTTTCAATCCGTTTTGAAAAGAGGAAGAACTATGAACACACATAAACTGGAATTGTATGGATATCTATTTTTACACGAAAGCTGTGTTTTTATTAACAAAAAAAATGTATTCACTATGATCTATTCCTTTTCCAGGGTAACAGATCCGAAGATTTCCACATCGATCAAGAGAAAGCTAGAGAAGACGCAAGGAGTTTACTTCAAGCCGGTAAGTGGAATTTGTACATATTTTTACAGTTTTTAATATATTTCAAATTCGTTCACAGTACACGCTAAGGCCGCTGAAGCTGTAATGGCCATTTGTACCAAAATAATCAGTGCAAAAAGCGTATTTTTATAGTGATCGCTTTCCATTACATGTTTTTTTTTTCTTTTCTACAGACTCTTAATCCCCATTTTTTTTCTCCTTTCGTTTTTTTTTAGTTCTGTCAAAAATCGTTGTAATTGTGAGCAACTATTGTTATTGTTTTACATTTTAGATCGGTTTTTTAACTGTGATTATTGCCTTTATGGCGGCTTCATTTTCATCTTTAATAGCCAATCAGTACTACAGGTTGCGGTTGTTTCTTTATTATTTTGTCCAATATAAACGAATCGATATACTTATGTTGTAGTTGGATTCTTTAATAAATGACTATGACTTTTATAAATAACAATTAGTATATATTAGTAGTAAATAACGTATCGTACCAACCATTGGAAACAGAACGGAAATAAAAACAATAATGTGTCATAGAGATAATCAGTGTTACCATCTAACAAAGACAAGTGCACATATTATACAGTGAATTATAAATTTTTGTAGGTGGTAGAGCCACGCTGAAGCTATTACTGATTTCAGCATGAATGGGTCGGCTCGCCCGGGGTACTACACTACTACTAGAGATAAATCGTGATTTATTTTACCGCATTATTTTAGTCTTGTTTTGCCGAAAACTCTGACGCGATATTTCTTGTTTTCCGAAGATTCTGACGCGGTGATGAACACTAGCCACTAACACGACTCCACTTTCCTTGTTAACGGTTAAAGGGCATTTTCATTTACCTTCAATTGTGTACGGGGAATTTTCTGTTATTATTTACAGGAAAAAATGTTAAAGCATTGCTAACTAAATTCAGTGGAATTTATAACTCGAACGTCGTTAAGTCGTTATCATCAGTAAATCGAAAAAATGGCACCTATCCCCCATTCCCTTCCGCTGAACCCCTAACTGTAATTATTTAGACTTTGTAACTCGAACAAAACGATGATTATCTGCGAGGTATTGATAAGACATTTATACTTGATAACTTGAACTTCAAAAAGGAGACTCCGTAAGTCGTACTTAATAAAATATTATGACGTATTATTAGTTGGAGTTCCCCGAAATTGTAACAATAAAATGCAAAATAATGTTCTTGACCTCTAATCTATTGTTTGTGCCTTGTACACGTGTAATGAATACGATTATCATTAAAATCATAGCAATTAGAAGCCAGCGCAGCAATTAAGTTACAAGGTTTGATGATATCGAGGATCATAATTTCGGATCACTGTTTGAATTTCAAAAAAATATTGATATAAAATCTGCAAATTAAATCAAAAGGAGAAAAGAAGTCGAAAACTCATTAACTGGATTTTTTTTCATTTCCCTTGACATTCGAGTTATAGAAATTCCACTGTAATGTGGTCTGTATATATTCATTTACAAATATATAGGTATAAATAAAATGATAGAGGTCTGCCGTTGTGCACCCACCACGCAAAAAATACTTAATATTATATATTTTTTTACTTACAAATTTGGTCCTTGTTTAAAAAGTATCATGATATAGCCACGTAATATAAATTTATTAAAGTTTTAAATTGTCATTTTATAAGCGTTATGCGTTTCGTGACGTGTGTTTTCGTACGGGTGAGAAATGGAGCTAGCGGTATAGTGCGCATGCAGAGGGATAGTGAATCGAGAACATTGCTTACAAAGAGATTGTTGTGAGCCATGTATGTTTTTGCTTTCAATTATTTGTTTTCTATTTTGAACATAAAATATATTATAAAAACAACAGAAACGTTATGAGTTAGTGCTATAAAATGACGTAAGAAGTAAGTTATACTATTTGTTTATTATTAAAACAAATATTCCGGTCTTACATAAACGGGTTACATATTAATTCATCGATAGTCTAAAAATATTTATTCCAATTTACGCAATATGCTAATTCGTTTTTTTAACGCATATCCGTTCTATTATTATCGGCTATTTCCGTTATATACCTAAAGGTAAAAACCCGTTCATAATAATAATCCGAGTAAATAGGAAGTCGATAGCGTTTCAAACGTACAAATTTATTATTGGAAAATACAATTACGTGTTCTATTCAATAGTATTCAACGTTGGTTTTGTGGTAAATAAACCAAAAATGTCGATAATTTTTTATGTGTTTTCATTTTACCACGATATTGAAAAAACGTAATGAAGGTGGTAGAGCCACCCTGAAGCTGTTATTGGTTTCAGCATGAATGGGTCGGCTCGCCCGCGGTAGTATCAACACCCTCTCACAGAAACAACGACGGCTTGCACTGTTGCGTTTCGTTCGGCCAGTGAGAGCGCCGGAATTCTTCCAGTGTTAGATAGCTCATTTATCGAGAAGAGCTATATATCATCACGCTAAGGCCAATAGGAGCGGAACACCAATGAATAATGTTTCAAAATCGTTTTTTATTTCCTTTGGAGAGCTTCCGCTACGTTAGCCCAAAGTAACTATTTCACGCGGACGAAGTCGCGGGCAGAAGCTAGTAATAAAATGGTAGAGGTCCGTCGTTGTCCGCGCCTTATTCAAAGACTACTGGATAGATTTAATTTTTTTTTAACTGTAGATATTTTTAAAGTGAAACTTCTTATGAGACGGCTTTAAAATTCTGATCGGTTCAACTTTTTTTGTGTGACGAAAAGTGGTGGAGATAAGCACTGTGTTGGGTAGAGTGTTGAATAAACCGGTTCTCGTCTGATCGCCGAAGTTAAGCAACGTCGGGTGCGGTCAGTACCTGGATGGGTGACCGCCTGTAAACACCGCGTGACGTTGTATTTTTGTTGTATTTTTTTTATCAGAATATTTCCGTGTAATACAAAGTTTCACTTTTATCGTTTATCTTTAGGTCACGATGATTTTTTTCTTTAGGGCATATACATATGAAAGCTATTCGAAATGAGACCGATGATTATTTTTTAAAGTGTATGGGTATTTATTGATGAAATGCGTTTTTTATTGAGTTATAGGGATTAGCATTGTAGGTTAATGGCCGACATACTTTACATTATTGGGATGATCTGATTAACATTTGACGTTTGTAATATCTACCTATCGTTTCAAACAAATGATCGTAGTTCGATTATGAACGATAAGAATGGTTAGAACCGTTTTAGATACATCGATTACACAGATATATGCGTAATAGAAGCGTCATATTAAAATGACAAGACGACCTTAATACGTCATATAGCGGAAACGGTGAATGGCGAACCGTCGAGAGAAGAATTGAATGACTAACAATGTTTCATTAGCTCATCTAGTACGTCACAGTTCGAGTCTAAACATTGCGCTCACACTCGTACATGTGTTTCTAATGAATCATCTTTGAATCATTAGAAGTATTATTACCCAGAATGAATTAACTAATATTTAATTCTAGTTTAAAATGTGGTTAATAGTGTACGCTCGACCTAGAGATAACAGAATTACTAGAATATAATTGGTTTATTTATAGAATAATAATATATAATATTTCCACATTAGAAATGAATGCGACAGAGTCATAGATATATGAATATGCCGGCCGAGTTTTGAAATGAAAACTTTTTAGACGCGTTGAGCGGTATTTTTTATAGCAGGAAATAAATATAATATATGCTTAGTATAGCAAGCCTGTGTGTACAATGTACATCTAATATTGAGATTTTGCTGTCCATCATATATTTGATTGTATCACAATATATATAATTATTGCCCTAGTGCCAATAGATATGAAGGTCATACTAATGTTAATAATTTTAATATACAAATTACACAGAAAACCGACGTGAAGTAACAGTGCTTGCATTGTTGCGTCTCGTTCGGTCAGTGAGAGCGCCTGAGGCCCACCTCCCCTCCCCTTCCCTTTCCCTTTCCCTTACTCCACCTCTCCCCCAAGACAGGTCGGCAACGCACTTGCGACTCCCCTGGTGTTACAAGTGTCTATGGACGGTGGTGATCACTTAACATCAGGTGACCGACCTGTCCGTTTGCCTCCTATAATATAAAGTAAAAATGAAATTTAAATACTGTAATTTATACTATAATTAATTTGAAAATTCAAAAGAGAACACAGTTACTTTATTGTTTTGAGTTTTCACTTCTGACGGCAGTCCTTATGACTGCTTTGACTTTTTTTTTTGTAATATTTGTTTATTTCGAAAAGAACCGATAACAGGAACATAATATGAGTTGGTATAACACTTATGAAAGTTTTTACAATCATTTATGTTACCAATTAAAATCGACAAATAAAAATATACAGGAAAATAGAATAGAACGAATATTATATATTAACTCAATGAATTATGAGTAAATAAAATAGTGCACTATAACTATATGATAACAAGAAAAAACTAAAAAAGGCCTACGAGACGAAGTGTTATAATTTAAAGAAAAAAAAACATGAAGCTAGTAAATCTCAAATTTGAGTTTGAATTTTAAAGGTGAGTTGCCAAGTTATAGGCGGCCTGGTTTAATTTCAGCTGATGTTAAAAATACTAAAGTGAGTTTGTTGGTTTGTTACGCATTCACATCCTAATAACCGGTACTTATAAAATTTTGCGTACACGTCGGATGCATAGAAAAAGTACGTAAGGTACCTTTCCTCCAGACAAAATGGACTGTACCCAAATCGAAATCGGTTTATACGCGGGTAAAAGCAAGTTATAATTATATATGTGTTTTGTAGCTCCATTTTTAAGTAGATAAATCGGATACAATAACGTCAAAAATAATTTATAGATTTTTTCAAATGTTTGAACTCATTAATATGCGTTGAAATTAAATATGTGGTTGAATGAGGATATAATTCATTATTTACTCGTTGGATGAATATGAATAATTGAAAAACCTGCTCTTTGTCGAAGTGACAGAATTATTTACTGGAAAGAATTTTTATTTAATATAAAATTTATTGTTTATATTTTATCAAATATAAAATTTATAAGTAATAGTTGGAAACCCCTTTTGTAACCTTGATAAGATAGTTACGCGTAAGAGCATTAATGAATTATTAATTAGGTATATTAGAAATCGGTTCAAGGATACACGCACAAGCATTTAGTATTGATGACTAACACGCCGAATAACATTGTTGGTTCACGTGACGTTATACATCCGGCAAGGTCGTTGGTTAATGTTAGTTCGAAAAAAGTACCTCTATATAGTTGATGGTCTTAGTTCGAGATAAAGGAAAAGGTTTTAATTAATAGTAGAGGTTAAAGTATTAAATTCCCATCTCGCACTGAAAAATTAAGAGATTGTGGGAGAAAGTATATTTATGTAGGGACAACTCTCTCGTTTGAATAACTACTTCATAAATCAATCACTTTATTTTTCTCACATCGTGTTACATTTACAGCCTTACACATTCTGATGCCATCTTAACTTTAACTATTATAAATTATGGAACCAATACTCTTTTTTTGCAGTCATGATCTCGCTTTAGCATTGGCAGCCCTACGTTTATTTAATTTAAATATAGTACTTTCGTTGTCTATACATTTCTGCCAACTATTTGGAAGATAATTTAAACCTTATTAATAGAAGTCCAGGCCGGACTTTACCTGACATTTTTTTTGTGCAAAAGAGTGTCCAGATCGCAGAAAATACGGTACTCTATCGAGGCGTGGTCCAGCGAGTACGTAGGGTGACGAATGGTTTTTAACCGCAGGTCTTGTAGTGTTAGGTCTTTTTGTTTATTGTAGCACGGCAAAATGACTGCACTATGCCTGTTTTACCAACACAACACAGTACAATCCAAAAATAATGGCGACCACCGAGTGACACACTACCCACTGTCGGTGTCGGTGTCGGTCGGTGTAGTCGGTCGCTGCTGTCATGTCGGTCTGCGAAAAGCTGGATATGCACAGGCTGATACCGAAACGCGACCCGCAGAAGCGAATCACTGTGACGGGCTTTTTCACCATATACATGGTGCCTGTAAAGCCCTACCACCCCGCTTGCGCCATTGCCTCGTTCGTTATTCAGCAGGGTGCACCACGTGCAGGTGAGGTTGGCTTGGGTGTCTCAAGTCTTATGATGTCATTCGACACCCCTTACACCCGAAAATGGTCTCGCGTTATCATGAAGCCAGTTAAAACGGCAACCGTTTTTTTTTTACTTTTTCGGTTTTAACGTTTGACCATAATCTGACCTGAAGCTATATGGTGATGTTGTCTAAAATGGTAAGCACTCTAAACCTAGAGAGGAACTGGCTCTTAAGTACACTAGCCGGAACACACACCAACAGGTGCTTGGCAATAGATTTTCAACTCGAGGGTGGTAACTTGCCAGGTGGACTTAGAAATAGCCCTCGCTATGTTGCATCACGATTTTTTCCTTCACCAAAAAGCTCCGACTCACTTGCTAGGATTCGAACCTACATCCATCGACGCAGTTTCCGAACAAATCTATCAACTAGGCCACATCATCGCTTTCATCATCATCATCTTGTAGTCTTAAAATAGTTTCCCCGATAAGTATAATAAGGTCTTTGTAGGTGGTAGAGCCACGCTGAAGCTATTATTGGTTTCAGCATGGATGGGTCGGTTCGTCCGAGGTAGTACCACCCTCTTACAGAAAACTGACGTTAATTAACAGCGCTTGCACTGTTGATTTCGTTCGGTCAGTGAGAGCGCCGGATAAGCTCTCACCTCCCCCACTCCCTCCCCATTTCCCCTCCCCCAAACACAGGCTGACAACGTACACGCGACTCCCCTAGTGTTGCTAGTGTCTATGGACGGTGGTGATCACTTACCATCAGGTGACCCGCCTGTTCGTTTGCCGCCTATAATATAAAAAAAGTCTTGCATTATGATGAAACGTCATACAGGTTTAACTTTCAATTCAAATTTCCCAGTGTGTTAAAAGGCCAATTTCACATTTAAACCTACATTAGCTGTGGCTTACAGCAGACCAACGGCCGTAGCCGGTATTGACCAACACCTCATCTACACATACAGGCACCTGATGGATGTAGCCTACGCATTAAGGCAAGTATTTATATGACGTTATATATACTTATCGAAATATATATACGTCGTATAGTAAGATCTTTGAGCATCAGGAACTATCAGGGCGAACAAATATCCTCACACACCTCCGATACTCTCTTCCTGGTACACACGCAAGAAGAGAAAGAAAGCCCTGATAAACAAGGGCTACGGGACAGGGAAAGGATCGCGCGTCCTGACAGTTCATAGAATCCCAGGGATTGACCTTCAAATCTGTGGTGATCTTGCAAATAAAGGTCAGAAGGATGCAAATCCACCATAGCGTTTCTGTCTACTATTCTGACTGACGACGTGTTTAGTAGGTTCATCCATCGGGCCGTGGACGCTCCGGCGCGGGACATTGTGGATTATAACTTTAAAATGGCCATAAAGGATCAAAATGCAACCGCCATTAATAATTTCATTAAAAAATCCGTCCTAAAGTAACTAAAAGTTAAGTAAAAAAAAGAATTCCAATAGTTGCTCACAGATACACCAATTTTTGACGTATATAATAAGTTAAGAAAGCAAAAAAAGGTGCGGAGCAAGAGTCTGCAGAATAAAAAAAAAACCGTATTATTATATTTATTTTCAGGTGAACTTCGCCTCGGTACAGATGAGTCGGTGTTCAACGCTGTACTCTGCTCCCGTTCGTTCCCGCAGCTGACGGCTATTTTCCACGAGTACCAGTTCCTCACTGGACATGACATCGATGACGCTATAAAATCTGAGTTCTCCGGTGACCTCGAGAAGGCGCTCCGTGCTATAGGTATGTTTGTTTATATTTCGAAGACAAACTCATTGCCCTAATTAGTTCAATTTAACGATAAAAGCCAAGATAGTTTCGGGCAACGATGTTAATTGAGCTGTTTCAAACTAATTTTGATTAAAGTTAACCTAATAGTGGTTTTAAACATTAAAGGTACTTTTTTCTTAAATAACAAGGTTGAATTTGTTTAGATTTCTTCTCTATCAGAAGTGAATATCACCTGTCATGTTTTGTCACGATACGTTAGAAAGAGACAACGTGTGTAATGAAGTAAATGAAGTATTATTTTATACTGATTTATTATTTTTTAGTGGTTTTTGGCACAAGAAAATATAAATAGGGACGACTTTATACCTATAGCAAATTCTTATTTCGTGCTTTGACAATATAATAGATTATCAACAAATTGTTAATCGGTGCTTAAGCACTTACCGGTTTCCTCCCGTCTGCAACGGGATATCATTCTAAATTTTTAATTATTATTTAATATCAAGTGTTAAAAAAGTAATAAAATCTAATCAATTTATTGGTAATCGAATGTTGTTAGGGTACTCTCTGTTAATTACAATATTGTGACGATGACTGTCTATATCTCTCTATTTATCTATACTTGTCTATCTATCTTTTATGTTTGTCGTGAAGTTGGAGAGTCTGTATGATCGAACGTGATAGTCTCAAGAAGTTCCAACTAAACTTAAAAGGGAAATTGCATTGTTTGTCGAGAAAGATTCTAGACTCTACAATGTAACAGAAGTCTAACAGCTATTTTATTCATAAATGTTATGTCCAGTGAAAGTGGTCCGCAACAAGCCGCTATTCTTCGCGGAACGTCTCCACAAGTCGATGAAGGGCCTCGGCACGAACGACCGCCAGCTGATCCGCATCATGGTGACGCGTTGCGAGGTCGACCTCGGCGACATATCCGACATGTTCCAGAACAAGTACGGCGAATCCCTGCAGAGCTGGATCGAGGTGAGTTATTCCGGTGCTGTTAAACTATGAACTGTTGTATCGTGCCGCGACGTCACGCGTCAAATGCAGGAAAATACTACTGTGACGTCACGCGTCAGAGGCAGGAACACATTACTGTGACGTCACGAGTCAAATGCAGAAACACACTACTGTGACATCACGAGTCAAAAACAGGAACACTTCGGTGACGACCGTCACGTCACGAGTCAAAGGTAGGAACACACTACTGTGATGTCACGATTGAAAGGCAGGAACGCACTACTGTGACGTACCGTGACGTCACGAGTCGAAGGCAGAAGTATAATACCATTGTCGTACCATAATGTCACGCATCAAAAAGAGGAACACACTACTGTATTCTGCTATGATGTCACGCGTCTATGGCAAAAACGTAATACTATATTGTGCCATGAGGTCACGCATCAAAGGTATAAAAATATTGCTGACATACCGTGACGTCACGCGTCAAAGTTAGTAACGCACCACTGTGTCGTAGAGTTTTTGGCCGGATCTTAGTCTTTCCATGTAGTAATAGGATAGGTGATAATACTACGGAGCATAGATTCTGAGATCCCACAAAAACTCCATGAAAAGTTCTAACTAGGGGCCACCGTCTAGTTTAGAACATTGAAATGATCACAAGACACTTGTAATATTATTACCTACTCGACAAAGGCAGTAATACTCTAGAAGATTGATAGCTTAAAATGAATAAATGTACCGTGACGTCATACCTCAAAACTGGGAACACACTATTGTGCCGTGCCGTGACGTCACACGCCATAAGCGTATCATCATAGATTCAAAATTGATACAAATGAACTGGGAATGATTACAAATGAACCTACCGTTTCTATATATAGAAATATATCTATTTTTGTTTATATTGTAAAAGGAAAGGCGATTTGTCTTCCATTGGAAGTCATCGTTATAGTATTGTCTGTACTGCAGCATATTGCTGAACATGATTGCCAGTTGTTGGATATTTTTTTATTGGTCTATAAATTTATAATTTAATTGTATTTTTTGGTTCCAACAATCAACTATTTTTTGCTATACCAAACTCGTATATATATATCGACGTCAATTTTTTTATATATAAATTTCATTAATTTCGTACTTTCCAGGGTGATTGCTCGGGTCACTACAAGAAGTGCTTACTGGGTCTGCTTGGTTTGTACTAATTCATTTCCAATGTAAAAGTACACAATTTTGCATAAATCTCATTCATTTAATTGTAATAATTATTTTACATTTGCGTATTACATCATAATATTTCTCAAATACTACTTTAATGTGCGAGATATAATTTTTATGATTGTTCAATTACGCCGTCCGTAGGATCTGATAATGGTGGAATTATTTTTTATGAAAAGAGAAATCTCGAAAATATTTTATTATTAATTATACTTCCATTTAGAGTCGTATAAAACCAAAGATAGCGAATTAAATCTATTAATAATTTGGGGATTGAAGAAATATAACTGATATTTTTTTAACTAATCAAAGACAACAAGGCTAACAATAAAAATATGTGTGTTCGCATATGTATCTCATTTAATATGACCACTTCCATAATTCGCAATCTTTGATTTTATACGACTCATTTGTTTGTCTTTTAAGTTTTATGTAAAAATCATACGCATGCTACTGAATGTATATCAAATAATATATTAATAGCTACAAGATTTTGTGTATACATTATTTTAAATGTTGCAACACTAATAATTTGATAATAAAAAACGTTATATAATTTGAAAACTATACCCGAAAAAAAAATACAAATAAATTAAAACATTATTATTGTACTCAAATTCATTATATAAACATTTCATTGTTACAGTTAAGTTTCCATTAGTTTTTTCCAGTAATTATTTGGAATTTGAGGCTTGTCTATTTTATTAAGCTAACAACTGTTCGTATTCCCATTGCGTTTCAAATGAGAAGATAAATACTTCGTTACCTTATTCGCTGAATACTTGTCAAAACTGAACTGCCAGTAACGGTTTGATAAAATATAAGAAATGTTTTTTTCATTATAGATATAAAATTAATAACTTCAATCAATATATATATGAACGTTGTATCTTTATTGTAATTAACAGACAATAGATTTCTTATGATTAACATGCGGCAGCCATTTTGTGTCAATTATACTTAGTATGCCGCTAAGTTACGCTTCCTTATAATAAGATTTTAATTTGAAAAAGTCAGCCTCTGTGTTTTATAAATTCATGACTGGTCATGTACCATTGCATACATATAACTTTCATATGTTCTTGTTTTTCGGATAGCGCATTTTTTTACTAAAGGAATAACGCAAAGCAAGATGGCGATTTGACAATTATCTTCGTATTTGAAACGCCAAATTAATAAATTAAAAAAAATAATATTTAATTTTAAATCGATCAAATATCCAACTTTGGTTCTGGTAATCATCAACCCGCATATAAAACATGAATTATATTTTAATTAAGAAGGAACAGTGCCTTTCAATGTAATCGTGCCTAAAAGTTACGAAATTTGATGCCCCAAAATTTAAAAGCACAACGGATACATGGCGTTTTATATTATATAAAGAAAAAACTACACAATGCAATTATTTAAATACTGACATATTATTTTTTAACAACATTATTATATCCAGCTATTAAATTTGCATTTAATATGGTTATTTTAACATTTTTAATACAGCCGTATAAAGTCACGCTTGGAAGAATTGAAATAAATTCCATCGTTACCAATTAATGGTGGAAATTTAATATATTGCTAATTTACTACTCTAATTAAATATATCTTAGACAAACGCCATAATTTCTTCAATATACTATATTTAATCCTCGCAAGCGAGATCTATATTCACAGATGCCAAACGCACTTTTTATACATTCTCACATTTTCCTTAAGAAAACAATTTTTTTAAAATTAACTCTAGACATTTTTAATAATTGTCGTTGCAAGATTTTAGTGATTTTTTATCTAATTAAGTTCAAGTATTACGTAAGCAAATTAGATAAGAAATACGTAAACTATTGCCCTTTCGTCCTAAATTGTATAATTTGAGAATATTTGTATACTTTCATAGCAATCATTTAAAAACATTGATATATAAAAACCCAAGATGCACTATCAACGTCACAAAACCGTCCGCATGAAATGAGCGCACAATTGAGAATTCTTCACTCATTTCAAATAGTCTCTCATGACTCCCGTTTTTGGACTTTGTACACTACTTTATAAAAACAACTTTACATAGTTCACGTAAGGTTGAATTTGCAAAAACATAAGTTTACAGTATAACTATAACTGCTTAAGTATATGTGAGTTTTTGGGGACGGTTTTAAAAGATTGAAGTAGTAATATGTTAACAAAGTGAAATAATTATATTTATCGAATTCATAATGTTATTTAATTATTTTTTAATATTTTGATTTTTTTATCTCCATATAATCCTATCTTTATTTGTCAGAAAAAGGAAATGTCGGTTGTAATGACGTCAGAGCCTAAAGCTAAAACTTTTAATAAATTAAATAATATATATATTAATATTTTGCGATCTGGTAATAATACAAATTACACCCACCTTCCATACAATCTCTAAGATATAGTCGATAAGAAAATAGTAATAAGATTACCTTTAAATAGTGCCTAAACGCTTCATGTGGCTTCGTATATCTATATGCGATAAGGTTTTATATGTAATATGTTATGGCCAACTAAATATACCTAAACTTGTACGCTTTGTGAAGTATATTATTATACACTCAATATTGATCTTTCTCTATGAATATTTTAATGTTTCTATTTGGTATAATAAAAATGATGTTATATGAGAATTGAAGTTGTTTTATTTATAAAAAAAGAAAAACCATACACTTTGAAAGTCTTGGTGGTGTAGTGGTTTGACCGGCGGATGTCATTCCGATGGCTGTAGCTTCGAACCCGGCATGTACCAACGAATTTAAATTGGTAACACTATCGGCTGACGGTGAAGGAAAAGATCGTGAGGAAGCCTAAACCTGAGAAGTGTTCCTTTAGTACTGTGTTGTGTGTATGTCTTGTGTTCTTATATATGGGAAAACAGAACTATAGATTTCTCATAGTTTGAAATCGCCAATACGTCGTGGGCTGGCGTGGTAGCCTTCGGGAAGAGACCCACGGCCCGGCAGCGGGTTTCTTACAGGCTGATGATCATAATTAATAATCTTTTCTGCCATGTTTTATACAATATTTTAACTTGCTTTTTGCGCCTTTTTATAGCGCCATCTATCTATTTTGACAAATAGCTTATTAACTCCCAAAAATGTGTTCAGATTTGCCTATAATGAAGAAGTAATTATTTTGCTTATAAATACTAAAATAATTTCAGAAATTTCTTATTAAAGTTGCGTTTAGAAACCAGATGTCGTTAATTCCAAAAATTGTTCTTTATCGCGTCGTTTATAAAAAAAATTGGGTATAACTAACGTGTCTATGCGTCTCGTTTCGGCGGGACGATCCCATTTTCAACTTATCTGTCCCGCTGTCCCCAAGAATAGTAGAATGTCCCGCTTTTGCAAATAGTCGAAGTATATGTATGTATATTAGACTCTCTCTCTCTCTCTCTTCCTGACTATTTGTCCCACATGGTGGTGGGGTCAGCCTTCCGTACTTTACTTCTCCACTTCGCTCTGTCCTTGACATCGTCTTCGGTAACTTTGCACTCGTTCATGTCCTTCAAAATTACACCCTTCCAATTTGTTTTGGGTCTGCCTCTGGGTCTTGGACCAGGAAGGGATAGTTGAAGTATTAAATTCCCTACGTAGTCTGGTGGCTTTCTTTTGACGTGACCATACCATCGCAGCCTACTTTCCTTAATCTTATCGGCAATGTCGCGCACTCCTAGGCTACCTCGCACGTATTCGTTGCGGATTTTATCGAGCCGCGTTATGCCACACATCCACCGTAACATCTTCATTTCGGCAACTTGAATAGTATGGATGTTCTTTTTATTTGCAGCCCATGTTTCACTGCCATACAGAAGGACTGGTCTTACAATGGTCTTGTAGACAAGACCTTTGAGTTTAACAGGCATTCTTCTATCGCATGTAACACCCGTCACTTCTCGCCATTTGAGCCACGCTGCGGCTATCCGGTGTTGAATGTTGGCTTCAATGTTCCCAGACTTATCCATTACATTTCCCAAATACCTGTACTGGTCACATGAGGTGACCATTTGTCCATCGATGGAAATCGGAGCATTGTCGCTAGCATCTGGTGCATTAAAGGACATAAACTGAGTCTTTGTAACACTCAACATAAGGCCACCGGCTTGTAATTGGTGCTTTCACGACAACAGTGCCTGCTGTAACTCAATACGGCTTTCCGTGCAGATGGCCACATCGTCAGCGTATATAAAAGTCCACGGAGCTAAGTTTTGTGCCACCTCGGTGAGTGAGTCCAACACCAAACAAAACAAGAAGGGGCTCAGTACAGAGCCTTGGTGAACGCCTTCCGTGACCGGTATCGGTTTTGTCTCACCCGCCATTGTGCGTACCACAGATCTCGCATCCCTATACATGTCGGCAATGATGTTCACATACTTTTCGGGGACATTCTTTTTACGGAGGCTCCACCAGATAGTATCCCTCGGGACACGATCAAATGCCTTTTCCATGTCTAGGAATGCGATGTACATCTGTCGGTGCTTGGCACGATATTCCTCAGCAATCGTGTTTAGCGCGAACATTGGATCGATGGTAGATAAGCCAGGTACGAAGCCATAGTGATTTTTGGATAATAAGCACTCAGATCTTAAGCGGCTGTCGATCACTCTCTCATAAAGCTTCATAGTGTGGCTCAGAAGCTTGATTCCACGATAGCTGTTGCACTCGTACTTACTACCTTTCCCTTTATAAATTGGAACTATGGTGCTCAATCTCCAAGCGTCGGGCATTTTAGAAGAGAGCAACACACAGTTGAAGAGGTTGGTATGTATATTAGACTGATTTAAAAAAATCGACTATTTTTTTTCTCTTGAATATATGAAGATGGAAGATATTGTTGGACATGATTAAAAAAATCCTGTGAAAGCCACGTCCATTAATATTAAGATATGCCGCATGGTAAATTTCTCGTATGATTAATATGAGAAAGCTTGTTATTTTGAGTTTCGAATTTTATAACTCTTTAACGGTTCATCAAAAAGGCTACACCAAATCATTTTCTTGTATAAAATTGAACACTACAAAAAAGCTATAATTATAATATTTTGATAAACCGACGCATTTCGAAATTATTAAACTTTAAAATATAATCTATAATATTTTCCAATTGTTTGACGAAACTATCGAGTTTATCAAAAGAAATTAATTCGTTACTTATAACTTCTTACTTACTTACATTTAAACCAGATGGCAGTGCGGTCGCGCGCCCACATATATTTACTACAGTTGCGGGAACATACCAACAGATGCTTGACGACAGATTTTTAACTTGAGTTTATTTGCTAGACAGGACGGTATTAGAAAAAGCTCTACCACCATACTATGGGTCATCACGATGTTTTCCTTTAGCAATAGCACCGACTCGTTTGCAAGGATTGGAACACACTATCAACTGAGCCATCATGAATTTTTGTTTGTTACACTTTCATGCCGTAGAACTACTGAATCATTATGACATTCTGCATACACGTTCACAGCGATACAGAAAAGGGCATAGGGCATAAAGTAAGTAAGTAAGTTGCCTTTTATCCAGAAAAATACTGCTCTCTAGGTATAGGTAAAATTTAGAATAATGCGAGCGAACACTTGGATGAAAGCTAGTTTTTAATAAATTGTTGTCATGCCCTTGTTTTTGAATAAATAGTTATCATGCCCTTGTTTTTGAATAAATAGTTATCATTACATAATATAAAACAAATTCCTCTACCGCGTCTGTCTGTCTGTCAGTTCGCGATAAACTCAAAAACTACTAAACTGATTTCATGCGGTTTTCACCAGTGGATAAAGTGATTGATGAGGAAGGTTTTGATATATAATTTGTCAAGGATTTTTATAATCAGGGCGGGACAACTGCTGTAGGGCCAGCTAGTGGTAGATATAATAAGTTTATTTGAATAACAAACACCGCAAGCGTCTCGCTCTGGCCACAAAATTAAATGGTAACGTACGTTAGGTATCACCATAAGAATGATTATCCAAGACTTTTATTTTCGGCAAACAATGCTATTGTAAATTATTACTGCCATTGTCGAGTAGGTAAAATGATATAACAAGTTTCTTTCAACCATTTCAATGTTCTACCAACGTGGTGGCCTCTTGTAAGAACTTTCCATTGAGTTTTTGTGGCAAGTCAGAATCCATGCTCCGTGATATTATATCTTATCCACTTGCGCACCACAATAACTCAACCATATTACGTAAAACACCACAAATATTACGAAACATAGAGTCAAATAACACAAGATTATGAATAAAATATAAAATTCACTACATGACATTCCAAGATCCCGTGAAAAACTCCCATTTATCTAAGGCTTCGTATGGATGCATTGTAGTAATAAGACGTCATAGCTGTGTAAACGATTTAGATCCATTTTTTGCGCGTTGATATCTATATCAAAGTCAAAGAAACTTCGTATATTTTCACACACAGTAAATACTCTTATTGTTGCGTGTAATTTGATTCATAGAAATGATATGATGTAAGGAGTAATTTTGGTAAGCCCAATGTAAGTAGAGTATTTAATTCGATAAGGACTGATACTATAATTATAGATTAATATGGCGTCGCAAATAATCTATTATTTTTTATAATTTGTAAAAGATAAAAACATCTACTGTATTGTGTCCTTAAGAGATAGACATATCATCGTGGACTTTTTGTAGGCATTTTTTATATCATACACTATTTTGATGTGCCTATATCATAAGGCTTAGTCAGCTTTAGCAATCCAAGCGCCCTAAAATTTCTTCTTAAAACTTCATTAGATTACATCGACTTTTATCTACATTATATAAATATAATTACATATAAATATAATTACATATAAATATAATATACATGCATTATAGGTAGGGCTCATTTTGTGGGAGCACGCAAAAATATTGAAAAAATGCGATAAAAATTTGAAAAAAAATGAAAGCCTGAAAAAAAATTAATCTTCGTAGCTTTTACAAAAAAAAATGATTTTTTTTAATACGTTAAAATTATCCAAATACAAATTCTAATCTAAGAAAGATTTTTGAACAGTTACCGCGTCACACAGTGGTATGTCTCTGTAGTAGAGGTCGTATAAAAAATTATGGACTAATAATTTTCTAAAAATAAGTGTGCACCAAAAAAAGTGACAAAAAGGGCTGATTATAGGTATATAAACCTTCTGAAAGAAATTCTCTT
Organism: Antheraea yamamai; assembly: GCA_036509395.1. Classification (NCBI taxonomy): domain Eukaryota; kingdom Metazoa; phylum Arthropoda; class Insecta; order Lepidoptera; family Saturniidae; genus Antheraea; species Antheraea yamamai. Next base: position 17,810,744 of record AP028433.1, read on the forward strand.
ATCGACAGTGAAGCACGTATCAAAATACGTTCGTAGCTTAGAATAACTAACGCAGCGGTCGGCAAACACGTCATCCGAAAGAGCTAAATATAAACAATAGAAAAACGAAGCTTATTCAAAGAGCCGTTTTTTAAACTTAAGTTTTGCTTTAGTAGGGTCATTTTAAATTGAAATTACATTTTTGGATTGAAAGTATACTATCGAGCTTTCTTTAACTAAATACAGTGGCGGATTTACAAGCCTGCCGCCTGTAGGGTATTCAAATTTTACCGCCCCAAGAACCTTTACAATTTGATATCCTAGTTCATAATCATAATAATTACAATTTTTCTGCTAGTAAAGTGGCAACGTTATTGTTTGTGCTCTATCTAGCTAATTACACCACCCTTTTCCCTTAATTACTGTCATTGTGAACTCTCTAAATCTCTCTTCTAGAATTATAAATGTGAAACTTTTTAATTTCTGTAAGACATATAAAAAATTTAGCCCCAAATTTGCCGCCCTAGGCTACAATCTACTCAGCCTACTGGTAAATCCGCCACTGGCTAAATATGTCTTTTTTTCGAGCGACTAGCCGTGTTATTGCTACTTTCCAAAAATATGTCTTTCTATAGGCTTTCGTTTCAAAACAACTTGTTTCTTACAAATCAAGTTAATCTATACTAATATATAAAGCTGAAGAGTTTGTTTGTTTGTTTGTTTGGTTGAACGCTATGATCTCAGGAACTACCAGTCCGATTTGAGAAAATCCTTCGGTTTTAGATAGCTCATTTATCGAGGAAGGCTTTAGGCTTTATCATCACGCTAAGACTAATAGAAGCAGAGCACCAATGAAAAATGTTTCAAAATCGGGCACTTTTTTCCTTTCGAGAGATTTCGTTAGCGTTAGTGTTATATACGTTGCCATGGTAACGTGGTAAGTTTCTATCGCAAACATTTTCAAAGTTTATTTTGTTTTCCTATTCAAAAAGTTTATACTACTTTTATTTCCAATTTTTTATTTGTTCTCTATTACGTATTATAAAAATAGAGTTTGTGTATGTACAACTAAAATAACAACTTTTTGATGAATGGATATGGCTACAAATGACCAAAAAACATTTTTTTTATACTTTGTCTATATTTTTGGATTATTATATTTTGTCTGTTTGTTTGTTTGTTCCGGGTAATCTCCAAAACGGCTGGACCTATTTTAACGGGAATTTTACTTTTTACTGCCAGATAGCCGAAATTATAGCGGTTGACATATTCTATTTTATTTGTCCGCGGCTTCGTCTGCATTGCTATTTCCAAAATTGTTGGACCGATTTTCACGGGATATTCACTGGTAGATTGCAGACCTCATAAAAAGTAATTTAGGTTGTTTCAGCCGTAGTGGAATATCCGAAATGCTTGAATTAATTATCACGGGACTTTCACTGACAGACAACTACCTAATGAGCTAATTTATTTTAAGGTAGTGGGCTCGGCAGACGTTGTCCCGCCCTGTTAATAAAAAGAAAACCTTGACAAATTATACCTAAACCTTCCCCATGAACCGTTCTACCTACTGGTGAAAACAACATGAAAATCCGTTCTGTAGTTTTTGACTTTATCGCGAACAGATAAACAGACAGACCAGAAGACTTTGTTTTACACCATGTAGTGATGCATTCGTTCGCGTGAAATTGATCAAAAATAATTTGTTTACTGTAAACAAGCGCGTGAGACGTGCGCTGTACTGGACTCCAAGAATAAATGTATGCAATTTGAATTATCATTTTGGTCAATTTGGCGGCCATTTTGTTTTATTTACCGCGTTTGCACCTATATAACTCAGTTTTTTTTTCTCGAACTGACTATGCTATTAGCCTTGTGGCATTTACCGCTTCACCGAACTACTATACATAACTCAGTGATTATAGCAACGTATAAGAATAACACAATTATATTGACAATAATATATAATAAACAATTTAACACAAATTGTTCGATAATGTATAGTTTAAAATTTTCATTACTTTCTTATATAGTGTCAGTGAGCATCGAGGGTGGTATATAGTAGGTTAAAGTTCCAGGTATGTTGCTGATGATAAATCCCATCCCATTCGATATACTATTCGTATTCACGTATCTAATGTACACGTAACATAATACAGTAGATGGCGTGCGTGTCGTAGTTACAAATGTTTTTGAAAAAGCGTTTCTGTAATGTACACACCTACTTACAATTTTACATTTCTTAATACATTTAAAAAAAACGCGTGCGGAGCCGCGGGGCACAGCTAGTACATAATATTCCGTGTCCGCACTGAATATTTTTAAAGAAGCTATAGTAAAGGAGATAGAGAGCATGCGGCTCTTGTGCTGCTTCTGTCGACCACTGAACTAAGGGAACAGAGACAAACGAACGACGACTATAGTTTATACTATTGATTGATAACAGAGATTTAGAATATTTAACACTAAATAGTTCAAGATCCAATTTTTGTTATGTTTAATATGTTCAGGAAGTGTAAACGATTTTTGAATGTATGTTCTATCAGCCTTTCAGTAAGAAGATATACATCGTAAATAGTTTTAAGTGTGCTTTTAACTCGACTTGTGCACTCCGCATTAGAAGTGCTTTTAAGACGGATTTTCTGCTGTACTTAACTGATGTAAGCATGTGTTACGGTAAATGTGTGAAATCAAGAAAATTTGATGAAATTTTTAGATATGTGAAAATTGGTTTGGTCACGTTTCAATTTTATTTAAACATAGTCGATACCCGTGACGTTACCTATATTGTTTATTATCTTAATAATATATTCTATCTAAAAGGAAAAAAAAACTTCTCTTATAAGAGAATGTATACATTGTTATCCGTTTTATTTCCCTTCTCTTGCGCATGCGCACCATACTGCTTGCCCCACTACCCACATCGCTGAACGCATTATACATATAACAATTATTGTTTCCTAGAACTTTAATAACCTTATATTAAATGAAGTTATCGTGATATTTTTTTAGATAAGGACAAAACGTCTAAGAAATGGAATTTAAAAAATAATAATCGAAATCTAGTTTCTTTGCGTTATGCCCGTACATTGGCAGATTTCTATATTTTTATTTATGTAGATAATTCAATATTCGTTAGTATCTTTATTCTTTTACTAGCTGACCCGGCAACTTCGTCTGCATCAAATCGGTTATTAGCGGTTTCAATTGTATTTTTACACGCAAAAAATCTTAAAACCTATAACATATAACCTATAACCCTATTGCAGCGACATCTAACGCTTCCAACTTTAAATTCAAACTATCCAGGGACTCAGGCAAATATATACACAGTTGGTACATGAAAAATCTTTTAAAAGAAGCCTAGAACTCGTTCGGATCATCACCTACCGAGTCCAATTAAGATAAAAACTAACCTACATATATTGCCGATAAATGTCTTCCCATTACTCCTTGGATTGTTCTTGTGGCGCTCAACTTCGCGCCCGTTTACTATTCGCGTAGAGCCTACTTCAAGACTCGACAATATTCATTCAAAAGTCTAAATTTATCAAATATCGAAGCAACACACGTATTAACAGAACTCTAATTGAGATTCATCTTCTACAATGCAATGTCACTATTACCTAGGTTTATGTTTTAGGAAAAAATCTTGTCACCTTTGTTTAGCAAACATTTTTTATACAATAAAATAAAAGTAACAACATATAAGTAACAGTTTCGTTTACACTTATTTTTCATATGTGGTTGATAATTACGCCTAGAAAGGTCATGTTGCCGTAGCTCAATTATAACATACTGTAAAATGTACGGGCCGACAAAGGCGTCGGTTCGGAACCAAACGGAAATTCTTTTTATTCGTTTTTTTTTAAGAAGCATAGGAATATTGAAATATAGATTTAATTTTTAGTTAATCTGTCTGCTATACATAGTAGAAAGAAAATTTATCAAAATCCGTCAAGAATTTCATGAACTACAAATTTTTGAATTTCGTGCGTTATCCTGGAGAAGCTCTTGCGTTTTATGGGCCAAAAAGTAAATTAAACTTTATAATATTAGTTATCACTGTATCAAGTTTCATCAAAATTGGCTTGGTACTTTCAGAGTGATACGTGTTCACAGAGACAGAAAGACAGACAGACAGACAAACAAAAATTGTAAAAGGATTATTTTTCGCTTCTATATCGACAACAAAGTCTACCCCGATTATAATTTTCAAAAAATATTTAATGTACAGATTTGGCCTGGTTACAGTTTTATTATATGTATAGAAGATATATTTTCAATATTAGTGTCTCACTTGTTTTGTCAACCAAAGGAATTCGCAGACCTTTGGTGAACCAAGCAATGGGGGTCGAATGTTGCTTTAAATCCACTATACGCTCATAGCACACAAACAAACTTAAGTCCAATACAATAGAAAAAAAAGGTGTGTGTGCAATAATGGAAGTACTGTTACTTCACGTCGGTTTTCTGCGAGAGGGTGGTACTACCCCGGGCGAGCCGACCCATTCATGCTGAAACCAGTAGTAACTTCAGCGTGGCTCTACTACTTACACTCAAACAAAATTACTGAACAGATTTTTATGCCGTTTTCACCAGTGCATAAAGTGATTCACAGGGAAGGTTTAGGTATAATCATTTGTCAAGGTTTTTATCAGTGCGGGAAACGTCCGCCGGGCCCGCTAGCTTAAATTATATAAATAATTATTAATAAATTAATGATTTCTTTTTCGTGTATTGTCATCAGGACTGAACAAAATGCAAAGTTGCAAAATCATACGTAAATCTAATGGAATTTATTCTAATTCAGATTGTAAGATTTGACCTAAACAAAATAACAAACACTGCAAGCTAAATAAAGAAGCTCATAATATAAAAAAATATGAAGAAACTATTTTATTATCAGATAGATTGAAAACTGTAGATACGCTGTATATATTACTATTTAATGATAATAACAACTATATAACTATAAGTATAAAGTATACTGAAATTATAATAAAGATATTATACATAATGAAAGTCATTAATTTTATATTCAGTACATTTCAAAGAAACAGAATAAGAACAATAAATATGCAAAGTTTACGAGTGTGATTATTAGAGGCTATCTTTGGAACTACTGATCACATTATGAAAATTATTTTATTATAAAGATATATAATCCCAGGATGCGTTACGTTATTACCTTGTTGTTATATATTATGCCAAATTGGAAACTACAAAGTCACGTGTTGTTGGTAGTATATATGTTAATGCCGCAGACGTACTCCTTGGATTCGGTTTATGTTCTTATCTTCTTCTTAATAATAGGCATATCACATACTTATCCAACAATGCCGGGTAATTACCCTTAGTTACCCGCTAGTTACTAATTAGTAACTAGCAGAAAAAGCGTTGCAGAGAGTACTGATCCCTTGAGGAACACCGGCATCATGTCTTTACCTCTGAAAAGAAAAACACAATTCCTGTAACACGGGTTCTTTAACACCAGCGAGTCCGCGGGTAAAAGCTAGTGCTAAATAAATGAGGTTTTGCAACTGGCAGAGATTTTGCACGATGGTCACCTCACCTACTCCAATTTCAATACTTAAACTCTCACACACTCCCGTATATAACGCTTTTTCCTTACGTGACGATTTCTACTAACTAAAAACCTTGCCCTAAATAGCGTTAAGGAACTTTGTTTGAACAAATATTATTAAATCACAAATTATTTGATGCGCTTTGTAACCAACAATAATCCGACATAATATGTAATAACCCGCATTTGTTACGAATACCATTCAATTCAAATCAGCATAATTGACTGATTGATTTCAAATTATTCCCTGAAATTCGCTGATACGCGCCGTGTCCGCGCTCATTAGCTATCGGCTGGAATTGATTTGACATACAGGAGATAACTTCGCAATTGAAGTACAAATTAGAATCCTGGTTTTATCCGATTTCGATTCATGTGACACGTTACTAAAATTGTGGTAAAATCATCTGCATAAATAGGCTGTATGATATTAGAGGGAATTTGGTTTTGTAATAGTAAATGAATTTGGTACATATATGTGTGCATGATATTTAAACAAAATAAGATCTTGTCTGTAATAATAAGAGTATGGAGATAAGTATTGTTAACATTAAGAGAATTGAAAAAATATGTCAAACCATAATAAGGAACTAAACAAATGTGATTGACGCTGTTACCTATTCATTAAACTGAAGTGGCAATGGGCAGGACATGTTGCCTGAATGAGTGACGATCAATAGACGAAACAGGTAACAACATGGGTGGGTCCAAAAGATGCTAGAAAGAGAAGAAGACCAGAAGCAAGGTGGAAAGATGACATAAAATATGTTGCAGGGAAATACTGGCTAACGGAAGTGACAGATAGAAGCCGCTGGAGTAATTTAGAAACATCTATAGGCGCGGGTAAACCTGATTTTGGCTTGGCGTGACGTGGCGTCGCCAAACACGAACTTTGTACTATTAACGAAATACTCAAAAACATTTGCAACCCTATTTGTATAAGCATAAGATTCAAATTGTTTTATCGGCCACTCGATATACTAGTGTTAAGCGGTACGCGCCGACGACCTAGCGCCCTTTGATAAATGCCGCCAAACACACCGCGCCTGCGCCTACATGACTTTTTATATTTTGTATTCAATAAAAATGAATATTTATGTAATAAAATAAATAAACAGTCATTATTTTATCGAATAAATTTGTAATACTTTATCTTCTCATTATGCCATAGCTAATTCCTGTAGTTATCTGTTCTTTTAGACATAAAACTTATACTAAATAGTTTCGATGATTTCACATCTGCCAGGCGTACCGTGACGGCTGAATTTATATAGTATATAAACTAGATATGTGGCATGAAAGAAAAGGTTTTTTTATTGTATTATTATGTGTGCATGATAAACTCCAACATCGTTTGACCGATTAAGAGTGAGTTGGTATTGGTATTAAATGTTATTAATGAATTTTTTTGTATCTATTATAACAAGCCACTAGATAACATGGAAATACGTCAACTTCTGTCCCGTTATATCATTCGTCATGTAAATTGGTACGAGTTAATATTTGAATACGGAGAGTATCGGTAGGATATCCATTTAAACTCGTTATTAGAACAAATAATAATAGCAATAAATAATAACAAATACCTAAGTACCCATGTCTATAATCTATCTAAAAATATTATAAAATAAAGACGGTTTTCTGTGTGTCACCAATCAAACTATGTAAGAGATTTTAATACGCTTTTCACTATCGTTTAGAAAATTTATTCCGAAGGCATTAGAGATATGCATATATTGTATATTATGTTTACATACAGTAAAGAAGAGTCGATATCTTCTAATAAAGTAAGAAAGTATTTTCTGCTGATTATATTGGTAATGCTGGTTAAGTGTGATGATATACATAAAATCAATGTCCTATAGAATTAAAATAGAATCATTATCTTTAATCACAGCCTGTAAAATAAATAAATGTTGAAAAATGTTCGTAATAAATAACAGAATTTTTATTTTTTATTTGACCCAATTGATTGTTGACACGCAAGAAAAAGATGTTTATGTGACTTTTCTATGACTTTAACGTAAAAGAAGTCCACCAGAGAACGTATTTAAATATTTTAAATGCTCATCATTAGCACGTCATCTTGTAAGAGACCCACTGCTGGTCTATAGGTTTCTTTTCGAACGCAGGTATGGGCTTAATCAACATACCAACCCACGACATATGACGCTATCAAACTAAGAAAAATTCAATTTTTTATTATTTGTATTTAATATTTTCGCACATACGGTGTTACTACAAAATCATTTCTCATGTTCAAGTTTTTTCTCATCATATTTTCCTTCACCCTCAATCAATATTGTTACCAATTCAAATTAGTAAATGTATGCGAATTTCGAAAAATTCGTTGTTTTTTTTTTGTCATAGGAGGCAAACGACCAGGTGGGTCACCTGATGTTAAGTGATCACCACTGTCCATACACATTAGCTACACCAGGGGAGTCGCAAGTGCGTTGCCAGCCTGGTTTTGGGGGAGGGGAAGGGGAGGTGGGTATCTGGCGCTCTCACTGACCGAACGAAACGCAACAATGGAAGCACTGTCTGTTGGTCGGGTGGTAGTATCCCGGGCGAGCCGACCCATTCATGCTGAAACCAGTAATAGCTTCAGCGTGGCTCTACCACCTACACAAAAATGCCAGTGTTGGAACCCATGGGCATCGTATATTGAACTCATACGGAGTCGGGGCATATCGTTAGGACTCACATAAAGAATAACTTATTTAACTGTTATATCATCTATTCTTTTTTCAATGTCCCCGAATTATTTAGGGAAAAAGCTTCCAATTTTTGTAAATAACTTAAATTAATTTTCAACTCAATTAATTAGGGACTTGTCTTAAGTTCTAGTCACTCGCTTTTAACTGTCTTATTGTTTAGCCGGCAAACTAAATTGACTGTATAAAATGAAATAATTAAATAAATATTCAAATTTAAATTTGTTATATTCATTTTGTACTATTTGGCCTCAATTAGAATAAAGTGTAAGTGTTAAGTATGTAAATGCTTAATTTATTCTCTTCTTTGTTTTAATGTTTTATATATTTTCTTTTGCCCTGTGCTTGTGGTATTTAGAGTAAGGCTCATAGCAATTATTGATAATTTGATTGAATTTTGTGATATAAAAATGAATAAATAAATATTCTCAAAAATGTTTTCAATATTTAAACATATAAATGAAATTGAAGTGTTTGTATTTTCCGCTGGTTAAACTACGAGATACGTATATATACGTCTAACAGTTATTGATTTTTACTGGATAGCATATCGATAACTTTCACAATGTTGTCTAGGATACCGTTACGTTTTAAACGAGAGCTAAGTAATAAAGACGATTCTACATTAGAAATATAAAATATAGTTAATAACTAATTGAGATAAATCACGCAGTTTCCGTGAAACAACAAAGCCATTTTCACAAGAACGAAATCGCTAACACCAAGTAATATAAAGGTAAATAAATTTATTATTCGCAGAAATAAAACACATTCTTTTTCCACGGACTTAAGTCATATAATTTATGTTACGTACACGTTATATATCGCGGGTATAAATTTCACAGAATCTTGTGATTTCAACGTTTTAAAACGTCAAGATGTGACACGCAATAATTATCTCGAACGTCTTTAGCTAACGCATATAATGGCGTCATTCATTTCGTCTCAAACAATTTGCTTACGAGTCCTCGACATAGGGTTGTCGCTACTGTTTTTAAAAAATGAATTTCTAACTATGTAAAACTTTTAAAATGAACCTTTTTTCCATCGCCTCAAATTCTTTCGTCCATCTATCACATGTCGCGTTACAACCGGTCGCGGAATATAATAGGGCTAAGGTGAAAGGCGCCTGGCAGAGCAGGCAAGACCTATATGGCGGCATCCATGGCTCAATTCAAAATGTATTAATGATTTAATAAATATACTATGCTTATATATAATATTATTTTTAACATGCTTATATCATCTGAATGATCGTATTTATGGTATATTCCGTACTCAGATACGCAGGTTATAATTAAAATGTATAGTTGGATATCTTGTCTGCTATTGATTTTCGATTATCGTTGTCATTTTTCAATTATTAAGTTAAGATTAAAAACGCAATTTGAATACTCTGAATCGAATAGTTTTCCAATAACTCTTAGTTAAATAAAAAAAAAAGTTTCACTTGCATCGTGATTTCTTAAAACCACACATTTTTTTTATTCAAGTCATTGAACGTGTTGTTATATTAGTAAGTAAATAAAAATATCTTTATCATGCTCTCTTTTTATATCCACAAACATTATACTTCGATACCATATACCCTACATATACATTACCCTCCTTCTGCGCTGTAGGGTAAAAATCTTACCACTATTTCAACTACAATATCAACATTACCTAAGTTTATTATTACTAGTGCTTATTGAAAAAAATCTCTAGTGAATTTGATGCTAACGTCGCTGAACAATAAGAGAGATTAAGCATTAAGAACTATCGCATATAAGTTTAATAAAACAACTTAAATAAAATGTAAAAGGACACCCTGTTTAATAACGGCATAATTAATGTAATTCTCTGAAAGTGCCTACTCCAGACGTGAAGATAAATCGTGTCTGTAAATGTAACGAATACATCATGTTAATAAACACGAAACATTAATAACTTCTACCTGTATTTCATTCAGGTTTACAACTAGTAGTATAAGCGATATTGTCAATATGCTGCCGCGATGTTGTTGATCGCCATTTCAAACTCGTGCCTTCCGGCACCTTCCATAGATCGTGCAACACTAAATTTACCTAGCGTGCTAAGGCTGGGGTATATATGAATAGTCCAGCACAGGTTTCCCGTAGGACTTTTTAGAACGCTCATTTCGAAGTTGACCGCAGGCGACGGCAGCTTTCAACTGTTGGTGGGTCACAAGCTTGTTTTTTGTCCTTCGATATAGAAAAAGATAATAAAGTAACATACTATGAATGCTTCAATGTTCGGGACATGCTCGGCCACTTTGACACGCCTGAGCTAATTTCCATTCAGCTGAGTAGGTATTTTGGATACTCGCCCTAAAATAATATTATCAGACATTCTTGCTTGAGTTACAGTACTATTCACATCTCTAGAGACAGTCCATAACTATATTCAGTGTTGTATTACTGAATTCGCTTGAAATACCAAAATTTAATTGGTTTAAGTTTAACCAAGGAAAATAAAAATGACATCATACGTTTTAATACTGTCTCACTGCATTGATTGATTAGACGAGCGAGGCAATTTAATTCTAAATACTTTCTACTAACATGTAATGAGTATAATTATATTATAATTGATAAAACAATTTCGATGGTGTTAATGAAATCAGAAAAAAATAACAATGATTAAATGATCATACACGTGGACATCGCGGCGATTAACGCGACTTCAAATTCTACATGATTTTGAACTACTGGTGAAAGAATTAGATTTTAACCACAGCCTAATGGCCTAATAAATTAAAACACCAAATACATTACGTAGTTGTAGCAATTATGCTAAGTTCAGTTGTGGGATTACCAAAGTTACACCTATTTCTTCCATATTGCTGCATTTCAGGATAAAACAATGAGGTTGGAGACACGGATCAACTGTCGAGACATACCAACTCAGTCTTAAAGAGCAGTCATCTATTAATAACTGCCTTTAGGACTCCTGTCTTTCTAAGGCTAACTATAAATATGTAGCTATAGACTGTAGCCATAACTTAAAATTAGATAGACTGTGTGTTGATATTTAGTATTATAAAAAAACTTTACGTGAGGTAATATTGTGGTGAAAGACAAAAGCTAGCTAGCGTGAATATAGAATTGACCTATCCTTGGGGAACAGTACTTTTTTGCCATATGTTCTTTTATGTATCCTTAACAACGTGTGTGCAAAACTCCATGCGGATCGGTTAATAGTTAGGACGTGATAGCTAGCAAACATATAGACCACTCAATGTGACACAAAAAAAACCATTTATAATATTAGTTAGGATTAGAATACAATCTTAATTGATTTGATTTCATTGGACTTCTTATTACTTCAGAAATATAATAAGAATCCAATAGGTTGGAATCTGCCGAGGATTAGATTACTGACGTTTAATAGCGAGAGATAAACAGGACAAAATCGTGATGACATACTTTGAGCATAATAAAGTATGTTGAATTACTAAGAAGTATCTCCAACGAGGAATGTTTTTTAAAATTTTCCTTTATTCTTTAAACTCATTATACATCCAGAGGTGTTCGTTTCTCAAAAACAGATTTTATTCTCAAAGAATATTTTATTAACTTTCCTACAAAGGTGATCGATGCAAGCTGACACTGGAGTTTGAAAATAGAATAAAACGGTGAATAGAAGAAATCGCCCAATACTTCAAATTTCTTAATATTACATAGAAATATTTATAACTCATACAATATTTTTATAGTAGTCACTAATACAGAGAATAATTTATTTCGTGACATCAAATCAAAACTATATTACGTATAACTATTAAATAGCTTATACAACGCGACTGGTTAGTTGCCAGCAATATTTTTACAGGATAATCATGAGTCGATTGTCGTTCTAAATCAATATAAAAATAGGTGTTTAATGTTTGACCTAATTATCTAGAGAAAAACAAAACTGATATACACTAAACATCAAGTGATTTACGCAAAAACGAACTGGTGTAATAAAATCAATTAAAGCAATGAATCATACCGCACCGCGCAGTCCCACCCGGGTCCCGCATCTCGACCCGCGCCCCGCTTCCCCTTGTTCGACCGTGTGGCAATCCGACGATAAGAAGTTACGTAATGATTAACCTTGAAAAACACCGCTTTAATGTTGTTCATTGAACCTAGATGTGATTGTTTTATGTTTAAAAGTATCGTTCTCATACTTTTAAAAGTGTTCGAACAAACTTTAAATAAGCTACTCTTTGTTGTTTATTGTTGTTTGTTTTGATATTATTACTTTATATATTAAATGTGACCATGAACTACCAAAGGATTGAAGGGTGTTAAACTTTAAACAGTCACCTAGTATATGTATTATTACCAGTCCTTACATACAAATATTTGTTTGTGTTTTTTTTTATATCATAGGAGGCAAACGTACAGGTGGGTCACCTGATGTTAAGTGATCACCACCGTCCATAGACACTTGCAACACCAGAGGAGTCGCAAGTGCGTTACCAGCCTGTGTTTGGGGAGGCGGAGGGAGAAGGTGGAGAGGGGACGGGGAAGGGGGAATTGAAGTAGGCCTCCGGCGCTCTCACTGACCGAACGAAACGCAACAATGCAAGCACTGATACTTTACGTCGATTTTCTGTGAGAGGATGTTACTGCCCCGGGCGAGCCGACCCATTCATGCTGAAACCAGTAATAGCTTGCTCTGGCTCTACCACCTACCGAATATGTGTATCTCTCGCCTTAATTACTCAATCCATAATTATGAAATTGTGCATACTTGTTGTCAGAGGTATAGAAAAGGGCATAGGGTACTTTTCAGCCAGGAAAAAGTTCCTAATCTTCCCGATGGATACATTAGAAAATATATTAACATGAGCGAAACATCGACGAAAAAAAGCTAGCGTTTTATAGTTACAAAATATCAATAAACATTTAGCTTGTTTATTTTATAAATTACTGTTACTTTCATGTGCATTTTAATATATTTTTCTTATCATAACTAGAAACGTATTTTCGTTATCTTGTAACTTGTATCAAAATATTGACCAACCATCATCATCTTCTTACCCTTATCCCACCTAAGTACAGCAGGCACAACATGTTTTCCTTTTGCACGCTCATCTATCAGATGTCACATCGGTATTCACACCTTTTACACACATATCATTTTTCACACAATCCATCCATACCTTTTTCGGTCTTCCTCTACTCTTATATCCATCGACCGTCATACTCAAAGTTTTTCTAGTTACATGGTTTTCATCTCTCCTCATGACATGACCATACCATGCTAACCTATTACTCCTTAACTTCTCTGTTACTGGTGCTATTTTCAAACTTCCTCTGATATATTTATTCCTAATCTGGATATCTTTTAGTTACACCACACATCCACCTTAACATTCGCATCTCTGCCACTTGCAGTTTACTCTCATCCGTCTCTCTCGTCGCCCAGCACTCAGATGCGTACAACATGACTAAATTACTAATGTACTATACGTAGAAAATATTAACCAACCAATTCACATATATGAATAGAAAAGAAATCTTAAAAAGTAAATATAATTCTAATACTATTGTAGACATGACGTCACCTGAAAATTGATCTCCTTGCAATTCTATTAAATAATGAATGAATACAAAAAAATATCTAAAATATTTTACACCCATTAATCAAGCTTTATTAAAAACTGTGTGAAACTACGATAACTATAAAGTTAGTTTTTAATTAAACGGGACAAGAGTGTCTTCGTTACTGTCTTTAGAAAAATCTGCAAGAGACAATTCGTCTTCTATGGTAATTTATGTTAGGAAATCCTCAAGTTTCCTTATTAAAAGTGGGAAAGAGACTGATTGGCTGCACTTTGTTTGCATATCTGATACTTGGCCGATTCATCACACCGCTATTCGGCGGCGGATCTGTTATGATTAAATTTTTATTATGCCTCCAAGACGATCCATCACCATTGTTAGTGGAAGTCGATAATTTTCGCAAAGTTAATGTTACAAACTAAACCATGCCCGCGGCTCTGTTCGCTAATAGCAGTTTTTAAAATATTACACGTTTAATTCTATTAACCCACTTCAATAAAGGGGGAATTTTGCAATTTGGTTATGTTTCTTTTTTTTTTTTTTTAACTGGTTCGGCAAAATGACTGGATGGTACCTGATGGAAAGTACAGTACAGTCCATAAGTAACGGCGACTGTCGGTGTTCAAAAGCAACGCCTCGTTTGAAGGACCCCATGTCATAAGAGAAAGGCATGGCTGAGAGGCAATTCCACATCTTCACAGTACAACAAAGATAAGAATTTTCGAATTTCTTCGTTCTTGCAGGCATATTTATTACTTCAGAATTTTATCATATGTAAATGGAATTCGAGAATTCTTTTTTTCTTGGAATGGGATAATTCGAAGAGTCCTTATTTTATTAGCATTGGAACCTTAGATTTCGACGACCAGGGAACTCATCAAAATAGAATAGGTCTATATTGATTGAGATATTGGCTACCAATATTGGTTCATATACTATTACTATTACGTTCATATATACACGATATTCGCATTTACAATATTAATTAGTATTAGGATGTAAGCATTTTGTATAAAAACTGATAAAATATAGTTTTATGTTAAGATATGTGTACGCTTATTTGTGAAAGTATATTATTTTATTACGCTTTTATATAAATACCCGCGACTTTGTTTGCGTTGTCCTTCGTATACGCACCACACCGCTTGCCCCACCACCTGAACCTGAACATCCTTAATAAATTTATATTAATACTAAGATATCGTGATAATTTTTTAGACACGAATTGAGGGTCTAAAAACTTAAACAAAATAAATATCGATATCTATCCAGTAGTTTTGAGTAACGCACGCACAACGGCAGGCCTTTCTCACATTATTTACATATAAATATACTAAAAGTTATCCTGGTTTTTTGATGGGACTGAAATGCGTTTACTTGCCTACTATTCTTTCGTACTAAACTCGTACCGTCGCATCGCGTTGCCTCATTCAAATTACTGTAACTTTTGAATCCTTGATAGAGTGAACTGATTTTCATGAATCAAAGACATATTACTCGAGCTTATGTTTTTTGACGTTCTCTCAGAAATCTAGTATTTTAGGCGTGACACGTGCACAGACTGACAGCACTTCTAAAAATGATTTGAATGTATGTGTATATTTTTACTACACACTGGGGCTAATAATAGGTATTTACCTATGAAATTTCCGTTCTGCGGTACTGGCCATTTCAAATCAAAATAATTTTTGTTTGGCTAAGAATTCTAATTTCAAATTAATTTTATTTTAAAAACATGGAACTCTTTTTCCAAAAGTAGTCATTTGTTTATTGATTAGTGTTACATTTTCATCGCATTTCAATCTTTTTTGTCATCATGGATACGTTAAAAATTCGAGTAATTATGAAATATGAGTACCGTCGTGGCAGCAACGCAGCACAAGCGGCACGCGACATCAACGACGTTTACGGAGCTAACACTACAAACCAACGCACCACCTGTTATTGGTTTGCTCGCTTCCGTTCTGGGAATTTCGACCTGAAAAATGAACCTCGCGGTCGTCGGAAGACTTTGGTCGACAATGACGAATTAAAAGCGATTGTGGAAGCTGATGATACACAATCTACGGCTGAATTAGCAGCAGCTTTCGACGTTAGCGTCAAAACAATATTGGTCCATTTGCGTCAAATTGGCAAGGTAAAAAAGCTTGACAAATGGGTGCCCCACGAACTCAATGATCGCCAGCGTGAAGTACGCGTCGAGACGTGCCTTGCACTGCTCAACAGACACACAAATGAAGGAATTTTGAACGGCATTGTTACCTGCGATGAAAAATGGATTCTGTTTGATAACCGCAAGCGCTCAGCAAGTTGGTTGGATCCTGGTTCAGCACCTAAACAATGCCCTAAACGAAAACTTACCCCTAGAAAAGTGATGGTCAATGTTTGGTGGTCTAGCGCCGGTGTGATTCATCACAGCTTCTTACCAAACGGGGTGAGCATTACTGCAGATGTGTACTGTGAAGAACTGAACACAATGATGGAGAAGCTGGCACATCTCCAACCAGCATTGGTCAATCGCTCGTCTCCGCTGCTCCTGCACAACAACGCGCGACCTCATACTGCACAGCAGACGGTCTCCAAGTTGCAAGAACTGGGGTTGGAAGTTCTCCGTCATCCGCCCTACTCACCAGACCTTGCGCCTACAGACTACTACTTTTTCCAGAATTTGGATAACTCCTTGGCGGGAAAAAAGTTCAATACCCGAGAGGCAGTACAAAATGCCTTCGAAGAAGTTGTTGCCTCCCGTCCAGCTGGTTTCTTTAAGAAGGGCATCAATAAACTGCCACTGCGTTTTTACATTACTGTAAAATTACTTACTGTTACTGTTACATTACAGTACTGCATTAAATTTTACAGCTGGAATGAAACTTTATGAAAACACTAGACTTCGTTAATTACGAGGTTTCATAAGCATCGTTTCTTTTATTGAAGACAGTATACGAAATAAAGATAATATAATTAAAAATATGTATTTTAATTCAATTTTAAGAGATCTGTGCTCGATTTGCTTGCTATTATTTTTACATGTATAGAATGCAACGTCTCTTTGCCTGTCCCTTTGATTTTATATTTATAATTTAAAAAAAATACTGAACCGGTTATATGATTATTTTTTAAAGCAAAGGTTTATTCGCTATTTAGGTTTTATTATATGTTTTGTTACATTAGGTAATAAATGGAACACTTTATTAGATTAAGAGTTAGGTCGACTAAAAATTAGTACCTACCAGTAAGTTTTATGCAATATTTTAGCTAAACAATTAAACGTTAATTAGTAAAATAAAGTGACTAGTAGTTTAGAATTAAAAAAAATCTGCGGTACTATAAATCTAACTTTTATATATTAAATACTAGCGAGCCCTGCAGACGCTGTCCCGCCCTGACAATAAGAAAAACATTGATAAATTATACGCCTGAACGTTCCTCATGAATAATTTAATATAGTTGTGAAAACCGCATGAAAATCCGTTCAGTAGTTTTTGAATTTATCACGAACAGATCGACATACAGACGTAGCAGAGGACGTTGTTTTATAATATACGGGTGTTAGGAGACCGCTTCCGAAAACGAAGACAGACGATAGTACTAATGATACCTTTGATGATGGGACGGAAAAAAAATCGATCCTGATTAAAAAAAACATATTTTGAAAACGTTTTATTAGCATTATTTACGCTCCATCATGTTAGTACAGCTAAATGAAACGACAGTTTCATAAAAAATACATTACTTTACTAAAAAACAAAAAAATTGCTGATACTCGGGTCAACGAACGTCAGCTAGCGATCGTGCAAATACTTATTTACAACATTTAATCGTTTCTTTGATACCGCGCCCTCCAAAATTTACAACTTTGTCGGTATAAATTTAGCAGGAGCCATAAAAGAATTAGATTGCGGCGTTCACAACAAAAATTACAAGTAATTTTAGATAGTTGTGACGGATATATCTGTTTTCAAATTATGGTATTGGACGTATGTCCAAAAAGTTAAAATTAATTACATTTATGATCGACAATTAATTAATCTATCAGAATGAATTTAAAATAATATTCTTATACTTTACGTTACCATTGTTTCCGTTTTTGAAACTATGAAATTATTCTGTACCATTTTATTTTTAATTTCTTGTACAAAATCAAAGATAAAGATTAAATACTTTTTATAATTGTGTAAGTGAGTATGTAATTAAGTTAATTTAATATTCTAATATCATTTTTGTAGTAATGAGCTTCTTATTACGTCAGGGTACAATTGATTGTATAATTGTATTAAATAATTAGAGTTATAACTTCTAAATTCCATAAAAATACCAGTCAGTAGGGATAACTATGCTTAATATAAAATAAAATTTGAGAATGTCTAACGCTTTATTGATCTGTGGAAATGATCAAAGTGCCGTCAATTGCGGCGCGTAAAAGGAGCGGTTTGTTTTGGCGGGATTCGGGATCGTGCACGTGCCCGAGCGTTCGATGACCCGAGTATCAGTTGTTTTTTTTTAATTTTGTTACATTGCTTTTTTTTCATATGATTTTTTTTTAATCAGGATTGATTTTTTTTCCGTCCCATCATCAAAGGTATCATTAGTACTATCGTCTGTCTTCGTTTTCGGAAGCGGTCTCCTAATACCCTGTATAGTGATAGTGATTATAGTGAACGTTACTTTGCACTTCCGCCTGGAATTGATTTGCCGCTACTACATCGCACTGCAACAACAAACGTTTGAATTTACTTATGAGGTATATAATATTTAATAATGGATTTCCGAAAAGTAACGTTTTATTTGATCAAATATCTAATTCCTAAATACTTTTATAAATGCAAATAATCCTTTCTTTCTTCCTCTGACAAAGGCCGGTAAAGACATTCGTTTGCCTCAAATCGCATAAAAAAACAGTTTCTTTGTTTGTAACGCTTTCATTCTTTAACCACTCAACCGATTATCAAGAATTTTGGATACATCCTGAGTATGGAAAAGGACATAGAGTCCTTTTATACAGAAAAAAAGTACTTTTCTCAATAGATAGATAACATCTATATAAACACGAGCGAAGTCGTAGTCAAAAGCTAGTTTTATACATTAAAAATCACAACGAATATTTTCACGTGATATAACACGAATGAAAAATATTAATCTCATACGAAATTAAATAATTTTGTAACCATTAATAAATATATTATTACACTATTACGACATTTAATTTGTTTAGTTAAGTATAAAAATTATAAGGACTGCCGACAGAAGTGAAAACTCGAAACAATGGAAAAACTAACTGCGTTATATTTTGAATTTTCAAATCAATTATAGTCTGAATTGTTTATATTTCATAATTTATAAAATGACGTTATTGACACTAATTTGATTTTCACACCTATTGGCACTCCGAGCTATCATTATATACAGTCTATGAACGAATCGAACGTATGATGGGCTGCACAAGCTCAATAGAAATATACGTGTACAAATATAGTATATCATATATTACATAGTATAAAACAAAATACCCTACCGCGTCTGTCTTATGCGGTTTTCACCAGTGGATAAAGTGATGCACGAGGAACGTTTTGGTATATAATTTGTCCAGGATTTTTTTTAATCAGGGTGGGAGGTAGGTATAGGTTTAGGTTATAGGTATAGGTTTAGCGTATAGGTTTTTCTCCTACCAAAAATCGCTCAACGCGGCTAAAGAAGATTTCACTAAATACCGTACCGTACCGACACCGTAGCAATATAGTTCAGACGAGCTGAGACGCGGGCATAGATATTAATACGTAATAAGACAATCTATCATATTGAGTGACTTAGAAACATAATATTTTGGGGTCGAATAAACTACCCGATACATCCAATAGCCCTTACCATTATTGGGCTGCAAGTAAAATAAATACACTAAAATACAAACAATAATACATTTTTATTAATTTATTGTTGGAGCATGCCGTGGGTGTCTCTAAATATGACTACATTTATAATGTACCAGTCCTACTTTTTATATGTTTACTAGTGTATTGTCTGTCATGTTGACGATCCTAAAATAATGAAATAAAATAAAATACCAATAAAATAAAAAATAAAAATCAGTATGGTCTAGTGGATTGACCGATGGAATATCATTCTCATTACCGCAGACGTACCCACGAATTTTTATTTTTTACTAATTTAAATTGGTAACACTATGGGCAGACGGTGGTAGAAAACATAGTGAGAAAACCTGAACCTGATAAATGTTCTTGTAGTACTACTGTATGTGGGAAAACATAGAACTGTGGATTTCTCAGAGTTTGAAATTGCCACTACTACCTCGTGCCTATATTTTCCTTCGGGAAGAGGCCTATGGCTCTGCAGTGGGTCTCTTACAGGTTGATGATAATGATAATAAAAAAATAAAAGGGACTGTAATAGAATTGAACCGCCATTCATGTAGTAGGTTGAAGTGAACTTATTTTACCGAGTTCGTAAAAACAAAAAAATTGAGAAATAAATTACCGGAGGACACTTTAAAAATTGTTCGGTCGACTCACATGAACCGCGCAATTTTCCGCTACATTCTAACAGGAGATATTTTTACACGCACCCTTTCCGCGGTTTCAACCTTCCTACGACTGTTTGAGAAATATTACCCGCATAAAAACTGACCTTACATAATTGGGTTTTATTTACACATATATTATTTTCTCTTCAATTTTCTGATAGATAATAAATATACTCATTGTCCTTTTCTGACATTTTCATAATGTGTCTTTCTGTCCGTTTGTATATGTGGATAAAACACGAAGTAATATGACAGATATTTACTTATACATGGTTTTAATGAAATGGTTTGAATATAGGTAGAGCCACGTTGAAACTATTAGTGGTTTCAGCATGAACGGGTCGGCTTGCTCGGGGTGGTACCACCCTCTCATAGAAAACCGACGTGAAGTAACTGTGCTTGCGTTGTTGCGTTTGTTCGGTCAGTTAGAGCGCCGGAGGCCCACCTCCTTTCCCCTCTCATGTCTCCTCTCCCTCTCCCTCCCCTTCCCCCGAAGAGTGGCAACGCACTTGCGACTCCCCTCGTGTTGTTAGTGCCTAGTAATGGTGGTGATCACTTAACATCAGGTGACCCACCTGCTCGTTTGCCTCCTATGATATAAAAAAAAATGCAAATTATCCCTTCTTTACATCTCAGAAAGTACGTTCTTTCTTTTAACATACACAAAAAAAGTATAAAGAACTAAAATAAAAACATATGAAGTATACTTTACATACCACTATTATACAGCACATCGGCTACTTTCCTTTTATAAAATAATAAATTATTACAAAATATGTTAACACTGTTAAGAAATTTATAATTGATGCGGCAAAAAGAGATGTGAAAAGTGTCCTTATATCGAATATTAGGTCGTGGTATTTTAAAAAGGTTTGTTCCTGGAGTGGGGATGAATTAATATAGTTATCAAAATTCATTAAATATTTTTTTTCTACTAGAATGTTTCTACAATAGATCAAAGACCACAAATACGCGCTAAATACCAACGATGCCAAGTCCACACTAATAACAGATCATTTTCCTTATTCGTAGAAATCTCTGATATAATCGTTTATATTTCTCATCGATCACTTATCTGTATCGCTATCAATGATGGATTTGTCCGTAGGAGCTGGTAAAATTTTAGGGCTGATATCCGACGCAAACTTAATTTTTTTATCTTATTATTAGTAAATAAATTAATAATAAATAACATTCAAAATAGTAAATTAATAAATGAATATTTGATGAAACGGAACACACACTATGAAGCGATAATGGCTTAGTTTATAGCGTGTTCGGACACAGCGTCGATAGACGTAGGATCGAATCCTTGCGACAGTTGCGACTAACTCGGAGCTACGGGTGAAGGAAAACGTCGTGATTAAAACCATAGCATGGTGGAAAGGTTTTATTTAAGTCCTCCTTGTTAGCTACTACCCAAAAAAAAAAACTACCCTCAAGTTGATAATAAATCTGTCGCCAAGCACCTGATTGTGTGTTCCGGCAGCCGCACTTGAGAACCAGTGCCCTCTAAGTGTGGTGCGTTTACCTACTACTTCGTCATTTAAAATCAAATGAGATTCTAGTCAAACCCTAAAACGATAAAATTAAAATATATATTGGGATTCTGTGCAAATATAATCCTTTATACAAACGCAGACGAAGTCACGGGTGCTTGCTAGTATATATGATACAATAACAAGGAGTGGAAAACAGAAAACAATTATAGTTTAATTATGACACCAAAAACATTTGAATAAAAGGTTAAGTATCGTGGTATGTTATTTTTATGATATCATTACATAGTATAAAACACAGTCCCCCACCTGTATACAGTCCGATGAAGGTGTTAAGACCTTGCTAGGTCAATAGCGTAATCAGTCCGAAAAAAAAAGTTCCCTACCATGTCTATCTCTGTGTCGGTCTGTCTGTCTGTTGGCTTTAAACTCAAAAACTACTGAACGGATTCTCATGCGATTTTCACCAGTGGATAAAGTGATTGATGAGGAACGTTTTGGTATATAATTTGTCAAGGTTTTTTTTATAATCAGAGCGGGACAACATCTGCCCGGCCTGCTAGTTATTATATATTTAAACCCACTTGGTCACAATAGAAAATCAGTGCTGGGGTCACTTTTAAAGTTGGCAGCCAGCATGTACTGGATTGTGCGCCTTTATAAGAGAAAATTAGAAAATTATAGAAACAAATGTGAATTTATGACATCTGAATTTATATAGAAAGCTTAAATGAACATTAAGCCATGTAAACTTTATCTGAACATCTTAGAGTTTTAGTAATAAAAAAGACAAATGTTTACAAGCTTGATAAGCATTTACATCTAGCGCGAGGGATGCGGTGCTGCGTTGAATTAAGTACAGAAGTCATTGTTATTCCGAGTCCATTACGAGTGTTTGAGTGAGCAGAGTGACCACGCTTTGTTTCCTCCTCGTGAGTTCTCCCATTGTTTATTCGTCGACTACGTCAATAGTCTAAGAGCCAAGATACAATGGCATAAAAATATTATACAACTTAATTGATTTTATTCTTATTTTGTAATCCCAATTGGGTACATTTATTATAAAATATCTTATTATACATAACAACATAAGCCGAAATATTAAGCTATCATTATTTTGCTGTTGACTACTACTATTATGTCGGTATCATCGCAACATACCAACAAGCAAGTGTTATACAATAATCGATAGGTATAAACGGTGGAACATTTCTCGTTGAATTCATTGTTACAATTTGAAATAGAATACAAAACAGATAATTACCCAATAAGAGAATAATTGAAACGAGTTTATACAACAATTGCTTTAAAATAACATAACAACGTAATTCATTTGCTATCCATAGTTATAACACGTATATGTGTTATGGATCCAGAAGTACTTACTGATAATAAAAGAACCAATATGGCGGCTATAAGTTTAGTTAATGGCAATATAGATGAACATAAATAAAGAATGGAGAAATTCTGATGGATTATCTCTATAGCCGATTCACCACGACACACACTTAAAACAAAATCAGGAAATCTGCTACAGATAATACTCTGTTATGCAGGAGAATTATTAAACAAGTGTTTTCTCGAATAAAATAGGTTGGTAACGCGAACTCTCTTTTGTTAGGAAACATCGCGGGTCGAGTTTGAAGTTTGATTTACGCATTTATATCAAGTCGACTGGCACTGTTTGACTTGTTTTGAATTAGCCCCAGGATTATGGCTGTAGAATATATTATTTATACGCCAGTACTATACACTCAGTTCAACGTTCGCGTATGCGCTAAAATATTATTGAACATTGTTGAATTATAGTAAGGACTTAAAAAATTGACATAACCCAAAGGTTCGCAATTTATGTTTACGTAAATCTAACATACCGTAGGTCCGTAGTTTTAAAAGTTTTTTTTTTAATTATGGGGTATATTAATCTGTTACTGTTCAAACATTTTTATCCTTAATTCCCTGTGCGAGGAATATAAAAGTGAAGTAAAGTACATACGTGGAAAATCTGGGGCGTATTTTAAAACGAAACGTGTTTTCATTTTTTCCTTTCAAAACACTACAGCAGCCAGGATATGTACACTGTACAGTGCAAAAAAGGACTAACCACAAACGTAAAAAGCCCTTCAGTTTTTTTAAATTAGAACATAATTCTGTTCTTAAACATATTTTGTTCTTAAAACTCCTGAATTTGGAGAGAACCTCTCAAATCTAGTGACAGTAGTTAGATGTCGGATGTATATTAATAATACAGTTCCCTTGAATGGTCAGTACTAAATTGATTTTTAAGCAAGAATCAACTCATTTATTACATGTATATGAATATTATTTTTTTCACTGTAATCTACTAATTGTTAGATTTAGGCTTTACAATTGAATAAAATATTTGATGCCTGTCACTGTAATTTATTGTAACGTATTTTAAAGTTATCGATAAACTTTACACACTCCCGAACTAATTTTCTCATTGTGATTTGTGTTGATCGTAAAATATTATAACCTTGCTTATAAAACATACTTTAACTAATAATTTTACACTGAGGTAAATAATAGTACATGTAGAAGTCTGTATAGGCGGAGGAAGTCTAACTTCATTGGTTTATATGTATTAAATTATACATATATGAGAATGATCATAAACTATATTGTAAGGTAGTATATATAAATGCCTCTTCATCTAATAAAAATTAGTTGCCACTTGAATCTTGTAGTATTCATTCGTCTCCCTATGCCAACCGTATAATATACTAAACTTAAAAATTAGGTAGGTTATAGAGCCACGCTGAATCTATAACTGGTTTCAGCATGAATGGGTCGGCTCGCCTGGGGTAGTACCACCCTCTCACAGAAAACCGACGTGAAGTAACAGTACATGCATTGTTGCGTTTCGTTCGGTCAGAGAGAGCGCCGGAGGCCCACCTCTCCTCTCCTTCCCCCTTCCCGTCCTTCCCCTTCACCCAAACACAGGATGGCAACGCACTTGCGACTCCTATGGTGTTGCAAGTGCCTATAGAAGGTGGTGATCACTTAACATCAGGTAGCCTCCTGTTCGTTTGCCTTCTATGATACAAAAAAAACGAAATCCCGTAGCATACATACATTTATTCATTTTGATATATTATACTATTAGACCCAAATAAACAGTTATACATACTTACATATACACAGAAATACGTACCTACCTTCTGTTTAACGTGTAATGAATTTTTTTTTCCTATCGTGCCACAATAAGTTGCATTTCAATGACCCGCCCTAGATAAAGCATAAAATCATTTTTGAAATGCTTAATATTTTTTTTTGTTAAAGTCTTGCAACAAAATCTGAAATAAAAAAAACAAAACACTTATCTTGAACTAGCTTTGCCCGCGACTCCGTTCGCGTGGAACCTGGTGTACAAAACAGTAACTAATAAAGTCATCTGAATGTATTAAGACTAGTTACTATCTACTTTTCTCTCATGCTTAAGTCGCGTCGTCATTAAAATTACTTACAATTTATCATTACATAGTATAAAACAAAGTCCCCTACCGCGTCTGTCTGTCTGTCTGTTCGCGATAAACTCAAAAACTACCGAACGGATTTTCATGTGGTTTTCACCGGTGCATAGAGTGATGAGGAACGTTTTAGTATATAATTTGTCAAGGATTTTTTTCATAATCAGGGTGGGACAACGTCTGCCGGACCCGCTAGTTAATGAAATAAAAAATTAAATGTTACTCGAATATATGCTTTGATTTTCTTGAACAGGTTTTATCATAAACATAATAGCAGTTTAGCAATGATGTTCAAACAAACAGACAAATAGACAGACATTTAAAAAAATGATTGAAATATATTTTATTACTTATACCTAGACATCTGCATCAATTTTTTTACAAAAATCTAAAAAGTGCGGACCCTTTAGATTTACATTATTATTATATGTATAAATGTTTTATCCAGAACATGTAGGTCCTTGTTTAAATTTGATCATTTTATATATTTAAGCATACGAGCCTACAATAAATCACAACAATCGCGATCTGCTGCTCTGTTAATTAAAGGAGAAATGGCCGAATACACGTACATTTATTGTTTGTAGTATTATTTATTTGCATGATATTTATCATGCACTGTTTCAATTATTATTTATCGTAGAAATATGACAGAATTAATAAACTATTAAGGTAAAGTTAAAAGTTTGGTTAACTAACTACATAAAATTTCATCCCATTTATTGCTACTCTTCGTGTGTGATCATATGAAAACTTGTAATATTTCTTTTTGTTTTTGCAAGATAATGAATTTAAGCTATTAGCAAATAATTGCTATAATTGGTTATAAACCTTGTCTAGCTTAAACTTTGCACTAAAAAAGTCTTATTTTTATTCTGATACAGAAGATATCGGTTTATAGAATTTACTTGGAAAGCGAACAAGAGGAGTTTTGTTGCAAGTACAAAAATAAAAATATAAAGGAGAGTAATTTTAAACATATGGAATTATTAGGCGTTTAAAATAATATAAACAGTGATAAATAGGTAAAATATCATTACATAGTATAAAACAAAGTCCCATACCCCGTTTGTCTGTCTGTCTGTTCGCGATAAACTCAAAAATTACTGAAGGGTTTTTCATGCGGTTTTCACCAGTGGATACAGTGAATCATGGGGAAGGTTTAAGTAAATAATTTGTCAAGATTTTTTTTATAATCAAGGCGGGACAGTGTTTGCCGGGCCCGCTAGTATAGAATAAGACTATTATTTTATTTTAGTGATCTTGTAAAAATATCGAAGCAACATATTTGTTATTGGCAGAATAACTAAAAAGAGCAGTTGGAGAGTTATTGTTTGACGAATAATATTTCTGCAATGTTGGTCTTGTCAGCTTTTGTGATATTGAACGGTTCGAATTCATAATAGTCGCTATTCGAATAAATTAAATCGAATCCATATTCCGCTAGACAAGACGCTTGACCAACGCTCTGCCGCGCCAAGGAATAGTGGCGCATCAAGTAAATCCCAAACCGGACAAAATTATAGAATAGGTAACTTGCAGAGTTAATGAAAGTGACAAGTTAATAGAAAATTTACATTAAGAGTAATTCGAGAACAGAAACTAGAGACTAAAGTAACCGGATAAAAGATTAAACATAGTAAAAGATGACAGATGCGCCACTCTTTATTGCACACACGTTTAAAATATACAAAATAAAACATCTATTTACAGTATGCGTACAGTTAGGCGGCCTTATCGCTTAGAGCGATCTCTTCCAGACAAACCTCCGCAGACATTTAATTTTCAAAAATACCGGGTGGCAATATAAATACACACACATAATTACAAAAACTATAGACAAAAATTAAAAAAAAAATATGATATAAAACACTTCTACTGAGACAGCGAAAGGTAATACCGGTGTAGATATTTTTTTAATAATGTCACGGATCTAGCTTGTCTAATATCACAAGGGAGTGTATTCTATAGGCGTACAGCTTGAACCGTAAAATATTTGTTATAAAAATTTAGTGTGACAGATAGGAAATGTAAGTAAATTTTGAGAGCCTTTCTTAGAAAGACAGCACTGCTTTTTTATTATACAGCATGATATCTCCATATCTAAAAACTTTCTAAGTAAGATTAATATCATACTTACCCCTTGTAATACTAACATAAAATATATACGGCGTCGATCCATTGAGCGCATGATGCCAGTTAGAAGGATCACATTAAATTGATAATAAAAGAAATGCGCCCATTATTTACGGCCGCATCCTATCTCGCCTTTTCTCAGGGGCCAGTAAATTGGAACGCGTGAGATGCTTTATAAAAATAAAAAGAAACCTGTACAATGAGCTTGTAATAAAGTACACGTGTTAGGGAATAAGTATGGAGTTAGGGAATTTAAATTTAAAATAATTCTTATACTTTCGCCGAATTTTCCAATTCAGAGGTAGGCATATCGGATCGCACTTATACGCATAATTCTCAGAGTTGTATCAGAGAAAGGTACTGGATAAATGATTAGTAATAGATTTTGACTTCATAGGTCGTAAGCGAGGGCTAAAAAATTACCTACAATCATTTATTGGTTTCGTTACAATTTTTTCTTAGAGTAAAATCTCAGTCTAATTTAGGATATTGTTAATTTGGGGTTTATATTTAGTTAAGTCATATAAATATTTTATAATAAAAACGCATACATTTAAAACACATAGAATGGCCGAATCGTAAATACAGTCTTGGTCAACTTTTTTGTCTACTCTGAATAAGTTTGAACTTGCTCATAATGTAGTCATGAGTAATACAAAACAAACATATTAAGAGCGGTCAAAAAGGTTGGCGAACACTACAAAAAATTGAGTGAAAGTAAGTATGATTATCCTCCATTCAGGTGTTGTCCGACTGTCTTCAGATTAGAAAAATGAATGGTAGTGAACTATTATTTAATGAATCTCGAGTGAATGTAGACGCGAGTCCAACCGGCGTTCCGACGCGAAGCTTCGTTGCTGACTTCAGTCTTAACATATACAAACCGAAGTTATAAGAAATTCAAGCGTGCTGTCATTGAGCCACCATTTCTAATCTTCCATTTTTAACATAAATTAGCTTCCAAAAACCACGAGAAATTAACTAACACAACGGTTTATTTATTTTGGCTGGTTGGAAATACACAAGTAATAACTCTGCGATTTATTTGCGCCTATTGTTTGCTTTACTCTAATTCCGGTCACGAAAACTTATTTATTTTTTTTTACTTTTTATGTCATAGGAGGCAAACGAACAGGTGGGTCACCTAATGTAAGTGATAAAGATATGCTTTTGTGCAGCTAGAATTTTCCTATGCATTTGATGGCGTTGTTTCTTCTTAGATATTTTTATTTACAACATATGACTGTTGTAAATCATTTATAATTACGTAAACGATTGTTTTATAATGAATACACCTATATTTTTGTTTTATATGGCTTGAGTACTTAATACATGACTAGAAACTTTTTTATATATCCATGTTATTTCTAGTTTCTTCTAGGCGCATAAAGTATCATATTTTATACTAAAAATGATCACTAAATCAAAGTGATATGTCCGAACCTAAATTTTTTATCGTATCTAATTTTACCTTTTCGTAACAAACAAGGACATCCAAAAATAGATGTCTCCGAGTTTGTCTCCGTCTATTAATCCGACGAGTCACAGTGGTTTCGAGAGTTTGACAAACACTTTTACATTGTACCGGCCCGCAAACATCTAAGGGGGGCTGTAAATTGTCTTTTTCTGTCGTGAAAACAAATTGTCATCGTTGTTTTTAGAGATATATATGATCAGGACATAATGAAGGCTTCGTCTACGATAAAAAAACGAATCTACAAATTATCAAATGATTTTATTTAATACAAAATGTCTTGTAATATGTTTCGTTTTTGTTAGTATATTGGAGAACACCAAATTAATATGACCGACAACTTTCATAAGCAACATCGTTTATGGGACAAATAATCTTCAATGTAAAAGAAACGAAGGATAATGAAGATGTTACCCTCGATGACGTCATACTTTTTCATTTGTTTTCTATATGTGTTTCACATTAATTAATACATTTGAATGTGCATGATATGAGGTTAGTGATACGATTTGATACAAGACTCTTTCTGTTGACGCGTCACATGACGTCATCTCTACAACGTCACCTTTTATGACGTCATCCTTGATCGATTATACACTCCTCGCCCCATATATATTTCGTATATATGAAATAGTACAAAAAAAATTATAATGGTCATTGATACTGTGCTTTAACATAGACTCGTAGAGGATTGTGTATAATTTTTGTATTTTTTTAGATAATTAGGTCAAATATTAAGCACCTATTTTTTTATTGATTAACAACGAGAATCGAGCGCAGAGTACCCTCCAGAAATATTGCTACTGTGTGAACAGTCACCTGGTATATCTATAAATGTAATAAAATAATTTTGCTTTCAACAGAAAATAATATTGGTGTCCAACGCATGATCCACGTAAAAAAATAGGATTACTAGTAAGTGTATATGTTAAAAATAATAATAATAATGAAATTAATATATAATAACAAGACAACATTTCATAATGAGACGACGTTTATTTCGTCGTACAAATTTGGTTTAAAAGAAAAGCGGACAAAATTGAAAAATGATTTAAGGACAAGCGGTTATAAAGAGGGAAAAAATGTCTACGTAAATTTTCGGCAAACATCTGTCCCATTGAACGATTTCTCAAATATTTAAAGATAAGATTTTCCGCCCACAGTGAGGAGAGGAGAGATTTCAACGAATAAAAAAGTGGAATATAATTTTGTTTTCATAACTTCCTTATTGTCTTATAAAATAATGAAACGATACTACATTTTTCTGTTAGCAATTCTCAATTACGTATAGAGCAGATAATATAATAAGGTTACAAAATATGTTATTAGTGTAAAAAACAAAAACATTAACGCAAAATTAAATGTAATGAATTGTAAGTTGGTATAATGTAATGGATTGTCCTTTCTTTGTTTGCATCGCTTCCACGGAGTAACTGCTTACCCAATCATCACGTTGTCATAGATACAGAAAAGTAAATAGAATATCTTTCATACACAAAAAAGTTCTGTTGCCGAGGGATAGGCCAAATCTACGTTAATGAAAGAAGAAAGAAAGATATTTATTGTCATAGATAAATACAGGTGTACAAACCATTCAATATAAAAAAGCAAAACTATGACATGAGGCCTGGCGTCAGCGTATTGCCGTTTTTGAAAACGGCGCTGATTTTCAACCAGGCCTCGAATTTCTGGTTAAAATGCAAACAAACATTCCTTTTTTCGCGCCCAAGTCTTGGTCATAAACTTAAAAGACATATCACATATACGTCGTCATGCGTGTAACTAATTAACCAAAAATAAAGTAAAGTAATAAGAGAAAAAAGAGAAAAACGTTGCACTATAAGGTTATGATAATGTGAAAGCATCAAATCTATTGATAAAAATATAATTATAAACGGTGGTGACACCGTTGCGTTGTCGACGTCACCGTAGGGGAGGGGGGGTTTCTTTGCTAATTTAAGTGGACTGTACATGCGGGGGTGCTATATTTGATATTCAACTATTGCGATCAGCTACGAAGAGGGAGACAAGGGTAGGAAGGAAACTTGGCACATACCTCGCGGCGCTGCAGTTTCCACGTGGCTAGCCGGCTAGGTGATTCTCGTTGCTCTCCACTGAGTTTTCTCCCACACAACACTTATTGTTTATAATGTATGTCGGCACACAATATATGCGAAGCGATGCGTTTATTTCTCACTCGACCAGGCGAAAATTCAAACCGTTTGCATGCGGTGCGGCGCGGCGCGGACACAACAATCACGATGCGGCGCGGTAACAACACTAATAGTAGTGTTGGCGGCGCGTCCGACGCGCGCGGCGCGGCGCGGAAACAACACTAATGATAGTAGTGGAGGAGACCGACTGTAAGCAAGTGCCATAGGAAGGGGTAATTGGGCGGGGCTGGAAAAGTGGCGCGATCTGATCACAATAATGTGGGAATTTCAAATATATATAAAGCGGCGCAACCAAACGGCATAAGGTTTGTTCCTCAAGAATTTGTTGTAATTATTAAATATAAATTTGTTTTTTGGCTGTAATGAAGGAGGTATATTATTCCAAATTTTTGACGCCGCATATTTGAAACTTCCTTCATAGCCTACAGATTTGTGTTTAGGTAAGGATACAGTGTTTCTTATTTTAGATTTTGTGTTTATATTAATTAATTAATGCGAGTGAAGTCGGGCGCAAAAGCCAGTTGCTAAATAAATCATGTAATATACGTTAATAACTTTAATCAATGTGTGATTATGTAAAATTTTTATGAAACTCAATTGCGAAGCCAGAGTAGTTACTGGTAGATTATAAAACGCAAAAAGTTTTTTCAAACACAACATAGACAATATGTTAAGGTTAACCTTGAAGTATTCGTGTATATTTATTTTTTAATAAATTAGTTCAAATACATTTTCTCTTTCACTGTGATAAAAATAAATCCTGATTCCTGCTCATCAGGTGAAGTGGGCTTATTTTCCTGAGATAGAACAAGAGCATTCCGTTTTTAATAAATAAATATCTAATTACATCTTCAGGCCCAGATTTAATATTGTAATGGAGGCAGTCAAGAAATTAAGATCTCGGATAATTTTGAATATACTTTAAATCGAGTGATTCACAAATACAAATATTTCCTATTTTGTCTGCACGGATGTCACTTATTATAAGCTAAAGCCACTCTTATTCTCACCCTAAATCCGACCCTGTACATATTACAATCCAACTTGTTTTTACTTAAATATTAAGCAAACCTTTACTGATTGAAAGCTTCTCGACAATTGTTTTAATACGTGACACATATTAGGGACAAATCACATTGTTTCAGTCAAACGGTGTCACGCATGTCCCTTTCAAGAATCCGAGAATACTATTTGAGGGAAATCGGATTACGTTTACAAAGACCGTACGGCGTTCAATGTTAAATCGACCCCATATAAAACGGTGGATGGATGACGCGTTTCCACAACGTAGGATTTTACTCGATTATATTTGAAACTCTTTGCGATTTTCTACAAGTCTTTTTTGTTTCTTCGACGCAATACTTTCGGAAGTATGTTGATTGGTCATTTATTTTTCAACCGTTTTCAAAGAAAGCCACGTTCTCTTTTTCCTTCGTACGTTTATATTTGAGCACTATTTTTTTTTCAACTTCATGGTGAGTTTTTATATCTTGAAGAATCGCATAAATTAGAAGAGACAAATTTATTACGTGAAAATATAATTGTCTTTGAAGAGGACTGGGTTACGAGGAATGAAAACGAAGAAAAAGAATTTTTATACCTAATTAATTTATGTAGTGGTATATTCTGTGTTATTTTGAGATATTATTTATACGAGTGCTCACCCAGTGGTCGAACTACTTTTTCTAAAAAAAACTTTACATTTTTTTATTAATAACATTAAAGCTCGTCAATAGCTACATAGTAAAAAGACAAAAATTTATTTAAAGTCGCAGTGTATTATTTTATTCAAGGATATATATACATAGTCGTGTATATTTAGTACTAGCTGTATCCTGCGGCTCCGCACGCGTTTTTTTAAAATATATTAAACAAATGTAAAATTGTAAGTAGGTGTGTACATTACAGAAATGCTTTTTCAAAAACATTTGTAACTACGACACGCATGCCATCTACTATTATTATGTTACGTTATGTTATGTTACTATTATGTTACGTGTACATAAGATATGTGAATACTAATAGTATATCGAATGGGATGGGATTTATCATCAGCAACGTACCTGGAACTTTAACCTACTATATACCACCCTCGATGCTCACTAACACTATATAAGAAAGTTATGAAAACTTTAAACTATACATTACCGAACAATTTGTGCTAAATTATTTATTATACAGATATAACATGCCCATATTGTCAATATAATTGTGTTATTCTTATACGTTGCTATAATCACTAAGTTATGTATAGTAGTTCGGTGAAGCCGTAAATGCCACAAGGCTAATAGCATAGTCAGTTCGAAAAAAAAAAACTGAGTTATGTAGGTGCAAACGCGGTAAATAAAACAAAATGGCCGCCAAATTGACCAAGATGATAATATAATTCAAATTACATACATTTATTTTTGGAGTCCAGTACAGCGCACGTCTCACGCGCTTGTTTACAGTAAACAAATTATTTTTGATCAATTTCACACGAACGAATGCATAGGTAACAGTTCATCACTACATAGTGTAAAACAAAGTCCTCTGATCTGTCTGTTTATCTATTCGCGATAAAGTCAATAACTACAGAACGGATTTTCATGCTGTTTTTACCAGTAGATAGAACTGTTTATGGGGAAGGTTTAGGTATAATTTGTCAAGGTTTTCTTTTTATTATCAGGGCGGTACAAAATCTGCCGTACCCACTACCTTAAAATAAAATAGCTCATTAGTTAGTTATCTGCCAGTGAAAGTCCCGTGAAAATTAGTTCAAGCATTTCGGATATTCCACTGCGGCTGAAAAAATCTAAATTACTATTTATGAGGTCTGCAATCTACCAGTGAATATCCCGTGAAAATCGGTCCTACCATTTTGGAAATAGCAATGCCGACGAAGCCGCGGACAAATAAAATAGAATATGTCAACCGCTATAATTTCGGCTATCGCCAGTAAAATTCACGTTAAAATAAGTCCAGCCGTTTTGGAGATTACCCGGAACAAACAGACAAAATATAATAATATCGACCGAATATAAAAACATTTTTTTTTGTTATATGTAGCTATATCCATTTACCAAAAAAATATTATTTATTTTTACAAACACACACATTATTTTTATAATACGTAATAGATTGCAAATAAAAACTTGGAAACAACACTAACGTAGAATAAACTTATTGAATAGGCACACAAAATAATCTTCGAAAATGTTTGCGATAGAAAGTTACCACGTTACCATGGCAACGTATATAATACTAACACTAATACGCAGCGAAAGCAATCAAGAACAAAATATAATAATATATAAATATCGACCGAATATAAAAAATATTTTTTTTGTTATTTGTAGCTATACCCATTCACCATAATGTTACTATTCATTTTTACAAACACACTTTATTTTTATAATACGTAATAGATTGCAAATAAAAAATTGGAAACAAAACTAACGTAGAATAAAAAAATTAAATAGGAACACAAAATAATCTATGAAAATCTTTGCGATAGAAACTTACCACGTTACCATGGCAACGTATATAATACTTACGCTAACACGCAGCGAAAGCAATCAAAACGAAAAATATGCCCGATTTTGAAACATTCTCCATTGGCGCTCCACTCTTATTGGTCTTAGCGTGATGAAGCTAGCTAGATAGCCTAAAGCCTTCCTCGGTAAACGAGCTATCTAAAACTGAAAGATTTTTTCAAATCGGACTGGTAGTTCCTGAGATCACAGCGTTCAACCAAACAAACAAACTCTTCAGCTTTATATATTAGTATAAATTAACTAACGTTTATGATAATACTTTGTTAGTCATTCTTATGAGGAACGCGACTTCGTACGTGTTGATTTAAGATTTAAAAAAAGAGTTTTAATCATCAATTTCTCATCATATGATCTGATGCAGATCTCGTCTATCTGTGATGAATTTAAAGACGTCCGTGTTAAAATGGATTTCGTATTACCTAACAAGGTTTTCTAGGTTGTAGAACCACGCTGAAGCTATTACCGGTTTCAGCATGAATGGGTCGGCTTATCCGGGGTAGTACCATCCTCTCACAGAAAACCGACGTGAAGTAACAGTACTCGCATTGTTACGTTTCGTTCGGTAAGTGAGAACGCCGGAGGCACCACCTCCTCTCCCCTCTTCCCTCCCTCCTCCCCCTCCCTCATTCCCCCCTTCCCCTTATCGGAGATACCTTTCCTCACTTATTTCAAGATTTCCTTTTCTGGTTGTGATAATGCAATATGTTAGAATGAGAATTAACCTCATTCCCCTCTTACGACAATGTAAGTACGGTAATGTTCCACTTTTTATTAATAAAAATGGGACTTATAATTTCAAACATTTATTACCCCCCACAATCAAACACAAAAAATACCTGTTATAAAGATAAAGTGGATAAGTTATATGTACAGTATCATTATTTTATATCAAAATCCTGATCACTACATGTTATAAAACAAAGCCCTCTGCCACGTCTGTCTGTCTGTGTATTCGCGATAAATGCGAAAACGATTAAACGGATTTTCATGGGGTTTTCAACAGTAAATAAAGCGATTCATGCAGAAGGTTTAGGTATATAATTTGTCAAGGTTTTTTTTTAATATGGCGGGACAATGTGGGACACGCTGTAGAAGTGAACTATAGAATTCTGATTATAGTTTAGGAAAATGAGATGAATACACTATCGTGGTGGTAAACTAATGCTTTCCGCGTTATTTTGTAATATTTCAGTATATATTAACAATGTTAATAATACACAACACAGAATGATTTTTAAAAGTGCACGATAGTCACTAAACAGGAAATAATGTCCTATATATATCAACATTTCTCTCTCTCTCTATTTGTATATATTTCGAGTACATTAAGAATGTACTATCTCATTCTCTCACAACCTGAAACCAATACATAAATTTATATATCTGTTTCATTATACATTTTCTTTCCACAAAATCCAATTCACACCATCCCAAAACAAAGTTACACTTCAAAAGTAAAATAATCTTCTAAATTGAGTTGATATTAATATTTTTGAAATTCTATACAATTATCGAATACATCTGAACTCCGCCTTTCATAGAAGGTTTTGCATGAATAATTTATATACACAGTTACTCGATTCCACTACTACGTCAGAGTTACAGTTATCGCTTAATAGTTAATACGCATTACCTGAATATTTCCCAACCGAATCCTATTCGAATCCAATTGAGCGAATTAAGCAGACAGTTGTAGGTGTCTTCGCTTGTCACGAGTTACTTGTGATAAGTTTCTGGAGCGTTTCAAGTACCCAATTCTCGATTCTTCGACATTTATATTATGTGAATTATTGAAATAAATAATACAATGTATAATTTAATAAATATTGCAAAACGGTATTATTTTGTTATATTTGATATTGTTTAGTGTATTTGAGTAAAATATCCGATTTTTAGTTAGTTGAGTATAAAACACGTATCTTCTAAACATGTATCTATCTTCTAAATATATATCTTCTATACATATAATAAGAATGTAAATGTAACGTGACTGTACTGTTTAGATTTTTGTGAAAAAAATTGTTGCAGGTATCTTGGGATAAGTAATAACATACATTTCAATGGTTTTTAGAAATGTCTGTATATCCGTTTGTTTCAACACGCATCACTGCTAAAGTACTGCGTTCATTAAAAAACCTTTTCAAGAGAATCATAAAACATATCTTCGAGTAACATCTAGTCTTTGTTTCATTAAAATCGGTTAACTCTATCAAAAGTTATTATACAATTTATACTCATGTTATACAATTTACAATTATACAATTTTACAGAGTTATACATATACAATTTTACAGAGAAATATTAGAATGGTAATTATAACTATATTACTATTGTGATTTTAATGGCGATGCGACTTAAGTACGAGAGAAAAATAGATAAGTAAATGGACTTAACACATTCAGATGACTTCATTAACCGCTGTTTTTTACATATTGATTCACGCGGATAAAGTCGCGGGCACAACTAGTCAGAAATAAAAAAAGTAAGTGTTAAAAATGGCTGATTTGCATTCATAATAACTATTCTTGGAAACGAATTATTGTAGCAAAAGTAATATAATATTAAAGTGTTATATAGTGCAGATGTTTGAATAAAGCCCATGCAATTCCTTTCAGGTGTCACTACGGAGAATGTAAGAAAGTTTCGACGACGATTGAATTGATTGAAATAGTTCTGTTGAATAAAAGCTTGAACCAGGCCAGTTGGAGATTGCTAACAGTTCGCATACATTCGTCTTTACATTTAATCATAGCTAATTTTTCATTATTCCGGTGTAAAGTTTTGTCAATTACAGAAGAATAGGTACGAATATCTCATAAACATGAAGTTGCCGAAGCTAGATATCTTCCATGTTAGTACAAAAAAGTTAAATACGTATTGAATACTTGCTTTAGAAAAGTTTGGATACGTACGTATTAAATGCACCGCGCTTGCCGACGGCTGCCGCGGTAAGACCGTGTTATCCTTTTTCGTAAGTCTAACCTGACGTAACTAAACAGAGATAGAAGAGCAAGATGTCGAACGTTCGGCGAGCGCGATGCATTTAATACATAAGTATCCAAACTTTTTTAAAGCAAGTATTCAATACGTTTTTAACTTTTTTGTAATAACACCCCTTGAGTTTAAATAGTAGAATAATATGAAAACACAACACCTCTCGACTTGATGTAAAAATAAGTAACACTACGCCACGTCAAAAACATTTAATAAATGTCATCTATACTATAATAAAACTGTAGCGAGGTCAAATCTGTACATTAAATATTTTTTGAAAATTTTGATTGGGGTAGACTTTGTTATCGACATAGAAGCCAAAAATAACCCTTTTAAAATTTTTGTCTGTCTGTCTGTCTGTCTGTCTGTCTGTCTGTCTGTCTGTCCCTGTGAACACGCATCACTCTGAAAGTACTGAACCGATTTTGACGAAACTTGGCAGAATGATAACTAATATTACGAGATTACATCTAGGATACTTTTTATCTCATAAAACGCAAGGGATTCTCCAGGATCTGCCTGTTTGTCTGTTCCTTTAAACACGTATCACTCTGAAAGTACTGAACCAATTTTGACGAAATTGGGCACAGTGATAACTAATATTACAAGGTTACACCTAGGATACTTTTTATCTCATAAAACGCAAGGGATTCTCCAGGATAACGGACGAAAGTCAAAATTTTGTAGTTAATGAAGTTTTTGACGGATTTTGGTAAATTTTCATTGTGCTATATATAGCAGACAGATTAGCTAAAAAGGTAAGCTATATTTTCCTAAGCTACTTTAAAAAAAATACAAAAAAAAATATCGCCGGGATTCGAACCTTCGGCTCCGGCGGACCATATAATGTCCAGTACGTTACAACTGAGCTACGGCTATATGACATTTCAACGCGTAATTATCAACCACTTATGACATAATATCTGTAAACGAAACTGTCGCTTATATGTTGTTACATTTATTTTATTGCATAAAAAATGTTTGCTAAACAAAGGTGACAAGATTTTTTCCTAAAACATAAACCTAGATAATAGTTACATTGCATTGTAGAAGATGAATCTCAATTAGAGTTCTATCAGTACGTGTGTTGTTTCGATATTTGATAAAATTAGTTTTCTAAATATTGTTGAGTCTTGAAGTAGTTGGGTTCAGGTTTGTGAATCTAAGATTAAAATAAATCAGTTGAGGTGTTTGCAGTTATTTTTTTTTTTCTCGAACTGAATACGCTATTGACCTAGCAAGGTCTTAACAGCTTCACCGGACTACTGTTTGCAGTTACCATACTATGTTGTATTTATACTAATATTATAATGAGAGGTAAAGTTTTGTTTTCGAGGAATGCTTGGTACCTCCTACTGATCCGATTTCAAAAATTCTTTCACTGTTAGAAAGGTATATTACCCCAAGTTCAGTATCTCACCAAAAAAGGTGGTTTATTATATGTCAAAAGTAAAATAAATGTGACCAAATTAAAATTGAATGCAGATTTCACGTATACTTTACAAATTCTTATAAAACAAACAACTAAAACAAAATGGAAATTTAATGTAGATAAAGTTCAATATTTACAGTATGTTACGTGATGGAGTTACAAGGGGTATTGGGAAGACATTTATCGGCAATATATGTAAGTTAGTTTTGATCTTCACTTTGATGACAGCACTTTAGGTAATGCTGCGAACAGATTCTAGGCTTATTTTAAAAGATTTCTCACATACCAACTGGGTATATGTTTGAGTGAGTCCCTGGATAGTTTGGATTCACGATTGGAAGTGCTGGATAACGCTGCAATAGGGTTTTAGGTTTTTTAAGATTATTTGCGTTTAAAAATACAATTGAAATCGGTAATAACCGATTTGGTGCAGACGAAGTTGCACGGGTCAGCTAGTATGAAATAAAATAAAAAAGTCGGATATTTGCACCTTTTAAGTAACTTAACTTTTTAGTGTAAGATATCAAATAACACATAGTTAAGTCTTCTTGTATCATTAAATAATATAAAAGAAAGTCCCTTACCGCGTCTGTCTGTCTGTTCGCAATAAACTCAGAAAGTACTGAACAGATTTTCATGCGATCTTCACCAGTAGATAAAAAGATTGATGAGTAAGGTTTAGGTGTATAATTTGTCAAGGATTGTTTTATAATCCGGGCGGGACAACGTCTGCCGGGCCCGCTAGTATTCTATAAATAATAGAACGAAAGTATAGCTCCTACTTTGATTACGTACGTACGTTACGTATCGATGGCCGAATCCGCGTCAGCTTTCGACACTAACACGTCCGGTATTCTGTCTAATCCTACTGACGTCGGGTTGTCTTTGAAATATCGTTGTAATTTCGCGTAGTCGGCCACCCTGACCGACGGCGGGGTGGTGTCCGAGCTCGAACCTAATAGTAGTACTACCGGGCGGTGATCTGAGTCAAGTTCGTGTACGACTTGTATGAGTCGTAACCGAAGCGTAACGTTTTTAAAAAGAGCTATATCTAACACTGTCGGGCGACAGTTGTCCTGAAAGTGAGTGGGTTCCGAAGGGGCTATGACGTCAAAAGCTAGATCGTCCCCTAGCCTATCGAGTATCCTCCCGTTGCGGGAAGTAGTCGGATTATTCCAGAGGACGTGTCCGCTGTTGAGGTCCCCCGCTATAATGACGGAGTCTCCTAAGTTGAATAGCGCTTCTAAGTCGGTTTTTAATAGAACTTTGTTCGGCGACAGATACGCGGAAACTATTATAACGGACGGATGACCGGTCATCCCTAGTCTACACACTGACACTTCCATATTGGATAGAGCGGGCGATTCTAGTGGCATGCAGTAGAGCGAGCGTTTGTAATAGATTAGCGTGCCACCCCCGCGGGTGGCGCGGTCGTTTCTAACTATACTATAGTTCGCGATCGCGGGGTTGCGCATTTTCGGTTTTAATTGCGTTTCCTGTACGAGGAAGATATCTATTTGTCTATCGCGTAAAAAGGCAGCTACTAGATCGCGCTGTGTTTTTAGACTTCTGGCATTAAAAAATGAAAGAGATAGACCGCGCGGTTTTATTCTATTCATGGCAGACATGATTAGTTCGTGTAGGTGTTAGTGGCTTGCGAGCGGGCGATAGTGTGTAATGTTTTCGCGATGTTCGGGAAGTGTAAGATCGCGCTAAACGCTCCCGTTTGTGGGTTTGATTGCATCATAGAGGCGAACGCGATAACCTCCTCTAATTCGTGAACTGCGAATAGTTGGTTTAATTGTGTGAATCCGGCGATAACGGCCGGGGAGAAGAGGTCGGGTTGTGTGTGTTTCGCCTGCGGAGGCTGTGTGTGTGGTCTGGGAGCCTGCTGCGGCTGTGTTTGTGGCCTGGGAGCCTGCGGTTGGGATCTAGGAGCCCAGGGGGCCATAGGGGCCCGCCCAGGTTGGGGCGCGCGCGGCACAGAGGGTGTCACGCGTGATATAGTGGGTGGCACGCGCGGCACTGAGGGTGACGCGCGTGGGATGGGTGCGGGCGCTGCCGGGGTGCGAGAGGCACCCGGCAGGCCGGGGAAGGCCTCTACGGACATGAGTGGTGGAGGTGGAGGGCGGGTGGCGGCGGCGGGCGCCCTGGGCGCCTGCCTCCCCTGCCGGGGGCGTTGCGTGCGGGGCGCGCGGGGACAGCC
The DNA here is from genome assembly GCA_036509395.1 of Antheraea yamamai. NCBI lineage: Eukaryota > Metazoa > Arthropoda > Insecta > Lepidoptera > Saturniidae > Antheraea > Antheraea yamamai. Next base: position 17,852,065 of record AP028433.1, read on the forward strand.
GCGATAGTTCGCGGGGTGGCCCGTGGTCCCACACAGAACGCAACTCGGAGGGTCTGCGGAGGTCGGGGTACGAGGGCACTCCCTAGTGGAGTGATCGCCTAAACACTTAACACATCTGGGACGCAGGTGGCAATTCCTAGCCGTGTGACCGTAACCCTGGCAGTTGTGGCACTGCGAGGGCGTGTGTGACTTGCGCGAGGGCTCTACTGTTACGCCCGTGAGACCGCACACGGACGTAATGTCGAAAATCTTCTTGCCTTCCGTAGTGCGGTCGAGGATGACAAGAACTAAATTGAACTTTGCTTTTGTGAGCGGGTGGTACATACGGTGTACCTCGCGGACTGGGAAGTTTTCGTTCTTAAGGAACGCTAACACTTCGTCTGTCGGGATTTCTGCCGGGATGCGGCGTAATACTACTCGTAGGAGGCGCTCCTCCTCTAACGTGTATGTGAAATACGCGAGTTTGTGGTCGCGTAAGTATTCGGTGAGTTTGCGGTGTTGCTGTGGGTTCGGGACCTTAACTTGAATTCCTGCCTGGGTGTTTAAGGCGGAGGTGTAATGTATGCCTAAGTGTTTAAGTGCGGTGGAGATGGCGATCCACCGCGACTTGTCTTGAATCGTGACTGGCGGGGGTGGGCGGGGCTTCTTGTCCGCGGTCTGTGATTGTGTGAGCGAGACGGCGATAGGGCTGGATCTGCCCGAGCGCGGTCGAGTGTTGTGTGTTGTTGGTGTCTGTGTCGGTGTCGCGGTCGGCACCCGGGTGCCGTCTACATTAACTTCGCGGCACGGAATTTTTTCGGCGGGGCCTCCGGGGCCTGAGTCTGAGTCCGTGAGGGACGCGGGTTGCGCGGTCTTTTTCCGTTTGCTCTTCGTGACGGTTACGTAACCGTCGTTTTCGGGCGCGGGCGCGGACGCGGGAGGCTCGGATGACGCGGCGGGTGACGCGGAATCAATTTCCATGTCGTCGTTAAGCGGCGACAAGGGTGAATCTAAATGAGCGAACGCGTTCGCGGTAGGCACGCGGGCCACATAGGTTTCGTCCTCCGAGGACGGGGCTAAAATAGAACTAAAAATCGCGTTCGCGTCGACCGCGGGATAATTCGCGCGAAACGACGCTATGATATCTTCTATTTGTTGTTGGGAAGCCATTTCGATGGCTTGCGGGGGGCCGCGAAACAAACCTCCCTGCCTTAGGGGCAGGGGGGCACGCCTGAACGGAAAGTTACGGGACTATCCGAGTCCGGACCAAAATACCTGTGGGCGAAGTGCAATGCCGCACGGTATAGAGCCTACAAAGCCTAGAGGGAGAGCCCTAGCAATCCCGGGGCCGAGAACGCAGACCGGTAAACCGGGCTACGCCCAAACAGACACCCGAGGATGGAATGAGGGGATCAGGTGGGTGGGAGGGAGACACCGTGGACTTGACTAGGCGACCTCGCCAAGGCCAAGCTACCCAGGCCCGTCTGTCAATGCAGTAGGCCGCGGGGCCTACGGCGAGCGGACAGGTCGCTCCAACTCAGTTCGTTGTCTACACCGTTAGGTATCCGTGAGTTGGCCAGACGACTGGACTTTCAAAAGAAATTAACCCGGGTTCGCACCGAAAGATGCGGTTTGATACGCTCTAAAGTCGAGCGCCTTTCGATTGACAGTCTGTTGTAACAATTGACAAACTGTTACTATTGCTAGTAACGGCAAATGACGATTCGCGGCGGACACACACGAGTGTTCGTAACGCACGATACGCGACGATCAACCGGCACTAAACGCGACACACACGGCACTGAACGCGAAGAAGCGCGGCGCGACACAACGTAAACACGAAGCGGGCGACACGAAACTCGAAGACAGCACTGTGCGTAGGGCGCGCGGAGACCGACTGAACGCGAGCGAAGCGCGGACACGACTAACTGCGAGAGCGTCGGAGGCGAAGTGAAGCGAGCGCGAGCGCGAGAGCGAGATAGCGGATCGGACGGCGAGAGTAGCGGACGCAGCGGAGGCACGTCTGTACACGACGACGGCCCGATCGGAACCCGTCACTAAACATTTTTTTTTTTTTTTTTTTTTCGGACTGACTATGCTATTGGCCTTTTTAGAGGCCTCTACAGCTTCACCGGACTACTAAGGCGAGCGCTTAAGGCACTCAGCCGATTTTATTTGGGCAACTAGCTCAAGGGTGCGCGGCACACCTCGGCTTGGGCTGTTGCTGTTATCCCGGATCTAACCTAGCTAAACTATTCTAAGCTATTCATACATATATTCATTTGTGAATCATGCAATCGATATTGCATGATTCACAAATGCATACGTGTATATCGGAATGAAACAAGCTAAACTATTCGATTCAGCTCGAAAAAAAAGGGAAAAAAAAACAAACCCATCCACTATGTGTATGTATGTGCACGTGTGGTGAGAGTTGATCTCGTGTGTGAGTACAAGTGGTGTAGATGAGTCACTGTGTCGCGAAAGTGATATCTCGGGGGCTCCAACCGGGGACGACCTCGGCTCGAGATATCACTGAGAACCACGATGTGTGCGGGAACTAACGGGGATTCCTTCCCTCACGGCGGCGTCAGGGAAGGTTACGCGTGCGTGGGCGCAAACACGCATATTAAAAGATCGAATTTAAAATTAACTGAACGGCGTCGGCGCCGGAATCTAAAAATAGAAATAGTAAAAGTTATTATTATTACTCGATCGTTTTAGGGGAAGTTAGACGCAAATACACGGATTTACTCTAACTTATATGAGTTATTTATTTATTAACGGCGGCGCGCACGAGCCGTTGTAGGGTAGCCGAGATGTCTGGGAACCTATGTATCGCTGTTATGGGACCTAGAGTCGGATTTTGGACCGTCTCTTCGTATGCCGAGATCTCCGAGATCTCGTGGAAGATGAGTAATTGACCTACGTAGTCAATACTCGATAGGGAAAAGGAGCATGCGGGGTCGGCCTGTGGAGGCTTAGCCGCCTGGGATTTAGGGATCGGCTGGGACGCGGGCTTAGGAGCCCACGGGGCCTGAGGGGCCCGGTAGGGGCGGGGGGGCGCGCTAGTCGCGGGTACGGACGTTGCCGGTGCACGAGATGTGCTCGGCAGGCTCGGGAAGGACTCTCGGGATATGAGAGGCGGAGGTCGGGGGCGGGCGGTGGCGGCGGGCGTCCTAGACGGGGAGACCTGTCTGGGGTAGCGGGGGCGCTTTGTGCGCGGGGCGCGGGGACATCCGCGATAGTTCGCGGTATGGCCCTCGCCGCGGCACAAGACGCAGCTCGGAGGGTCAGAGGAGGTCGGAGAGCGGGAGCACTCCTTAGTGGAGTGGTCGCCGAGGCACTTAACACACCTGGGACGCAGGCGACAGTTACGTGCGGAGTGTCCGTAAACCTGACAGTTGTGACACTGTGAGGGTACGGACGTTTTGCGCGGCGGCTCGACAATAATGCCGGAGAGGCCGCAGAGGGTCGAGAGATCGAAAATGGCTTTCCCTTCCTTGGTGCGGTCGAGAACGACTAACACCATATTGTAGGGTGCCTTCGTACGCGGAGAGCGCATGCGGTGTACCTCACGAACAGGAATATCCTTTTCGTTGAGGTCGTCGGAGATGTCATCGGTTGGGATTTCGGCGGGGACTCTACGGATGACAACTCGTAGTAAGCGCTCTTCTTCGAGCGAATGAGTGAAGTAACCGAACTTGCTATCCCGAAGGAAACGAGTCAGGTTTTTATGGGCGGCAGGGGTCGCGACCTTCACCTGGATACCGACAGGGGTATTCACGGCGGAGGTAAAGGGAATCTCTGCTGTTTCCAGCATGTGACGAATCTCGACCCAGGACGCCTTGTCCTGGATTGTAACGGGGGGCGGTGGGCGGGGCTTCTTACTCGTGACTGCGGGTTCCGCAGCTTGAGGCGAAGCCGGTCTGGAGGGCGTGGATGTCGTTTTTGGCACTTTCGTGCCATCAACGTTGAGAAGTTTCGAGGGCTTAGGGCCCTCGTTATCGGAAGAGGGATTCGCGCGCTTATGGCGCTGGCGGTGCGAGACGGTGGAGAAGCCATCGTTCGCGGGATCTTGCTCCATATCGGAGCCCTCCTCGTCTGGGATGGGAGCGGAGGGGTTGTTTGCTTCTACAGCGGTCTGGTTTTCCTGCAAGAGTAGGGAGAAGGAGTTTGTTATGGGAAAGACAGCGTTGGATGGGACTGTGGGCGGGGGACCTCCGTTTTGAAAAATTCGCGCCTCTCTACAGAAGCGATCGTACTCCGTGACGGCTGTCGGACAGCAGTTCATGACGAACTTGCGAAACCGAGCATGTTCGCGCTCGAGGGTGATTGGCTGGGCCATACCGGGGCCTGAGTGGGGATAGGGGAGCCGCGAAACAAACCTCCCTGCCTTAGGGGCAGGGGGGCGCGCCTGAACGGAAAATTTCGGGACTATCCGAGTCCGGACCAAAATACCTGTGGGCGAAGTGCAATGCCGCACGGTATAGAGCCTACAAAGCCTAGAGGGAGAGCCCTAGCAATCCCGGGGCCGAGAACGCAGACCGGTAAACCGGGCTACGCCCAAACAGACACCCGAGGATGGAATGAGGGGATCAGGTGGGTGGGAGGGAGACACCGTGGACTTGACTAGGCGACCTCGCCAAGGCCAAGCTACCCAGGCCCGTCTGTCAATGCAGTAGGCCGCGGGGCCTACGGCGAGCGGACAGGTCGCTCCAACTCAGTTCGTTGTCTACACCGTTAGGTATCCGTGAGTTGGCCAGACGACTGGACTTTCAAAAGAAATTAACCCGGGTTCGCACCGAAAGGTGCGGTTTGATACGCTCTAAAGTCGAGCGCCTTACGATTGACAGTCTGTTGTAACAATTGACAAACTGTTACTATTGCTAGTAACGGCAAATGACGATTCGCGGCGGACACACACGAGTGTTCGTAACGCACGATACGCGACGATCAACCGGCACTAAACGCGACACACACGGCACTGAACGCGAAGAAGCGCGGCGCGACACAACGTAAACACGAAGCGGGCGACACGAAACTCGAAGACAGCACTGTGCGTACGGCGCGCGGAGACCGACTGAACGCGAGCGAAGCGCGGACACGACTGACTGCGAGAGCGTCGGAGGCGAAGTGAAGCGAGCGCGAGCGCGAGAGCGAGATAGCGGATCGGACGACGAGAGTAGCGGACGCAGCGGAGGCACGTCTGTACACGACGACGGCCCGATCGGAACTCCCCCGTCACTAAACAGGAAATAATGTCCTATATATATCAACATTTCTCTCTCTCTCTCAAAGATATATTTCGAGTACATTAAGAATGTACTATCTCATTCTCTCACAACCTGAAACCAATACATAAATTTATATATCTCTTTCATTACACATTTTCTTTTCACAAAATCCAATTCACACCATCCCAAAACAAAGTTACACTTCAAAAGTAAAATAATCTTCTAAATTGAGTTGATATTAATATTTTTGAAATTCTATACAATTATCGAATACATCTGAACTCCGCCTTTCATGGAAGGTTTTGCATGAATAATTTATATACACAGTTACTCGATTCCACTACTACGTCAGAGTTACAGTTATCGCTTAATAGTTAATACGCATTACCTGAATATTTCCCAACCGAATCCTATTCGAATCCAATTGAGCGAATTAAGCAGACAGTTGTAGGTGTCTTCGCTTGTCACGAGTTACTTGTGATAAGTTTCTGGAGCGTTTCAAGTACCCAATTCTCGATTCTTCGACATTTATATTATGTGAATTATTGAAATAAATAATACAATGTATAATTTAATGAATATTGCAAAACGGTATTATTTTGTTATATTTGATATTGTTTAGTGTATTTGAGTAAAATATCCGACTTTTAGTTAGTTGAGTATAAAACACGTATCTTCTAAACATGTATCTATCTTCTAAATATATATCTTCTATACATATAATAAGAATGTAAATGTAACGTGACTGTACTGTTTAGATTTTTGTGAAAAAAATTGTTGCAGGTATCTTGGGATAAGTAATAACATACATTTCAATGGTTTTTAGAAATGTCTGTATATCCGTTTGTTTCAACACGCAGCACTGCTAAAGTACTGCGTTCATTAAAAAACCTTTTCAAGAGAATCATAAAACATATCTTCGAGTAACATCTAGTCTTTGTTTCATTAAAATCGGTTAACTCTATCAAAAGTTATTGTGATTTTAATGGCGACGTGACTTAAGTACGAGAGAAAAATAGATAAGTAAATGGACTTAACACATTCAGATGACTTCATTAACCGCTGTTTTTTACATATTGATTCACGCGGATAAAGTCGCGGGCACAACTAGTCAGAAATAAAAAAAGTAAGTGTTAAAAATGGCTGATTTGCATTCATAATAACTATTCTTGGAAACGAATTATTGTAGCAAAAGTAATATAATATTAAAGTGTTATATAGTGCAGATGTTTGAATAAAGCCCATGCAATTCCTTTCAGGTGTCACTACGGAGAATGTAAGAAAGTTTCGACGACGATTGAATTGATTGAAATAGTTCTGTTGAATAAAAGCTTGAACCAGGCCAGTTGGAGATTGCTAACAGTTCGCATACATTCGTCTTTACATTTAATCATAGCTAATTTTTCATTATTCCGGTGTAAAGTTTTGTCAATTACAGAAGAATATGCACGAATATCTCATACACATGAAGTTGCCGAAGCTAGATATCTTCCATGTTAGTACAAAAAAGTTAAATACGTATTGAATACTTGCTTCAGAAAAGTTTGGATACGTACGTATTAAATGCACCGCGCTTGCCGACGGCTGCCGCGGCAAGACCGTGTTATCCTTTTTCGTAAGTCTAACCTGACGTAACTAAACAGAGATAGAAGAGCAAGATGTCGAACGTTCGGCGAGCGCGATGCATTTAATACATAAGTATCCAAACTTTTTTAAAGCAAGTATTCAATACGTTTTTAACTTTTTCGTAATAACACCCCTTGAGTTTAAATAGTAGAATAATATGAAAACACAACACCTCTCGACTTGATGTAGAAATAAGTAACACTACGCCACGTCAAAAACATTTAATAAATGTCATATGAAATAAAATAAAAAAGTCGGATATTTGCACCTTTTAAGTAACTTAACTTTTTAGTGTAAGATATCAAATATCACATAGTTAAGTCTTCTTGTATCATTAAATAATATAAAAGAAAGTCCCTTACCGCGTCTGTCTGTCTGTTCGCGATAAACTCAAAAAGTACTGAACAGATTTTCATACGATCTTCACCAGTAGATAAAAAGATTTATGAGTAAGGTTTAGGTGTATAATTTGTCAAGGATTGTTTTATAATCCGGGTGGGACAACGTCTGCCGGGCCCGCTAGTATTCTATAAATAATAGAACGAAAGTATAGCTCCTACTTTGATTCCATTAACCTTTTGATTTTTTTTTAAATTAAAAGTTTAATTAATGCCCAATTAATGGGACGGGTATCAATTAGTGTAGAAAGAGATGCGATAACCCCAAACGAGATATCTTTCCATATCTGGCTAAATTCGATAGAAATGTTGTCTAGACTTGAGTATCTTTAGGAAGTATTAATATGGACTTATTTATTTAAATCCTATGGATTGCTTATCAGATTATTTCTAACATTTTTCATATATGTCACTTAAAATAATTTCACGGAAAAACCACGTTTACATTTGAATCAATGAGATAGACTACACACCATCATTTCAAGTTTACTAAACACTGCAATAAACAAGTTTTCTATCTCTTAATGTGATTCCACGAAATAAATAACATGGTAAAACATTCTAATACAATATCACAGCTTAAATACGTTACAAGGCATCCCACTGATTCATCTGGGACCGAATTCCTAGACAAGAGGATAAACTACTTTGATCCTACAGGCTTTACGTTTGAAAAAGGTAAACCACTGTTACCATTATTTTCGGTACAACAAGATTTTTTATGTATATATAATGTATACATATATATTTTTTGTTGACGATAAGAACTCTGTTCAAAGTGAATCATTTTACACCAAACTAATAATATAAATGGGTATATAAGTTTGTTTGTTATGATTTATTCGCATAATAACTCAATCGATATAAAATTTTGCATACACGTCTGGAGCACAGAAGAAGACACAGAGTAAGAAAAGAAAAAAAAGTAGCGTTCTCGACAGTTTGGTCGAATTTGTATCAATATCGAAGCTACAGGCAAAAGTTAGTGTTACGATATATGGAAGTCTTTTTTGTATAAAAAATTGACTTAATTTGAAGACAGTGCAGAGCAAGACTAAATAAAATGTTAATAATATAATATAATCAATAAAGATGTTATTTATCACCACGAAATGTCCCTATTGGGATAGACAGAATAGATAAATCACCACTTTTTTGCATCCTTCAGATTGTTAGCGCTTCTCACTTTCTCTACGATCAGTACCAATTAAAGATGCATCACACATGCATTATCTTTAAATAAATATATATCTACCACATAAACTTTATTTTACAAGTGTGTGCTGCAAAAAACAAATCATAATATCAGATATATTTATTATTTTATCTCCAACTTGCTGCATTCACGACTCCGTTCGTGTGGAACCTTACGTATAAAACAGTGATTTAATAAAATCATCTGAATGTAATTAAGTCCATTTACTTATTATTTACTTATCTACTGTTTTCTTCACAAAAATCGAAAAAGCACAGACACGTCAGATTTACATTCTTATTGTATGTATAGATTAATGACACACGCATGGTTAAGTCGCTCAGGTCTTACCAATGATATTATAGCTAAACAGCTTTTTAGTTATAATAGCATTGGATTTTACACAATCAGTTGGTTAGAATAGAATTTTCTTCGAGGCAAACATTATTACAATTCGATAAACATTTTCATTTTTCGTAACCTTGCTGAAATAGAAATAGGCTCAAACACCGAGTATTTCAAAATATCTTTTACCTTGAGGACTGTAATTTCAAAACATAAGAAAAGAAATGAACAAACGTTACCACAATGCGATCTAATTTTATTGTTGTTCCAGTTTAATGGCTTTTTGATTCGGAAATTTGATTCACGACCCGTATTCACGAAGCTCTTAACATTTGTAAGGTCCTTTTTGAGACGTGCCTTCTTTTATTCTTAGGGATCTATTCTATTGTAATCTGTAGCATATAATAATAGAAATAATCGCGATGTTTATAATATAAGCCATATATAACAATAGGTCTTGAAGATGCGGATAGAAAATACAGATAATATCCGTACATGGCTGTCTTTTGTGTGTTGAAATAATTATTACTTCACTTTCTTCACTTTCATCTGAGTGTTAAATATTCATATCCTATTAATTGTTACACATGACAAAGTTTTTCAGGATGTATAGATATAAGATGCTACACACTTTTTCAAATAAAAAATACTAAACTTAGCGTGATGATATATAGCCTTCCTCGCTATCTAACATTAAAATAATTTTTCAAATTGGACCAGTAGTTACTGAGATAAGCGCGTTCAACCAACCAAACAAACCCTCCAGATTTATAATATTAGTATAGATATGTATCAAAATATCTCTATTTTAAATACAGTTTTACAATTTAGCACACTAGTATCTTGTAATCCAGTATTTATCTGTCTCAGTACTTCGTAAAAATATATATACGACTGAGTAGTCAGAAATAATCATACAAAAGCGACAATAAATTCCTCGCCGAAAAATAAGATGGAACAATGGGAAACTTTCTATCAAACAGAGCATGCAAAAAGCGCAAACACCAAATATTTGTAACAATACGTACGTTTGTTTACATGTTTGAATAACGTAGGGTGAACTCAATTCAAACAAAACACAAGAGCGTAGTCTAACGAAGCGGGAACTGGCCGACTTTGTGACGCTTTGTAAATCATAATCAGTGCGACAGGAACTTTATAACTAAGGCTAAGACGATGCTAGTTAAGTGTTGTTTATTTTAGTTTAAAACTGAGAATATAAAACTTAATATTTCTAAAGTACCTAAAATAACTATTGCGAATAAGGACACTGATTAAAGGAATATTGGAAAACTGTGGCAGTATTTACTAGGTAGACGGTTTATTTAAAATAAGGTCTATAAAACTATTATAAGACCTGTCGTATAGTGTTGATCTGAGTGCTGGACTATGAAAGAGATGGATGAGAGAACATTACATATAACAAAGATGCGCATTGTAAGATGTATGTGTCGTGTAACTGGAATGGTAAAGATTAGGAATGATTATATCAGAGTAAGTTCGGAAATATCAAGATTGACAGAGAAGTTAAGAAGTAATAGGAACATGGTATTAACTTGTCATGAGGAGTGATGAAAGTCTTGTAACCAGGAGAGTTTTAATCATGAAGGTGGGCGGATATACGAGTAGAAATGTAAGTACGGTGTGAATATTTAGATGCCATCTAGTAAGTGGTAGAGAAAAACATTTTGTGCCGACTCTACTTAAGTGTAATAAGGATAAGAAGATGATGATGGCGGTTTCTTTAAAATATATTACATAATTTCAAATATTAATATGGTTTTAGGGTTGTTGTAAGGTGGTAAAATATTATAAATTTTTATAACACATTAAACTGTTTTTTTTGTTAAATATATAATTATATAATCTGTCTATAATACATCACAATACCATAGTGCATTAAAGTTACCATAATATTTATTACAACATAAAACTGTTGATGTATATACAGGACCTATTATTTCAATACACCATATTAATGTAATTAATGCAATAAAATTGCATTATTACTTATATTTACTTGTGACCATTGCAACACGCGAACTACAGACATCACAAGATGCTGATATGAAGAAGGGCTCATTATCACCGTCACGAGACGTGAATATTACATAACCTAATCCCAAGAGAATTCATCTCAGATGTAGAGTCCTTGTAAGGTTTCTATTCCATCGGTGGTGACGTCTCTTATGTTATGTATTACGTCTACATGTAAAAGTCAATTAATTAATTCAAGATTAATTTAGTTGTCGAGTTTATAAATATTAATTATAAATAGTATTTTTCCCATGGCTCGGACGCATCCCACCAAATAAGGATAGAGAAATTTCATAAATAGTACTATACAATTGTAAAAAATATCTTAACATATAGTTTGAATATTAGGTTCATTATCTTTTACACAACGTATCACAAATATCAAAACAAAAAAGTCCTGTCCTCATTTTTGTTGACTTTTCCACTCGGCGTATGTGAATGACAGGTGCACGGCTTTTTACACACAATTGTTTCATTTCTGAAGGACGCTTAAAATATAAAATACTGTTACGTAATAAAGCACTGTTACGCCCAGTGGCCAGTGGTAATTAATTTTTAAGTATCGACCATTTTGGTTCCCTTTTTTTTTATCAAAAAGTGTACTGTTATAGACATTGTATTTTTTCTATGACGTCGGCTGCAAATTGTGCAATTAGGTCATTAGGTTTTCACTTCCAATTTACTGAAATATGTATAGTCCATGGAATGGGAAAAAAACTATTCTATTTTATTTATTGATAACACTAAAGCTTATTAATGTGTAGCTACTAAATAAAAAATGTCGAGGCAGTCATAAGGACTCCCTGCCGTCAGAAGTGAAAACTCAAAACTATGGAACAACTGCGTTCTTTTTTTATTTTTTTTTAATCAATTATAATCTATATTATTTAAATTTCATAGTTTGTAAATTGAAATTATTAACATTAGTCTGGTTTTACTGGCATTTCGAGCAATAATGATTTACATGCTTATACAGTTTATTACTTAATCAAACATATGGTGGGCTGCACATGCTCATTATAAATTATCAATAGAACATGTACACAGGCTGCTATACTAAGCGTCGCTAGTATAACGCAAGCGTGGTAGAGCCCCGCTGACGCTATTACTGGTTTCAGTATTAATGAGATGGCTCGCCCGGGGCAGTACCACCGACGTGAAGTCACAGTGCTGGCATTGTTGCGTTTCGTTCGGTCAGTGACAGCGCCGGAGGCCCACCTCTCCTCCCCCCCCCCACCGTAATATCTCACGATGCTTACCTTCCTGGAGGATGGATTTTAAAAAACCTTTCTTAAGGCTTACATACAGTCTTCGACACTCTTTTTGGTCGCTCTGAACATAGCCGTTAGTTCATGCTTATGCGAAATATACTAAGAATTTAGTACAAAACATAGTTAAAAATGGAATCGTAAGGAATCAACAGAGACAACGATCAAATAAGTTCCAGTATCTTTACAAGGGTAAGGTAAGCTTAAACAGTATAATTAATTCATGCTTATGCGAGATATACTAAGAATTTAGTACAAAACAAAGTTAAAAATGGAATCGTAAGGAATCAACAGAGACAACGATCAAATAAGTTCCAGTATCTTTACAAGGGTAAGGTAAGCTTAAACAGTATAATTAATTCATGCTTATGCGAAATATACTAAGAATTTAGTACAAAACAAAGTTAAAAATGGAATCGTAAGGAATCACCAGAGACAACGATCAAATAAGTTCCAGTATCTTTACAATTACAATCTTGTTGTATGGCAGCGAAACGTGGCCGGTCCTAGCTAGACATGTCCAGCAGCTACACGTCACTGAGATGAAGATGCTACGATGGATGTGTGGCGTTACGAGATTAGATCGCATTCGAAACGAACACATCCGTGGTAGCCTTGGAGTTCGTGACATCGCAGACAAGCTGCAGGAGAATCGACTCCGCTGGTACGGCCACATAAGTCGCAGGCCTCCTGACTACGTTGGAAGTAGATGCCTCAACATAACTGTACAAGGCCCAAGGTCTCGTGGCAGGCCCAAGAAACGCTGGTTGGACGTGGTAAAGGCTGACTTAAAGGAAAAGAACCTCACACAGAAGGATGCCGAAGATCGGGCAAAGTGGAGGAAGTTCATTAAGAAAGCGGACCCTGGTACTAGGCCAGGAAAACGCTAGGAAGAAGAAGAAGATCTTTACAAGGGTAGGGTAAGCTTAAACAGTATAAGAAACTCCCGAACAAAAAGTCATTGTTGTAGACATAATATGGATTTTCTCTTAGTTTTAGCGTTGTGTTGTGTTCTCTTAGTGTTAGTATGTTACCTAGTTAACAATGGTAATTCATAATTCTTCTATAAACATTTCAATACCAATAATAAACGTACCGAACGTTAAAATACGTTAAAATGGATTCGTAATTTCAAAACAAACGCTAGAAAATTACCATTTAAACTCATTCGCTAAGCCTCTTTGCTAATTCGGTTATAATAATGCTGTGAAACTAAATCGGTTTTGGTTCTTGTTGAGACCCAATAACATTGAAATACTGGAGCTTTTATCAGTCGGATGTTTCTCGTAAAATTAACCGAACATTGAGTAACTAAGCGCTGTGATGATACCTTTGAACAGTCTTGCCTTTGAGTAGTCCGTATTTCACGTCTCAATTTAGCTATCACAGAATACCCGTATTATACAAGATCTTATTCAGATACGATATTATTAAGTAAATAATTCAAACGGACCTATATTTATCGAAGCACAAACATTTAGTAATGAGGTATTTTAGTTTGACTTGAAAATTCTTTATACGACCTTTAACAAAATAAAAGCTGTTCTAAAGACACACGATATAAGTGAATCTTTCGCGTTACAGGGAAACACTTTAATTTAAAAAATATAACGAAAAGCCAGTGTCACGCGGTGTTCCCAGGCGATCACCCATATAAGTACAGACCGCGCTCAGCATTGCTTAACTTTGGTGATCGAACGATGACCGGTGTTTTCGACACTCTACCCGACACAGTGTTTACTTCCACCTCTTTTTGTCGAGCAAAGAGGTTTTCGATCAGTATTTCAAAGACAACAAATTCCACTTCAAACATTCTGAAATCCGCCTGGTTACCTACCACTCTATACCTGCCTACCTATCACCCTGAAGTCGAAATCAGTCGTGAAGCACTAACAGATGCGGTCCGGTAACTACACTTGAGAGATAGTATTCCGAGTATTTGTGGTCAAAACCTGCAAAATATTTAAAAAAACATACAAAAATATAATTAATCGGAATCAGTACAAACAAACCGATACAATAACTCTGTTTAAATTAATTCGTTACCCGATTTTAATTCACTTGTCGACTTGTCGCTTCATTTGCATAAATTCGTTAAAATTAAATCACAATTTATTGCCGGCCATATATCATACTTGATCTCCAGTAACATCGGAAACAAATTCGTATAAGTATACCTATCGTAATTGAATTTATATGACTTAAGCCCCATTAAAGACAATGAAAAATTGCCATATTTTTTGAAAATAAATGAAGATTAATTATTTAGTATTTACTAGCTGACCTGGCCACGTGTTGCTGTAGCTTAGTTATTACATTACTACATATTATAAAAGGAAAGTCGTCCGCCGCGTCTGGCTGTCCGTCTATTCGTCATAAACTCAAAAACTGAAACTATAATCATGCGGTTTATTAATAAATGGAATGAATAACGAGGAAGATTTAGATCTATTATTTTTCATTATTTTTTGTAAAGTGGTTGAAATATAACGATAATTGTTTTAAGTGTCGGAAAAAGTTAAACCGCGTAGGAACTTTCGTCGAAAACGCTGTCTAACCACTTTGAGATATTACAAAGCAATTGAACGACGCAGACGAAGTCGCGGGTATTATTAATTAGTATTATTAAAATTATAACATATTTTATAAATATAATTAAAATTATGATAAACTATGTTGAAAATGAAAATGTGGCGCCATCTATGAAATATCTATAACAGTCGTCTTATAGTTTTCTGTCAACAAACTAATTTAAAGCGCCATATATTTGAGACAGATGAAACTTACAATTAGTAACAATAATCAACATTGACAATAATTTAATTTGTAATTAAAAAATATTGAAGCCATTAATCGAAGTATAAATTATCCTATCTCTCAAGTTGGACCAAATTGGACCAAGTTGGACAAAAAAGACCGTTTGAGCGTTTCGAAGTTCATCGTGGACAAACATCATGACAGAATTTTTTATATTAAGATTATAGACAATAATATATATCATGTTGATATATATTATTATTAAAAAAGCAATCAGAATTGAAAACTGTACTGAAATATAATATTGATAGAATTTATTCCACAACATTAGGTTTCTTCGATATTTATAGTACGTATATTTTTACTTCATTTTTATTTCGTCGTTTCATCAAAGAATAAAAATTGTTTATTTATAAAAATATTTACACAAAACCAATGAGATATTGTTAAAATCCTATATTTTTAAAGGATCCCTATCGTTCTTTTAAGTGCAACTGTGAAGTCGTTTATTTATTTCGCTTTCAATCCTTAACCGATGAACAGATCATAATGAAATTTCGTATATACGTCGATTAGAGGTACAAAACAGGATATAGGGTGCCTTTTATCAAAGAAAAAAGTCGAAGCAGTCATAAGAACAATGAAATAACTATGTACTTTTTTATTTTTCAAATAATAGGCTTAATTTTTAACATTCCATAATTTGTAAATTGAAATTATTATTTTTTTTTTTTTAATTTTGATGGTTTCGCACCGAGATCATTTGGAATTAGCAACATAAAGGGAGAGAGGGGTGATCGCAATTTGACGCGATTCAATTCCCTTCTTATTCTTTTTTCTCAATTGAAATTATTAACATTAATCTGGTTTCCACATCCATCGGCACTGCGAGCAATAATTATGTACAGTTTACCAATTAATAAAACATGTAATGGACTGCTCAATATAAAATATCAATATTACATGTACCCAAGACGCTATATTACGCGTCGGTAGTCCGGTGCAAGTGCAATACATCAGGAGCATGTCGAGGTCATCGGTGATGCGAACCCATAAGTTTTTTCCCTACCAAAAACCGCTCGACGTGGCTAAAGAAATTTTCACTTCAGAATTGTACTGCTCCTGAGGGCACATGAAATCTACAATAAAGCGAGCGAAACGGCGGCCAAAATTTAGTTATTCAATAAATAAGACAACTTATTGTGCAATGCAATTTCTATCTCAGTACTTTACTGTCATTACTATATATCTATATATGTATACGTGTATGTACATGACACTCTTTGGTCACTGTACTGTCATAGTAAATATATGTTCAGTTTAGAATGAAATGTTCCTTCTAATAACGATGTTTAGTTCAATATTAATCGAATAATCATTCAAATCGTTCAGAACGATGGAATAATAAACTTGATAAATTTGTAACCACAAAAAACCATTGAAACACCGTCGGTAATTTGCAATACACTCTTATAACAAAAAATTTGATTTACAGAGGTACCGTCCCTTTGGGCAGTAGGGTCAGCGTGAGTTTTATTAATCTACAGTCAGCAGCTGTCTGAGGGGTGGATGTCTAGATTAGAACGTGGGATTTATTGGAACTACGTTCAATGAATGCTTCAAATATGTTGCTTTTTTATATTAGAAAATGTTATTTCAAGATAAATGTATTGGTCAGTGTACAAGCTAAATACCGAGCCCTTGGAACCAATATTCTGTACAAGAAAATTTACAATTGGTCTATCCTTTTATTTGATATGGAATAATGTGCACGTGACCAAAGTGACCACGATTTAAAATATATACGCTCGTAAAATAAAACTAAAATCAAATATTATTTCTACATTTTAGAGACTAACATGGAAGAAGCTAATGAAAGTAAGATTTTATAATTTCAAGTTATAATTATGATTTGCTAGTATCATAAATGCAATCAGGAATCATGACAACATGTTATAGAAGCGAATTAATTACCTTCAGATATTTACCTCAATCTTTTCATTAGACTTTTTATCTTTACGGGAGTAACTATCTTCTCTCTTACTCTTTCTTTTTCTTCTTATTCCTTTACCTATACTAATATTATAAAGAGGTAAAGTTTGTGAGGTTGTAGAGAGTAATCTCAGGAACTACTAAACCGATTTTGAAAATTATTTTACCAATAGAAAACCACGTTATTTGTGAGTATCATAAGCTATATATTAACCAGAAAAATGAAAACACTTTTTATGGTAATCGGATTTCCAAAGTAAGTCGGGAATAAAAACGGTCGAACAAAAATGTTTCTTACGAACGCTGCCTTAAGGATGAGAGATATATGATTGAGTTCTAGAGAAAAGTTGTAGAGATTGATAATGTCAAGGAAAAAGTCACGGACAACATAATATGTCTAACTTTTATATATAAGTCACAAAAAGTAGTTATTTATATTAAAAAAATAATTTATATCGATGATGTTTATTGGTCATATTATCAACAACAATTATGAATTCTTATCAAAATACATAGCACTCAAAACTAACCGGATTACACTCATAACTTCATCACAAGTAAATTTTTTTATCGCACAATGAGGTGGGTACGGGTCAGACAGTTTTTAATAAAGCACTAAGTAACTACTAGTGAAATTCATTCAAAGTTTTGCGAGCTTCAATTCCGAACGCGCCATGGAAAGTCCAGATACAGTGCACGAAGTCTGGATACAAAGAGTCGAGTAACAATTTCTATTAACCGGAGTGTTATCAAAGCCTAACTAAGTACATATAATATGTTTATTATATAGGTATCCTAAAATATATTTGGGCAAACTATTGGATACATAATAAAAGTAACCTTTCCTCCATCGAAAATCCTCAAAAAGGTCTTGATTGAAATTCTTTTCAAAGTTCTCAAACTTAGCTAATTATTGTAGCCTCTTTATAATATTATCGACAGTAAAAGTTTTTACTGTGCGATCTATGTTTAATAGATAGCAAGTTGTAAAACAAGTGAGTTCTCCTCATTGGTATACAAAAACCCAAGATGCACACTTAACGTCCCACAGCACACAAAAATGAGTGCATAATTTTGAAATATGCAGTCATTTCAAATAATCTCGCGTCGCTTGCCTTCTTGTAAAAACAACTTGAAATAATTCAGGTAAGGTTGAATTTGCAAAATCATAAGCTTATCGCATAACTATAACCACGTATGTATATTAGGGAGTTTTAGCGGCCGTTTTTTTTTTCTCGAACAGACTACGCTATCAACCTAGCAAGGTTTGAACTGCTTCACCGGACTACAGTTTTAGCGGCCGGTTTTGAGCGCTGCTTTTATTCTAGACTGTGTGTCTTGGGTTTTTATATGTCAATGGTTCTTATATAAAAACTAGCGGGCCCGGCAGACGTTGTCCCGCCCTGATTATAAAAAAATCGTGGACAAATTATATACCAAAACATTCCTCGTGAATCACTTTATCCACTGGTGACAACCGTATAAAGATCCGTTCAGTAGTTTTTGAGTTTATCGCGAACAGACAGACAGACAGACGCGGTAGGGGACTTTGTTTTATACTATGTAATGATGTACTAATTTGATATTTTGTTATCAACAAATAAATGGAAGTAGTGACATTTCAAAACGATAATATAAAATGAAAAATTGCCACTATTATTCTAATGGTGGTAGGGTTTTTTCTAAGTCCGCCTGGCTAACTAAAAACCAACTCGAGAAAATCTGTCGCCAAGCATCTGTTGGTGTGTTCCGGCAGCTGCACTTTACAGTCAGTTACCTCTAGGTTTAACGTGTTTACCATCTTACCTGTTTGACATTGTTTGTAGGTGGTAGAACCACGCTGAAGTCAGGGTCAGCTGGTCTAATGGGTCAGCTGGTTTGATGGGTCAGCTCGCCCGGGGTAGTACCACCCTCTCATAGAAAACTGACGCGAAGTAACAGTGCTTGCATTGTTGCGTTTCGTTCGGTCAGTGAGAGCGCCGGAGGCCCACCTCTCCTCTCCTCATATGCCACTATAAAGATATGCCTATCTCACTTTATAGGGTGAAAATATCTCTAACTATATCTTCATGCAAAGCGGTACCCGCGACTTCGTTCTTGTAATAATGGTTTTACTATTTCGTTACTGCTTCGGTCCTGCGGTAAGCGCGATAATATGAAGCCTAGAAATTCTATCACATGTCCTTTATCTACCAGTAAATATCGTCTAAAACATTTTAAAAAATCAGAATTAAGTCCGAACAAACAAGAAATGCTTGGATGTTTTTTTATTGGTTTTTGGCAACCTATCTTCTAATAGATTTTTACTGCCATAGACGAGTAGGTTATATTACAAGTTTCTTACAATTATTTTAATGAATTAACAAGATGGTGGCCGTCTTTTTTTATAGCAAATTAGATTCCACGCTCGTGTGTTATTATCCTTCCACTTCACTTATACATAACCACCAACGTAAATTACGTAAAACACCACCAATATTACAAAATATAGAGCCAAATAACACAAGACTATGAATAAAATATAAATGCATTAAATGATATTCCAAGATCCCGCCAAAAACTATTCTTGAATGTTATTTTAGTGTGTATTATCAATCTATTATTCACCTTTGTTTATTATCTCATAGAATTTTCGATTTTATAACGCTTGACATCTTCAAAATACACGATGGTATTACGGAATTTAACCTGCGAACACATAAACAAATTCCATTCCTCTCCTTCAACGGAACAAGGAAACGTAATTCGAAAAATAAACTCGTGATCGGCCTCTTTTTATTCCTTGTACACATTTTTAAATATTTGCTCTGTTTTTCTCTTTCCATATGCACGTTTTTCACGACTTTTTCCTGTGCTTCGATGCTTTCGTGAAAATTTTATTATTTCTGAATTGTTATTTGCTCATATTTGTTGCTGTTTTATTATTTTATTCGCATTTTTTTTTATCCACGTTCATTCTGTTAATTATGTTCATACTAGTAATTATCGTCGTGATCGAGTGAATTAAAAGGCTGAATATCGATTCGGTATCCGCCAGTTCAAAGCCCATTGTACATACAATGTGTTTTATGGAATATCCATACGTATACTAACCTAAATTGATAGCACTATCGATATCTGGTCTTAACAAATATTTTACAATACCTACCACAGTATATGGATAAAATATAAAGCTATGGATTTCTCTGTATTACTTGTGCCAGTACGTCGTGGGCTGATATTGTAGTTATACCCGGACCTTCCTTCAGGAAGAGATCTTTGACCCAATACAGTATCTCTTATAGGCTCACATATCTCTAAGCACTAAGTAGGAGTTATAAAATCGTTAATAAAATTCTGAGGGTTTAAGGACAATTTTTTGCATTTTTTTGCAAATTGCAATAAAAAATATAACCCATAATTAATTAATATGAACTACGTAGCTTCCTTGATATAACAAAGAATTCTCACAAAAAGGAGGTCTTGATCTCGGTCACCAGATATCGTTATATTGTATAAATATCTAAAGTTATAAGCACAAATACCTGTTAAATAAAGCAAATAGAACGTGAGGACAAACGATTGTCGCATAATTACCGACCAATCGGATGAATGTAAATTCATCACGCAAAATATGAAATGCATGACATCGAAATTGCACACGTTCCCTGACGAATTAACTTTGCAATATTGACTTTGAAATGTCAACGTGTATAGTAACGATATAGAAGGATAATAGACAAACATTTAAAATACAGTCTAATGCCTTTATAATTAAACTTAAGAAAATTAACATTATATTCGTTTTAAAGAGTTTCCAGTGTTACTTCTTTCTTTTCGTTTTCTATTGCACGTATCAAAAAAACTTTTTAATCAACACATGACGTTTTGATTTTATTCCCTATATGTTTAAAGTTAGTTTACAATTAAAATATAGTTGCCTGATGTGTATCGTAACTGAGATCAAAATTTACTAGAGACGCTGCAATTCAAGAGTAATGAATGACACAGGCGTTCTTAGCAATCAATAATAACAAAAGCAAGGCAATTGTTTACGAGCTCAGGTATTTTTCTTAGAAATTTCGACATCTCAGCGGATTTAGTCGGTGCCTTCTGTAAACTGATAACATAAACAACAACACTGTACATATTTACTGATGTCTAAATTATGAAAATATTTCATCGTATTAAAGAATATAATGTTGACTAATAGAATGTTGTGCTATAAAAATTGTATGGGCTTTAAGGTAAACTAACCAAACTGAACTAATTTCTTCTATGTACGGAGTTATAGCACATAATACGCCACAGAGTTTTTCGTTATAAGGATCGCTATTATAAAGAGTTTATATTGCAATTTCATATTTACTCAGCCTATATATACCTCTAATAATAGCCCAAATCGCGATCTCTCACCTAAAATTTACCCCGAAACTTGTATTACTTGTTTAAAATTAACTTTATTTGTATAAAACTCTATCAATATTTTAAGGTTTAAAATTCTTACTCTTACAGCTTTAGTCGAAGTTTTAATTACCGTCAAACGCCGGTACCACCTGCTTCCTTACAGTTTATAAACTTACTAATTAAACGGTCATCTTGCCTTTCGAGATGAGAAGCTGCACATTTTAAATAAAATTCCATGTCAAAAGCGACGAGACCTGCTCGTGAAGAGTACATTTAAAATCTTGTTAAAAGTATCTAAATTATAATCAACATAGAAATCCTGTACCTAAATGCATGCGTTAACCTACAAGAGTGTTAGTTACTTTTTAACGTGTGAGCGATAATTACACATAAAATTTGTCCGAATCGCAAATATGTTTTTTGTTTAATTACTGATCACTAATTAGTTTAGAAGTCGTAGAGCCACGCTGAAGCTACTACTGGTTTCAGCATGAATGGATCGGCTCGCCCAGGGTAGTACCACCCTCTCATAGAAAACTAACGTACAGTAACAGTGCTTGCATTGTTGCGTTTCGTTCGGTCAGTGAGAGCGCCGGAGGACCGCCTCCCCTCCCTTTCTCCTCTCCCTTTACCCCCCCCCCCAAACCCCACAACACAGGCTGGCATCGCACTAGCGACTCCCCTGGTGTTGCAAGTGTCTATAGACAGTGGTGATCACTTAATATCAGGTGACCCACCTGTTCGATTGTCTCCTATGATAAAAAAGAATGCTAATCCGTTTAGAAAAAATAAATTTCTATAAAATTCTTAGTATTTTAATGGTTCTGATTGTTTAGAAACTGTCAGTCAAAAAACTTTGCTGAATATAACTATACACGTCTACAAATGATATAGTCTATAGTATATTATAGTATAATTTTTAGATACAGTCTTGCATTAATAATTATTATACTTATAATAAATCTTTTACAGAATGGGGACAATATGTAACCTTTCTCAAAATCAATAGTAAATATATGAGAACGTAAGAAACAAACAAACTCATTCATTTATAATGCTAAAATATAAAATATATAACTCTAAAGTATCATCAGAATCCATTCAGTAGTTTTTGCATGAAAAAGTAAGAAATATCCGTCCTTATGAGCATTCTAATTTATAATATTGATAAGATGATAGGCTGAGCATTATCTAATATATAAAATTCTCGTGTCACAGTTTTCGTTGCTATACTCCTCCGAAACGGCTTGACCGATTTTGATGAAATTTTTTGTGCTTATCCGGTATCTATGAGAATCGGCCAACATCTATTTTTCATCCCCATAAATGTTAGGGGTAGTCCACCCCTAAATTTTTTTTTTATTATGGCAAAACAACGTTTGCCGGGTCAGCTAGTAATTTATAATATTGATAGGCTTAAAATTAATGTGAATGTGAATGTGAATAACTAAATGGAATTTATTAAACATCTACCAACAACAGTAACTTAAAATAGTTGAACATTTACACAAACTATTCCAACAGTCATTTAAAGGGACCTTTATTAATGTTATTTAGATATTTATTACTATTAAACGACTTGCTAACCTGATAGTTCAGTTTCAGGTAACAAAACTCTAAATACTTTAATTAATTATACCTTGTTGAAGTTATGGTTCTTTTGGCGCGTTAGGGAAAAATGATGAGAGAAAATTTTAACGATGCGCGCGCACACCGTCACGAAAAACCGACACCCTGAAGTTAGCTATAGTCAACATTTTGTTTCTTTGTATTAAAACTTTCAATGTATTAAATACCTTTTTTCTATATTAGTGTCGTTTTTTCTACAAACATAGAATAAGGCGAAAGATAAAATTTTTGAAAAGATTTTTATCTTGTTACGCCAAAGAAGTATAACTTTTAATGCGTGTACATAACTACACACACACTTTTTTTTGTATCATTTTTTTCTTTAGAAATGGCGAGATAATGTAGAATTATCTTATCACACGTTTTATCTTTAACTAGTTGCCCCAGCGAACTTCGTTGCGCCTTAATATGATTTTCTTCTTAGCCTACCTTTTTAGTAGATACATATGGAACATTTTGTTACGCTACCCCATAGAGATTTTCAGGAACTAGAGCTTTCCCGGAATACAGACTGAGAAAGCGAATTACATACGTCAACTGAAAAATGAGCATCGTACGTGCAAAAAAGCATCGTAATTACGGGTGCGTTCAAGTTGCTAATAGCGATTTAAAGTTGCGTTCACAATTACAGAAAAAGAAAACGGAATTTTAGGTTTTTCCATGCAATTTGTCCAATTTTTCTCTCCATAAAAACCTTCCTCAGAGTTCAAGGAATAAATCAAATCGAAAATTACTCGAATTGAACCAGCCGTATTTGAGTTTTGCGTTTAGCGACATATTTTGCGGTTCATTTTTATTTATATAGATAAAGATAAATAAACAGTATATTTGTACAAACTTATTGAAATATATATCGTTAGTTGTCAATCCTCGGTAGTATAGTGGTAAGTATCCCCGCCTGTCACGCGGGAGACCGGGGTTCGATTCCCCGCCGGGGAGGATCTTTTTGTTATTTCAAATATCATTTATTATCAAAAATCCTTACATTTACATTAAATTTTATAATTCACACAAAATCAAAATCAAAATCTATAGACATCTACGCAATGTTTTTATATTTGGCCCTATTAATATCCGAAACAGTTTTAATAATTAGATAGATAGATACGAAACTAGAGTATTGTCTAAGTTACATAAGTTTTGTCATATGATCCTAGCAGTTATTATAAAAATAAACAATAATAACTTAATATCGGAAAATTATTAAAGAGATTAAAATTGAAACAAAAAGTAAATAATAATATACGAAAAAATAATCGAGATAAAATACGAATTTATCTAGCTAACAAGTATTTTTATAATAAAATGAAATTACAAGAGACAGTATTCAGTTCGAATAATAGTTGTCGGTTTTACTGTTACTGCTCGAATTAAGTACCTAATAAGCATAGTACAGTTTTAGATGTTAAATATATCTAGAGATCTATAACGGGCAATAAATTTATTTTAAAGTTTTATAAGACTTTTTATATCTATGATCTTTTTTATAATTTGTGTAAATCCAGATATCTCTTTAATCTATATAACTCGACAATGCGTTATTTTTACATTAAATTATGGTAATATACAGCATGATTTTATTAAAATAAGTAGACACGAATAAAATACAACCTCTATAAAATAAAACACACGCTAACAAAACACTGTAACAATATTACAAGAATAAAATATACGAAGCGTTGAGAGCTTTTCGCTTACATAAACGATAAAGAGAATGAGCAGTGAAGCAAAACGAATATGAGATAAAACATGCATGGATACGAATGCAAGAGATCCGAGGAGAATACTTGCAAAATTGTGTGCAATCGAAGACATTAAATTATACAATATTTACAGTCATGAGTATTACACAGAAAACACCGTAACATCCACGACCTGTTGCCAATTGTCAACTGTTCGTAGTCTCTATTGTTAGGACATAATTTACTGCTTGAATAAATGAATGTAGAATAATGTGACAATTAGTTTTCTGAACCCCCAATTCCTTTTGAATAATTACATAACGTAGTAAACTGGGATAATATCTCAGTGGACGCATTCGTGGAAGAAAACTTCTTGTTTTAATACATTTTGTTCTATTTACAAGGTTTAACTCTAAATAGGCATATAGGCATCACCCTTAGATTCGTTTTTCGTAAAATGCCGAACGAATGTCCTTCATCCAATTATTTTTAATATCATTCAATAAAACAACCTAAAAATTATGTTGCAATAGAAACTGGAAAGAAAAGGCCTGTTTTTAGAAATATAATTATTAGGTGTTCTATAAAAATTAAGCTCTACGTGTATAAAAATTCTATACGGATTTAATGCGAGTTTATTTCATTGTGATTGAGTGTTTGTGAATTTAATTGTTCGCGTTTGAGTTTTTGGGTTTTTTTCGGAAATTGCGTAAATTATTAATTTCAGTTGGTAACACTATCGGCTGACGGTGATCTGACACGTGATGGTTATGCCCATACCTTCCTTCCGGAAGAGGTTTATGGCTTTGCAGTGGGTCTCTTACAGACTATTACATTATTTAATTAACACTTTTGTTCGCATTTCCGTGGTTTCGAAATTCTTGTTCTTGTCACGCGGTCTTCCCCTGCGGTCACCTATCCAAGACTGACCGCAACCCACGTTACTTATCTTCAGCGATCGGACGACAACCGGTGTTTTCAACACTCTACTCGACACAGTGTTTACTGCTACCATTTTTCGTCACACAAAAAGGTTACCGAACAGAATTTGCAAGCCCTCCCATAAGAAGTTTCACCTCAACATTGAATTATAAATTTACTACCCGGCAGACGTTGTCCCGCTCTGATTATAAAAAAAAATCCTTGACAAATTATATATCAAAACCTTCCTCTCGAATGACTTTACTGGTGAAATGAAAATCCGATCAGTAGTTTTTGAATTTATCGTGAACAAACAGACAGACAGAGGTGGTAGGAGACTTTGTTTTATACCATGTCATGATAAATCCAAAAAAAAGTATTAAAAACGGAATGTAGATTTACCGAGCCGAACTTTAGCTAATAACCTTCTAGGTAACAACATCATTATTATTATTACATAGTATAAAACAAAGTCCTCTACCGCGTCTGTCTGTCTGTTCGCGATAAACTCAAAAACTACTGAACAGATTTTCATGCGGGTTTCACCAGTGGATAGAGGAATTCACGAGGAAGGTTTTGGTATATAATTTGTCAAGGATTTTTTATAATCAGGGCAATGTCTGCCGGGCCGGCTAGTAAGTAAATAAAAAAAGAGTCATTAAATGTAGAAGAAGCGATGATGGTTCAATCGTTAGCGTGTTTGGATAACCAGTCGATTGACTTGGGTACGAATCCATGCGAATGAGCCGGGGTTTTTGGTGAAGGAAAAAATCGTGACGAAACTCTAGCATGATCGTAGTCCTTTTTCTAAGCCTGTCGGGGTATCTACCGCCTTTAATTTGGAAATCTATCGCCAGTCACCTATAGGTATATTCCAGCAATTGCACTTGAGAGACGGTCTCTCTTTAGGTTGGCAGTATTTAGACCTTAGACCACGTTGTCAATTAAGATCAGGTGAGATTTTGTTCAAGCGTTAAAACCTATAAATTATGTAGAAAAAATAATTACAATCACACACGCACACACACCGACATTTTGTATATAAAATGATGATAACATTATTAACAATCTAATCTTTGTTTTGATTTATCTGTGATCGTGCCACTTATGATAAATATATAATAAATAATATCAGTATTATCACAATACGAAATCCCTATATATATTTTCCAGCAGATAAAGAACTTTTTAGTTTATTATCTGCTACATATAATTACACTTCTGCAGTGGAGGTTTAAGATATAACTAAAAAAATAAAATCTAGTCCACGATTAGTCCAAATAAAATACACAATTCCCATTAAAGTATAAAACCATTTTAACGAGAACGACGCCGTGGGCAACAACTAGTTTAATATAAACTGCAAATCTATTGTAACGTGCAAACAAGTTTTGCAAAGTTGCATTGCCTTGTTACAAGTTATGATATACAAAACGCGTCGACACAAAACTTTCCTTATTTTCTCGCGGCATGCAAGCCGGACTCTGTAGAATGCAAATATGTTTTATAATGTTTCATATTATTATTTCCTATTTCGTATGCACTTTTTCTTAAGTTATTTTACGCAAGATACATAGCACACCGGTAATGTACCCTTCCACCAATTCCACCCTTGTAGAAGTGGCCATTGCATCGCTATTCGCTACAGCTTAAGGCCATTTTAAACACAACTATAGTCATAATCAATCGTACTGACTCGAACCTTTTTTAAATCTATATAAATATATTCTATACAAATAAATAAAATTGAAGTGTCTGCTTATAATGTCAAAATAATAGCTTTTTACTAAATGGAGAAAGAATATACGATTCTTATAGTTAAAAAGCAATGCTTAAAAGTATCGTCTGTCTATTTGTTATTTTAAATTAAAATATGTTCAAATATTAGTAACTAAAATAAATGCAATGTCCAGTAAAGTGCGGGTCCCACACGCTCATTTACACCGAATATTTTTTTCTTGGTAAATTCCATGTGGACAAAGTCACGAGTAACAGTTAATCTTAAATATGTTTATAGATAATTATATAATGATTAGTTAGATTACGAGATTACATACATTGTGCACGTAATTAACAAGCTGATGCTCAACTGCTCTAGCAGCCTTGCATTAGACAGTCTAGCAGAAAAATTTAATCAGTGCCTATCTTATGTTGTCTCAAATTTATTCACGTATTAATCGACATCTGAACTTGGCCGCTGAAAGCGATAGCCTATGTAACTGAATCGTAATAAGGGTGGCAAAAAAATATTTTGCTTCGGGGTTGGGATATCTAAAGTTGCGCTGGATGAAAGGCTGAATAAAAAATATTGTTTCACAAAATGGGAATTTTCTTTTAAGCACGTACATTTTATACTTACTACAATAACAAGAACACTTTTAAAGGCGCCATTTGCATGATAAAGTAAATTGATTTACCATACGATGTCTTATATTTCCTAGATTATGTAGACCAATTTTATTTTGCGGCGTATCTCAAAAGATGCAACATTAAATTGAAGCGTACAACATTTTATCTGATTACAATTTAGACTAACATTATAGTAGATACTAGCGAATCCGGCGGACATTGATCCGCCCTGATAATAAAAAAAAAACCTTGACAAATTATATACCTAACCCTTTCGCACGAATAACTTTATCTACTGGTGTAAGCCGCATGAAAATCCGTTCAGGACTTTTTGAGTTTATCGCGAACAAACAGAGAGACGTAGCAGAGGACTTTGTTTTAAATAAGTAGTCATAAATGACATGTTTGAATCGACTTTATATTAATATATTCGAGTACTAATTCGTTTGCGTAAACATATTTATATTGTTTCGAATATGGTATTTGGTATTTCAAATTAACACACCGTCAAAACACAATTAGGTTTTGTTGTAATTATTTTATCTATATAATTAAAAATCAGTTGTTGAGTGTATGTAAACGCATCTCTTAAAAATATCTAATATAATATTTGGCTGATACATTTTTTGTTCCGTTTGTAATTGTCAAGATAAGGTTTGTAAGAAAATGCTTGAAATTCGTACAGCAAAAGTGAAGTGGGGTAAAAAGCAAAAGAAGACAGCAATGAGATCTTCAAATATATTGACAAAATTAACAGATTGACTTTTAATTGTTCGGTGTCAATTTTATCTATTTGCATGGTCTTATTGTTAAGATAAGATTTGATTTCTTTTTTTTCGTTAGTACATTCATGCGAAGCCGGGGAGGACTGCTAGTTTTTAATATAAATCACATTTGATTAAACATATGGTGTAAGGTGTAAAAAACAAAGGTGTAAGCCTGATTTTTTTTAACAGATATTTTTCATAATTATTTTAATTTTGAATTTACTCGCTGCGCCTGCTAACTCCTTTTTGACCAAAATGAGTTGAGCTCATAATTAAATAGAAAAGCTAAACTACAACTATATGACATAATATGAAAAGAAAACAATACAAAATAATTAATTCTACAAGATAATTTGTTCGCATGTAAACTGTCAGTATGAACCTAAAGACATTTTATAATTTTGTCATTGGAAAGTTGGACATTTTATTTATCGATTTTTGGGGACACAATGATACGCTTTAATAATGAAAAATAGTATATTAATTTTTGATCGCATATTGTTTTATGACCGATGATATTATAAATCGACATAATAAATACAATTTACATTACAAAAAGATCCTCCCCGGCGGGGAATCGAACCCCGGTCTCCCGCGTGACAGGCGGGGATACTTACCACTATACTACCGAGGATATAGTGAAGTTATTCAAATTATAAAACAGTTTCTCTTATACGTTCATTTTTAGAACTATTTTTATTAAAGAAATAATATATATTTTTTTCTATTACGTGTAACAATGGTTAGAAATGTTAATAAAATTTAAGGTCGATGGAGTCAACTTTGACTGAATTCATACGAGATTATACATTCAAGTGATCGTCTAATAGTTAAAATTCGACCATAATTCATTAATATTTCAAGTTTCAATGTTAAGGCAAAATAAAAAACTTCATCCGTTTTTTACAGATAACAAACTTCGTCAACATTTGAAAATAAAGATATAGAAAATTTGATGAGAAACAAAGGCGGATGAACAGTTTTCTGTTTGCCTGTTTACGTATAAATATTTAATTAAATTTAATTGAGCAATATTACGCGGTAGTATTTACGATATTTCGTATTTGTGTCGTCGTAGACGTAAAATATATATATTTTTTTATTTTATTGTAGCACAGTAGAATACAAAAACAATGGCGACCACCGAGTGACACACTATTCGCCGCCGGTCGCCGCTGACATGCCGGTCTGCGAGAAGCTGGATATACACAGGCTGATCCCGAAACGCGACCCGCAGAAGCGAATCACTGTGACGGGTTTTTTCACCATATACATGGTGGCTGTAAAACCCTACCACCACGCTTTTGCGATTGCCTCGTTCGTTATTCAGCAGGGTGCACCACGTGCAGGTGAGGTTGGCTTGGGTGTCTCAACTCTTATGAAGTTATTCGACACCCCTTACACCCCTAAAGAAGATAAAAGAGATAACACCTGTTAAGAGAGGGTGGGGAGAACGCCCACGACGCCGACGCGGAGCGGTCTTGTTTCGTGTTCGTGCTGCCTGCGAGAAAGATATCCCTGTTTCTTTCCCGCACGTAGACGCACGACGCGTCGCCCCTAGGCGCCGTGTTTACTAACAGTGCCCTGCTGCTATGGCAACGCCAAGCAGCAGTAAACAAAAAGGCCCTTCTCAGGGCCAACCGATGCTTCTTACCACTTCACTGACCACACGCACGCCTAAGGACACCGATAAACCTACTATGACTACCCCAAGCTTACGCAAGGATACCGAGACTGCCCCTATGACGACCCCGACTCCTCCAACAAGGACACCGATTCAGCATAAACCACCCCCGTCATCCCCCGATGACCCTACGACCTCTCAGATATCTCCACACGCTGTCGCATTGTTCCAATATGAACGCGACTATAATGCGCTAGGAAGCATAGTCAAGACTGACACCTTTTCACTTGATATGTGCAAATGGATGGCCCTTTTCCTACGCCTCAAGGAGGCGGAAGCTAATAAGACACCTGTTAGCACTGAAGACGCTCTTGCCCTTAGCCAAGCAGCCAAGGGAATCATAATGCCACCGGCAATTCCTCAGAAGATTCTCTCCCTGAGTCCGTTAGGGCGACCGGAAAGGAGGATGCGCGAAGACGACGACACCGACCCAAACGAGAGGCGTGTCAAGTCACGCACTCATCCGGCCGCTCGACAGAGAAGCTCGTCACTCTCGTCTACGACCGACTCAGAGGATTCCTCCCCGCAACCCTTGCCACAGCGCCCACAAAAAAGGAGATCACCGGCTCAAGCAACTGCACCCGCTGCTGAAAACATTAAACAGCCAGTGAAAGCTAGAATAACCGTTCCAACACAGGAAAAACCAGAAAAATCAGCAACCCCGTCAAAGTCGCACTCACTGCCTATGACGAGAGCCGCCAAGTCGCCCGCGAGCTCGGCCAATCAGACGCTGGTAAAGCCTAAGACCACCGCGCCGCGGTCGTACGCGACAGTGGCGACCCCAAAAGAGTCGCGGACAAGCACAGGAACTACCAGCCGCGAGCCGCGCCAGCCAATCAAGACGCCTACGGAACCCGGTACGAAACCTCCAACCAATCAGGTGCCAGCCCCGTCGAAAACTCCGGCCGCCGAGATTTCGACGGCCCCGATAAACAAGGAGGCAACGGTAATTATTGAGAAAACCGCAACCAAATACCCACCGATTGTGGTGGAAGACCTTCCAAATTGCGTACAACACCTATCTGAGATCGCGAATAGATTAGGGAAAACCGCGAACGCCCGCCCGTTCGGGAATGGAGTGCGCTTCCTTCCCGAGGACGAACTAGAGTACCGACTAGTGCAGCGCTACTTCGCCGAGGTCGAAGAATCACAGGGAGTTAAGTGGTACTCTTACTCCCTACAAGAGGACCAGCTGCTCAAGGTAGCGATTAAGGGGTTGGCCCCCAGCATTGACCCCGAAGATTTAAAAACCGCCCTGAGAGACAAAGGGCTGTGCCCGGAATCAGCCAAATTTATTCCGGCCCGAGGGGGGCGCCCGGGTGGCGTCTTCTTTGTGGCCCTAAAGAAGGATGTAGACACCACTTCGACTATCTACAATATAGATGAGCTGTTGAGATTCAGGGGACTCAGGATTGAGGCATGGCGCGGAAAGGCTGGACCAGCGCAGTGCCATAGATGCCAGCAGTTCTGACACAGCTCCTACAATTGCCACAGGGAGCAGAAGTGCGTGAGGTGTGGAGGTCCGCACTTCGCGCGGGACTGCGACAGGCCCCAGGGACAACCGCCCACATGTGCTAACTGTGGTGGCCCCCACCCGGCTAATTATTCATCGTGCCCAGTCTACCGAAAAGAGGCGCGTAACAAGCGTGCCGGCACGGTGGCAGCCCACAAGAACACCAGAACCAATCACACCGACAAGGTTCGGCAACAAGATCGCTCTACACAGAGACACAACACGGTCGAAGAGACAGCTCAGGCCTCATTGATGGCCCCCGCAAATGACGGCAGACGCGTAGGGGCAAGGCGCGCGGCTCGAAGCGCGAAACGCCCCCGCGCAACCGCCGCCAAACGAAAGGGCGCAACCACAGAACTGGATTTTGACTCGCAGGACGAGTTCAACCGAGGCGTGGAAGCGCTCACCAAGATGCTCCTGAATAAAGATAGGATTCTCGGCAATAAAGGCTGGCTATCCGTAATGCAGACCCTATGCAAACAAATGATGATTACCTAATGGATTTGACGCCCTTGAGAATAGTATATTGGAACGCCCAGACTCTCAGAGGGAAAAAGAAGTTACTGGAACACTTCCTACAAGAGCATAAGGTGGATATTATGCTCATCTCCGAAACCCACCTAGCACCGAAAATGAACTACAAGATAGCCAACTATCACACCTACAGGAAAGATGAAACCACCCCAGAAGGGGTAGCGTATAGAGGGCTGGCTGTGTTGGTCAAAAGATCAACTATACACCAGTGCATTCCCTACGTAGAACACGGTTCACTCTACGCGCTAGGTGTAATAGTGAGCGTGGCGAGGCGGCCATTGAGAATTTTTGCCATTTACCGCCCCCCGTGTCACCCCACAACGACCCTAATGAAAGACATCGACCATCTGTTGAATACACCCACGCCTACCATCTTAGCGGGTGATTTCAACATGAAACATAGACACTGGAACTCATCGTGCACCTCCCACATCGGCTCACTCCTATTACAACATGCAGACGACAAAGGATATGAGATCAGTGGCCCAGAGGAGCCTACACACTACAGCTCGGTCTCCCAGGACGTCATTGACTTTGCCATATTCGCGGGGCTCAATGTAACCCCGAGTCAGACAGCTCTGCATGACTTACCATCTGACCATCGGCCTGTGCTGATGGAAGTGAACCTTACACCCGTAAGAGCCTACTTTCTGCGGTCCAAGATCACCACCGACTGGGCTGAGTTCTCGAGTGAGTTAGGCAAATCGACACCCACCAAGCCAATGTTGAACGCTCACGACGTCGAGTGGCTGGCCGGAGAGCTGACTAAAAGTATACAGACAGCCGCCGAGAAGTCCTCCCGACTGGCCGCCGAAAACCGGAAGCTACCACCATTACCTAGCAGAATAGTGAACGCAATCAAAGAAAAGAGGGCGCTGAGGCGACAATGGCAACGTACGAGGTGCCCCTACACGAAAACCCGACTGAATAATAAGATAGATCAAGTGAAAGAGCTACTTGACGAACACGCAAACCAATCGTGGCTCGCTCATATTGACACGGTGGGCGGGAGTGTACCGGCGATGCACAAACTGTGTCGCAATTTGTCGGCGACGCCAGAGCCCATCCGTCCACTCTACTCACAGGGACAGCTCTATTTTACTGCACAGGACAGAGCAGATATATTTGCCGCTTCTATAGAGACGCAATGCAAATTAAATCCAATCAAAGACGCATCACACGAACAAACCGTCAATCAGTTTGTAAGGAACCACCATTTGGAACTAAATACAGTTCGCGACAGCAGCGCCCCGACTTTCTTTATTACACCACGAGCGGTCCAGAGGGCGCTACTAGCGCTCAATCCGCGAAAAGCGCCGGGCCCAGACAAAATAGCGAACAACACGCTACGCCATCTGCCGGCAAAAACGGTGGGGGCGCTTACACGACTTTACAACGGCATACTGAGAACAGGACACTTCCCAGAGATATGGAAGCTCGGTATAATAATTTTAATTCCCAAACAGGGAAAAGATACGCGAGTTCCAGAGAACTACAGACCTATAACCTTGCTCAACACAATGGCCAAGGTATTCGAGAAGATCTTGTTGACGGCGCTCAAACCAGCCGTGGAGTTGAGACCCGAGCAGTTTGGGTTCAGGGAGGGCCACTCCACCTCTCTACAGCTTGCCCGAGTTGTAGACAAGGCTGTCAAGTGTCACATCAAAAAGGAATACGTGGCGGCTTTATTCCTTGACATGGAGAAAGCTTTTGACCGAGTTTGGCACCAAGGGCTCCTATACAAACTAGCGACCTCTACCACCATAGAGTCGCGAATCTATAAAATCATAAAATCTTTTCTCACCAACAGGAGAGCCGTGGTAAGGGTGGAGAACTGCCTCTCCAGAGAAATATATCTCAATGCAGGGGTGCCACAAGGCAGCTGCCTGTCGCCCCTCCTCTACGCCCTATACACCGATGATATACCTGTCAGAGGCGAGGCGGAGCTCGCACTTTTCGCCGATGATACAGCGTACATGACGAAGTCTATGAATAGACACAGAGCGGCCGAGCTTCTACAGCCAACACTGGACGCCCTTCCGGATTGGCTGGATAAATGGAGGCTTACGGTGAATATTAATAAAACCCAAGCGATCGTCACTAGACAGGCGCATAAACAGCCACCGACACTCAAGCTGCAGGGTGAAAACATCCCGTGGCGTGAAAATGTAAAATACCTGGGCATAATCATAGACAGGAACCTCACATTCCGACACCAGATGGCAGCAGCGCTAAATCGCGCTAGAGCCGCAAAGAGGGCGCTGCGTCCGGTTATGGGGTCAAGGCTGCCTCTTAGTACCAGAATAGGTATATACAAGACATACGTCAGGTCTCGCCTTACCTACGCAGCCCCCGTCTGGTACGGATGTCTCTCAAAGGCATCCCAGACAAAACTTCAACAGTTCCAGAACGCAGCACTACGACTAATAGTCGCGGCGCCTCGCTACGTCCGAAACAGGACTATTGCGCGAGATGTCCGTATAGAAAGTATAGAAGAGTTCGTGACACGCCTCGCAACTAAGATGTTCGGCAGGGCGGACGCGTCGACGCACCCCCATCTTAGGGGGATAGCGCCCCTTCACGCCCGACCGCCGGAACGCAGAGTCTGCAGATCGCCCGAGAGTTATTACAAGACGGAAAATCCTATGCAGACCCCTGCTCAGACAACTCATCACTAAAGATGAGTAAAAACACCATAGAGGCATAATCCATGAGATCATACCTCGAAAAACAATGACCCGGTCGTCGTAACGACCGGAGAAGATGCTACCGCCAGAGGGGTATCCCTGAAGCGGTTTCCCCGCCCGTTCTACACTAGAACGAGCGAGAAGAGCCCTGAGAAGAGAGGGTACTAATCATTGTATTAAATTACATGTCATCTCATACCAAAAGTCATCTCCATTGAACGCTTCTACTACTTTATGATGTTGAAAGATATAATACGAATTAAAAACCACACAACTTTCTACCGGAGACACAGACTAAAACTATTTTGTACGTATTCTAGTACGATAATTACTAGGTACTGTAGTACTTAATATATTGTGTACCTTTACTTGAAAAGTCGGAGCAGTCATGACTTCTGACAAAAGTGAAAACTCAGAATAATGAAATAACTGTGTTCTCTTTTGAATGTTTAAGTTAATTATAGTTTGAATGACAATATTTAAATATCATAATGTATGTATTGAATTTTTATAAAGTTTAATATTACAATCAAACATATGATGGACTACAAAATCTCAATACACAATATAAATATTAGATGTTCAGGGGCCGCTATACTATGCGCGTAGTTTTTTTTTCGCGGGGGAATCCTCTTAGAGATCTGCTCCTAGCCGGGTAGCACAGGTGAGAATGCCAGATTTCTTCTGACTAAACCCCCTCGGTGTTCTTCTTGCACCATTTAGCCGGACGGGCAGGAATGGCCTCTGCAGTACTTCTACCCGACCTACCGACCCGACTTGTAGTCTGGAGAGGGAAGATCTTGACCCTCTCTGGCGAACGGATGGAAGGCGCACTGAACACTAATGCGCCTTAACCACGTGGGCCTGTGTTAGAGTTGCCAGGGCGACAAACATGCCCGTGTCCATGCTACGCGTAGCTAGTCTGACTCGAGCCACGCAAGCCGCGCATGTGCAGTACGGTTGGTCACGCTTACTAGCATGTCATAAAGCGAAATCATAAGTTTATCTCCTGCTAAAAAATACCACTCGTCGTGCCTATAGAAGTTTTCACTCAGAAAAACACATGTAATTAATGTATGATTTAAGTACAAGCCCCTTTCGTCGGCTTCCTCAACGAAATTGATGTTCGAGTAGGAAATCGAATTACGTGCAAGTATTACCGAGTCACCTAATATATTTAATTTATTAAAAAAACACACTTCGTCTCTCTACATTGGCGAGGCCACTTGAACACCACTCGAAAAAATTACCTTCGTACCATTGGCTGAGTATTTTTGAATCGATTCTCGCAATTCGCTCTTAAATCTACCGCGTTGTGAGGATTTCTCATTTTCTTGAGTACCTACGTTGCGTCAGTATTATATCCGAGTAAGTTATACGAAGAAATTACCATGAAAATATTTATACTTTTTATAGTAAAACCTCCCTAAGTCAAACTTCAAGGGAGACTGGGAAGAATTCGAGTTATACAGGTATCCTTGTATCCAGGTATCCTATACTTTTTATATCTTACTAGCAATCGCCTGCGACTTCGTCTACGTTTTTATTTTTACTTCTTTTATATATATCTATCTATACATATAATAAAAATGAACTTTCGGTATGTAATATTAAAAAAACATTTTTTTAATGATTGGTTATGAAAGTATACACGCTACTGATAAACGAAAACGTAATTTTTTTTTTAAATCTGTTTAGTTGTTCAGGGTAATCTCCGAAACGGCTGAACCGATTTAGACGGGAATATCACTGAGAGGCAGCTAAAATTACAGCGAGTGACATAAGCTACTCTAATTTAGACTAGCAAAAACAAAAGAAATGAATTTAAAAGAGCTATTGGTTTTGTATAAAAACTAGCCAATGCACACAACTTTGTTTCGGATTTTCATGTTTTATGTGGATGTGACGTATTTTTCTTAAGTAATTTGATCATTATCGCTTTGAAGGTGGCCCTATTAAATTTTGACATTATGTAATCTAAGTAACATTTTAAAAGTACTCTGTCTCCCAATAAAATTCTTATTAATATCGATACAGCCGTTTCAGATGCTCTCCCGGACAAACAAGAAACAATTCTTTTTTTTTTAATATGTATAGAATAGATAACAACTATGCTCGCAGTTTTATTCGCGTTAACTTCCGTTTGTATAGGGCATTGACATATAAAAACCCAAGACGCACAGTCTCGAATAAAAGTAGCGCTCAAAACTGGCCGCAAAAACTCCCCAATACGTGGTTATAGTTATGCGATAAACTTATGATTTTGCAAATTCAACCTTACCTGAATGATTTAAAGTTGTTTTTACAAGGACGTAAGGCGACGCGAGACTTTTCGAAATGACGTTAAGAGTGCATCCTGGGTTTTTGTATATCAATGGCTTCACGACGGATTTTAACTTCAGGATGATAGAGAGGTAGAATATAGGGTGATAGGTAATCAGATCATAATCAATGAGTGAAACTTCTTATGGGATGGATGGCTTTGAAATGCTGATCGGCAACCTCTTTGCTTGACAAAAAGAGGTAAAAGTAAACACTGTGTCGGGTAGAGTGTTGAAAACACCAGTCGTCGCCGATCACCGAAGTTAAGTTTTGTGTGCAGTCTGTGTGACGTTAAGTGTACATCTTGGGTTACTATATATCAAATGGTATAGGGCTACTTGATACACATGATGAGTACTTGACTATTTTTCTTAATATATTTTATAATGGAATTGGAATATGTATGGATATGGAATACATATATATATTGGAATATATATGGAATATTTTTATAATGGGTCCAAGATGTATGACACGTTACATTTTGGGAGTGACTGGCTCTCAAGTACACTTTCTGGAACATGGATATAGGTGCTTGTCGACATATCTCTCAAGGTATCTTTGAGGGTGGTAACTAGCCAGATGAACATATAAAAAAACCTATGACCGTGCTAAATAGTATAGCTTATTAAATTAGTTTCCCGCTCTTTAGCTTCCTATAATTTAATCTTACTCAATAAACAAGATAGGTATCTATCACAGAAATAATTATTCGCAACGAATTAGTAGGTACTTCCTTATAGCACGTTGAAATATGTAAATTCTACAACTATTAAAATAAATTAGCCTTTACTGTGCTTCCTAATTTATTGTTAATCTATACTATATTATAAAGAGGTAAAGTTTGTGAGTTTGTGTGGTTGTAGGGGGTAATATCTGGAACTGCTGGTCCGATGGGAAAAATTCTTTCAGTGTTATATAGCTCATTTATCAAGGAATGCTATAGGCTATATATCATCACGCTAAGACCAATAGATTTTTCAAAATCGAGAAGTTTCAAAATCGGGGCATTTTTCCTCTTGAGAGCTTCCCCTGCGTGTTAACGTTAGCCCGAACTAACTATTCTTCGCGGACGAAGTCGCGGGCAGAAGCTAGTTAAATATAAAGAGAAACATTGTTATTTGTCCTATAAATCCTGCAAAATAGACATTAACATCACAAAGAAAGTTGAAGAAATCACAAAGGTCACAAAATTCGTTCATATTTTGATTCTAAAACAAATTCTTAGAGGACTCCTCTTAACAGTCATCGTAAGCTTCTATATATTGAACCATTAATAATTAATAAATGCTCATTTTACTCTTTGTGAAGATAGTAAAAAAAAGTATAAAACTATTTATAAAACACATTTTGGTAAAGTTAAATAAAATCACTTTACAATTTAAAAAAAAAATTAGAAACTAGTGGGCCCTGAAAGTTACAATTACAAATTACCTTCCCCATGAATCATTGTATCTACTGGTGAAAACCGCATAAAAATCCGTTCAGTACTTTTTGAGCTTACAGACAGACAGACGTGACAGGTGATTTTACTTCATACTATTTATTAGTTTAAGAAATTACTGTGCAATAGAAACTATTTCATTATTTCAGCAACTTTACTGTATCCTCGGTAGTATAGTGGTAAGTATCCCCGCCTGTCACGCGGGAGACCGGGGTTCGATTCCCCGCCGGGGAGTATCTTTTTATTTATAAATTTTGCTTATTATCTGTCGATTAATTAATGATATCGTAGCTTATAGATAAAACTTAATTTTAGCCTAAAACTTTAATCACGTGAAAATGATTTTGTTGTTTCTGTACATGTCTTTTATTTTTTTATATTTATCTTTACTTTGGTGCTCGGGCTCTTTGAAAAACCATAATAGCGTGCGGCTTAGAAATTACTTTGAATATTGTGAGCACGCAAGTTTCGTCAAAATCGTTTCAAACAAATAACAGATACTTCAGTTTCAATTCAAAATCAACTATTCACTTCATTAGATTAAATACATTTTATTACATATTTACATATATTTTCAAATCTACTATGCACGTTATAGAAGAGTTCACAGTTTACGTTACAGTTACGTGGCGTCCTTGACGGAATATTAGTCTGTTATGGCGTGGTTTTTATTTTTTGTTCATAATCTTACATTATTTGGCCGCGATATCGCTCGTATTATTATAGATATCATCTATTCCTATGGAACAGTACTTTTTGTTAATGACAGGTACCTTATGTTCTCTTCTGTATATCTAACAAACAACACTAAACAACCTAAGGTCGTTAAGCGGTGAAAGCCTAACAAACAAATTCGCATTTATAATATCAGTTAAGATTGGTGACAACTTGCGTAAAATAGTTTAGTTTTGGCGACCAAACAAAGTCTCAGATTACAAAATTCGCTTGAAAATTCTAGCAACTGGGCCACAATTTTGTTGAGACGCCTGAAGAAAAGACACTATATAACAATTACCCACTTGATAATGTCTGCAATATTCTCGAATATAGAGGATTGGTTACCTAAGTTAAAAGATGAAAAATTAATCACCTTCACGGCATCCTATAAGAAATTCACTTCAGAGGCCATATGCCTCTTCTTGAAGGAAAGTATGAGCATAGTCGTCACGATAGGCTGGCGATTTGAAATTCCCACTTACAATGGTATTTATTACAAGAACATTTTCCATGGTCAGGTTACCTCACAATATTTTCCTCCGTCATCAGTCAATAGTGTTACCAAAATTAAATTAACAAATT
Source organism: Antheraea yamamai (assembly GCA_036509395.1). Taxonomy (NCBI): domain Eukaryota; kingdom Metazoa; phylum Arthropoda; class Insecta; order Lepidoptera; family Saturniidae; genus Antheraea; species Antheraea yamamai. The sequence continues at coordinate 17,892,116 of AP028433.1, forward strand.
TACAGCAGTTCTGGAATTGTTTGTACATACCAGGGGTTTCGAACCTGCAGAAGACAAATTGACATTCCAGCGATCACACCATTCGACCACCACGACGTTTGTTTTGGATTATTTTAATCACACTGTATTTGCTTAAAAAACGTAATAAAATTTCGTATTGGTGACTGCAAAAAGTTTTTACATGCGACTAAATATCTTCATACAATATTATTTATCTGTATTATTATGGTATAAAAAATAAATTGACGTATATATCTTTCCTTGACACATTCACTGAATAAAATTCGAAACTATGAAACCCTTTTTTAAATTCGAAACAATACTTTGAATTATTTATACATTTTGATATATTTATTTGATTATATTTTATAATTACTATCGATCATGTCTATGGCTGAGAAAAAAAATGAGTATCCCCCTGGTGTGGAAGCGGATAGGAAATTACTACCTTTTGAAACTTGGGAAGATTATCTGGATTCTCTTATTGAATTAGCTGATTTACGAAATCTCAGGAGCTTAGCCTCTGCAAGAGTTATAGCTGCACTCGGATACAGGTGTTTTTATATCATTCATTCAATCGTAAAATAATAACAGTGACTGACTGCTCTTGTAGTTATTTTTGAGTTTCGTCTATTATCTATACTAATATTATAAAGTTGAAGAGTTTGTTTGCTTGAACGCGCTAATCTCAAGAACTACTAGTCCGATTTGAAAAATTCTCTCAGTGTTAGATAGTTCATTTATCGAGGAAGGTTAAGCTATCATCATGCTAAGACCAATAGGAGCGGAGCGCCTATGAAGAATGTTCCAAAATAGTTTTTTTCCTTTTGAGAGTTTCCGCTACATGTTAACGTTAGCCCAAAGTAACTATTCCACGCGGACGAAGTCGCGGGCAGAGGCTAGTTTAAGTATAAAGCGTCAACGTTTCATTTCGATTTCGGTTGGTTGTGTACATTTAATCTAATAATTTGGACTGTTTTTTCGTATCCAAAGTAGAAAATAATCTATTTAATTTATACCTTCCATAATACTTACAGGTGTTAAAATTCTACCACCTCTTCGTTAAATATCCAAATTGTCTACAACAGCCTGCATGAAAGTCGATCGGGCTTATTTTTTATATTTTAATTACAACTGTACAAGCCATCTTTTATTGTACAACCGGTTTTAAGAGATGTCCAGTGAAGGGATCGTTTCCAGAACTTACTGTTCACTTAATGCCCTTAAATATATTATATTCTTGGTACACACCGCATAAAAGTTTTTTGACAATGAAATCTTTTCTTGACATGTTTCTCGAACATACTGTCCAGCAAATCAGTAATCTGCTTACAGAACTTATTATAAAATCAAAACCAAATCTAGAAAGTTTTATAGGTTTTACTGATAAAACTATTAATAGTTTATTTCAAATTATTTCTAGCATTAGAATCACACGGGCCTTTAACAAATTGTATGTTATCTAAATTTTTCTAAACAAAGATTAGATTATCAAGGTTATATTGAGAGGGCAGAATTATTTAGATTATTATTTGCAAATAATTATAAAAGCGGATAACATAAAAACGCCACTATAATGAGTAAACTTTATCTTCTAAATGACGAAGTGTTAGTAGATATTTTCTAGAAACAAATACTGCTAACAGAAATTAACATAATTCCATTTTTATCGTCTTTTAGTGCTTTGCCAATTCTCTGATCAAAAGTCTTTATAGGTAACTTTAAAAAGTTTTTTTGATAGTTTTTAGGGTTGGTGTATGACCAAAATCTAATTTGTTAAGTAGCGATGTGATATACTTATACCAGACCTAATACTAGACGGTAATATACTAAGACTAGAGGAAATAAATAGATCTTGATAGTTTTTTTTTTCTGGAAAACATATATAGGTTCTTGGTGATATTTAAAACTGAACAAATAATTGAGCAATATTCTACTTACAAAAATGATATTACTTAATACATTTTACATTTGCAGAGCCAACGGTGACACTTTAACAGAAAGAGAATTTTATACTCGACGTGAAGTAATACATGAAATCGTTTATCCAACTGTAAGGCCTTATGTACTTGTTAGTGAAGGAGCGGACGTCGAAGATCCATTCAATAGGGAACTGGCTATTAGAGAACGAGCTAACAGAGTCGGAATTTTACAGGTATCTTACTGAAATCGGATATGATAAATAGATTTTTAGACTACATATCTTGTTCATTATTGTACATATGACCCATTTCGACACGGGGTGTGTTGTGAACCATAATGGATTAACCATTCAACTTAGTTTAGTAATTATGGATTTATAATGAATTATTCAGATATAACTGACAGTGGACAATCCACCATCCCTATGTTCTGATAAAGCTGTATTAGATGCTTAGATTTATTTTAATAACTTAATCATTTCAATCCAACATGAAGGTAACCAAGTAAGTAAAATATATGTTTAAAGCGATAGATACTGTGAATTTTATATATATTAAGTTCAACAGCTTTTAAAATTACATTGTAAAATTGCGGACATGCAATTTGGTCTTCTCCAAAATTAACAAAAATATCACCAATATTTTGAACGCTTAGTTGATAATCATTATAGTTTTAGTTATGATAACTTAGCGTCCCCATTTTGCAGTCAATAATATTCATTCGCAATATCACAAAAGGCGGCTTCGAAATATCGGGCTATATAGATTACGCTCATCGACTTATCTCAGAGAACTGGACACCGTTTTTCCGCTCTAACAAAATGCTTTGGCCACGAGATATCGACCTTGGTTATTATCATTGGCGACATGGTACAGTTAGAAGCAACATTAGTAGAAATTACAAGGTTAGATTTTATATTTACATACGTAGCTATCTAGTGTAAAAATATTGCAGGAATAAGTAATAACCTGATTACATAATAATACGATAAACCCCTATTTCGGTCACTTGGGAGTGACTGTTTGAGAAAACAAGAAATATCGTATATTTTGATATAGTTTTTTATTATAAAGATCTAGTTCATACATGGATGAGAATTGGACCGCTGCGGGCTTTCATCCGGCCTGCGAGACTTTAAAATCACGAGCAACAAAAGTATTCTACGCATTTGAGTGCACTTAAATTAAATTAAATTAAATTGTTTCCTATGGTGGTAACTAATAAATCAAAATACATAACCAGGCTTAGTAATGATGATACTTTGTATTGAAATTGATTATCTTGCTTCTCAAGTTCAAGATCCAAATTTCCCATCAACGATATTATTTCGATTGGTGTCTTTGAAAAATGAACATTTCGTAACAGTATAAAAGAAAACATTTTATTTTCGCAACTGCTTTACTACCAGTTTTCTGCCATTTACGTCTTCGTTAATTATTTTTTCTTCATATTCGTTGATATACGTCACGAAATTTACACCCAACATTTACGAAAGTTTACTATCATTAGGAATACGAACAGAATGGAACTTTAAGGTCGAAGCCATCGGTTTTAAATAAAAACAAAAGAGATGTATCATACCATTTACTTTTCAAAGAATAGTTTACATCATACAGTAGATACAGGAGTAGCAGAAACAACATCTCTGTTTGCTTAACATAAAACGTTCTCTTTACCAGTGCCCAAACATTTGCTTTCGATACGAAGCAAGTATTTCAATAAAAAAAAGTCTGATCGTAGTTTGATCGCCTCGAATAGTTACACTATGTCGAAACTACGTAAACATAGTTTATTCAAACTTCCAATTTTGCATAGTCCATTAGAGATCTTCATTATAGCTCTAATTTACATTCTTATGCACTGTGACATGAGAAAGTATGTCCTTACTTATAAACGTGACGTAATACTTTTATGAATTTTTAGAGTATAAAATTATTTCAAATCGTCATTGGTTACTTTTAGCCTATTATGGATCCTGACAAAGGCTTATTATTTCAAAATCGCCATGACCACAAAATCATCTGTCCAGACCCACAGCAATATCCCGGACAAAACACAACGAAACAAAGGATATTCTCACCGAAATATACACAGATAGAAATATACGATCACGTTGTAAGAAAAAAGAGTTAAAATTGGTAAAAGTTGTATTAATTTTCATAAGAATTTGAGGGAAAAATAATGAAATTCATGAAAAAGGATCGGTGTCTTTTATTTTTAGATTAAATTTTTATTTACTAATAAAATATTAAAATTATAAATATATTAAACCTATTTTGTAATGCACGAAAATAATACTGTTTTTTTAAATACCTGTGAAATAAATAGGTAAAAAATTAGAAGAATGAATATTGAAATTTTACTTTCGTTTCATCAAACAGGTAACTAAATTATGCCAGAAATTACATAAAAATTACAACCTAAGTATAGTTTAAAACTAGATTAAGATAGAAACTCAATTTTCACTCAATTTCATATTACTATTATTTATAATTAAACATTGGTCTATTTGTACAAAGTATCTTATTTAGGAATTTTTCATAATCATTTGTTTTTCAATCTGGTTACGATTGAGATTGTGATGATTCCTGTCGTGTCCTTTTTGCAAATTCTCTAGACGCACTATGAACTTCTGCAGTACGAAGAGTAATACCGAAAATGTCTTCATGGTATCTATTCTCATCCTGAAATTATATTTTTACTATAGTAATAGGTATTATAAACACATAATTACGTAAATTAATATACATCTTTTTATCCAAATCTATTACTAAACCTTACGTACCATTAGTTTAAACATAAATTCCTCAACTTCTTGCTCTGACATTTTGGCGTGCATTTTAATAACAGATCTTAACTTTTGTTGTACTTCTTCTGCCATCTTGCAGTCACCACAAACGTAAAAATGCCCTTCTTCATCTAGAAGGATTCTGGTTACTTCAGCCCCTTCATTCTCCAGAAGAGTTTGTACATGTTTCTATGAAAGAAAAGATATAAAATTGAGACAAAACTTTTTACAAATTAGCTACCTATATATTCAAATGTACAATTTTTTTTTCTTTGAATTGACTACGCTACTGACCAAGCAAGGTCTTAACAACTTCACCGGACTACTAAGGCGAGCGCTTAAGGCACTCAGCCGATTTTATTTTGACAACTAGCTCAAGGGTGCGCGGCACACCTCGGCTTTGGCTGTTGCCTGACACATGCAATTCGCGACTTATGTGAGCTAACCTAAGCTAAGCTAACTATTCATACATATTTGAGTTGTTGAAATATATATGTGTACCAAGCATACATAACTCAAATTTCAGTTTGTGTACAATTATTATTGAAACCTCTAGTTACCTTATCAATGCATTCTTCTCTTGACAATGCTAACATAACTTTAGTCAAGACACCCTCGTTAAGAGCAGCTTCTTTTTCGTCCTTATATAAATCCATTCCACGATATCTGCAGCCAAAGAATAGCCAAATAGGTCCCGGTTTCTGTTTATTCGGTATAAGATTCTTAATTTCCTGTCTTCTATGATGCCAAAATCCTCTGAATGGAGCAATACCAGAACCAGGTCCTATTAGAATAAGCGGTGCTGATATATCTTTAGGCATATGGAAGCTGGGTGCACTGTAAATATAGCACATCAAGTTAGTATACTGTGGATACATTTTACAATGATTATGAATATCAGAGTGTACCTTACCGCCTTATAAACAAAAATACTTCATCTCCAGGTTTCAGGCGTTGGAGGTAAGTAGAACAAACACCGTAGTGTGTTGGTCCTTGCCCATCTACAAAAGAGATATATGTAAATAATCTAATAACAACACAACTCAAACGCAATTTTATGGGAAGGACATTCAAAAACTTCATGTCTGGGTACTTACTTTGAGTTTTATATACTACAACTGCAACTGTTATGTGAATCCTTTGAGAATGGGCTAAAGGAGATGAAGATATGGAATAGAACCTCGGCTGCAATGGTGACAACAATGCCGCTAGTAAAGACGCTTGTGGTCTACATGAAGGAAATTGTTCCAGTATTTCAGCTAGATTCGTGTAATGAAAATGCCGCCAATCATCATATTTATTCGAATCCTGCAAATGTTTTTTAAATGATCGTTACTAATTTATTTTATATAATTCACCTTCCAAAATTACTTTACTCGCAATCTCCTAAGACTTGCTAGGCGTTTATTGCAATTTTGAACCTCATATAAAATTTATTCTATAGCCATTGGTCTATATGTAGCTTCCTACAAAGGAAAGAATTTTTATAATTAGATCAGTAGTTAAAGACTACCTTCTATATACAAACGTATACACAAACTTCATCTTTTTTATAATCGTATTACTGATGATAATAAAAAATATTAATCCCTTATATATCTTTACATTTGATATTGAATAATTCATATATGAAAACTATCGTAATATCTATGCATAAAAGTATAGTTTTTACCGCAGCCAATTCGCGAAGTTGTTTAGCTTCTGATGGGTTGGTGCATGCTTTAGCGAGATACTTTAAAACAGTTGTCGATGGAGGTGTTGTTATATCGAGAAATCGAGTAAAAATATCTCGCACCGACACTGGCGGTATTCTCTCATGTCTTTCCCAAGTTTTTACTGCACCTATAAAAATGTGAGAATGATTAACTATGAGTAGGAATAATAATACAATGGTTCAGTTTTAAACGAAATATTCTAGATATGAGAAATTAAATAATACTATATCGTATCTTTTTATTACCTGTTGGTGTAAGAGTTTCTTTCATAACTTGCAATTGTACAGTTTTATCAAAATTATCCACGTCTTCAATTCTTTGTAATACTGTATCAACAATTTCTTTACGGTTACATGCCATAACTCCGACGTGATCGCCAGGATCATATTTAAATTCACCCTAAAATTAATGAATAATAAAATGATATAATTTACGTTTTCATTAAGAAACAGTAATAATATTGGTGTATTGCTTCTACTCACTTGTGGTTCCATGTCAACAAATATTGTTGCACGATCGATAGAATAATCGCCTAAGTTTTTGTTTTCCTTGACTGTACAAGAAATCAGTTGTTTCCTAAAACCCGCTTCAAGGGCAGATTTAAGCGATACTGTGGTATTTTCTTTTCCAAATCGAACAGTCTCTTCTATTAGTGGTACTGATCCTAAAGCTCTTTTCGCATCCTTAACCATATCATTTTCATCTAAACAGAAAGTTTCGCATGCCACCTTGAATGAAAATAGACCGTTACTTTTATTTTTGCCCATACATGAAAATGGAGCAGTAACAATAAAAATCGACCGTAGACACACTTACATGAAATATGTTTGAGGACCATGTGCGAAATTGTTGTTCTTGGCCATACAACTCATCACCACAAGCTAACTCCAAAATTCTTTCACCGCCTAAATCACCAAGGACTTTATCAACAGTTTTACCAAAGTTGCAAAACTTTGGGTAAGCACTAGAACCCAAAGCAAATACTGCAAAACAAACGTTGCTTAGTGGGCCTATTTGTTCTATTGATGATGTTCCTGCAACGCTGCCTGCACAGAAAATAATTTCATTAATTTAAATGCACTCGCCTCCAGAATTTAAGCTTTACTAAATATTATAGTGTTTAATATTTACTTTTATTTGATTCTAGTCTTGTTAATTGTCTCTTGGATTCAAAACTCGGAGTCAACATGCTATTAGTTCTCATCAGTGATTTTGGTGTTGGCGCTTTAAAATTCCTGTAAGCAATTACATCATGTAATAAATATAAGTCTTAATCATAGCAGGTCTGATTTTATATGTATTTTTTTTTTTCAAAATGTTATCTTTACCCTGAGTTAAAGTCACCAGTCTGATCTGCCTGATTCTTCGATTCATTGTACAACATTTGAAATAGATGTTCAGCAAAATCCTGAAAATATTTGTGAGATAATTTATAATAACAACATCTTGTTTTAAAAAGACAAGCACTTAGCAGAAGCAAGCTGGCGTACACTTGTTTTAACGTTTTGCAATTATTGACAGCAAAGTACTTAAGAACATGGTTTTATGTGTATTTAGTACTCACGACTCCATTAGCAGGCGGCTCTCCATTACCAAAGGTGGAAGTTACTATAAGCAATAAAGTTTCATGTTCTATTGAGAACACATCGTACTCGGACATGCAATGGACCTGCAATAAAAAAAAAATACATAAGTTAGCGGTGTATTATAATATATATATTAATTCAAGTATTCAAACTATATCACACATTCAATATGTATATTGAAAAAAAAGTCTACTTTTACTCGTAAATTTAAATCTTTTAAAACCAAGGATATCGCACAACGTTTAACCAATAAATTATAGTATGTCAGCAAGTAAATATAAGGAGTTTTTGGCGGGATCTTGGTCTGTAATGTAGTGGATTTTATTTTTTATTCATAATCTTGTGTTACTTGACTCTATATTGTGTAAAATTGGTGGTGTTTTAGGTAATATAGTTTATTTATTGTGCATAAGTGAAGTGAATGGAAAATAATACCATGGACCATGAATTCTGAGATACCACAAAAATTCCATGGAAAGTTATAACAAGAGGGCCACCATCTTGTTAGGTCATTGAAATTATGTCAAGAAACTTGTAATATCGATACTCACTTGACAATGGCAGTGATGGTCTACTAGAAGACTGGTTGCCAAAATGAAATGGAAGAAGAACTTGAAATACTATTAACTACTCGATAATGGCATTCATTGAAATTATATCAAGAAACTTGTAATATCGATACTCACATGACAATGCAGCAATAGTCTACTAGAAGACTGGTTGCCGAAAATGGAATAGAAGAAGAACTTGTAATACTATTAAATACTTGACAATGTCACTAATAATCTAAAAGATTGGTTGCCAAAAATAAAGTAAAAAAAAAAGTAAATATAAATCAGTTTTCATGGTTTACTGACGTATTTTTTATTTGTAATTTTATTTCGTCACTTAACACACAATCCTTTTACCAAGTTTAAGTTTTCTCTGTTAAATTTTATCGTCTCTGTTTGGCCTATCAGATAAAACTTTAAAACCTACATCCGTCTGTAAAATTTCGTCAAAATGGGTACAGTTATCTTGGAGATTAGCACGAACAAACAAAACACACTCTTCAATTTTAGCGTAACCTATCTACTAAGGCGTAAGTAGCTTAATTATCTATTTTTTCGTTTCCAAGTCGTTGTAACTCAACTGGACGTTAGTAATTTACAGGTTTAAAGAAGTTCACCTGAGCATTGAAAGCGTGGCCAAAAATAGTTCCTAGTTCCTTTGCGTATTGTTCAGATTTCCCTGTTTCCGTAGCGTAGAGTATGGTCGCCTTGATGCGCTTAGAGAGAGCCCGTCCGAACAGTTTTGAAGTGAACTTCACGGCACGAGCTATCTGTTTGAAATGGAACTTTCTGTGTACTGTCTTAGTCCCGTGAGACTTGGTCCATTGGTGAGTTTTCCATGCCGGTTCCTGTTAACAGAATATATAAAATGCTTAGTAAAAGATAGTTAGAGTTATAACCTCTTAAAGATATTTAATACAAATTATAATTAGTGTTCTTGAACAACTAAATCTGGTTTTATATTAAAAATAACAATAGTATAACCGTTATAATACTATAACTTAATTATTTAGCTGTTGGTAAGATACTCTTGAAAATAATTTATGTGAAAGTATATAATTTAGACTGGCAAATAAACTTCCGATCATTATTAATTTGTACAGAGCTCGTTCAATTATTTAGAGTATGTCAGGGGTCAACCTAAATAAAGGGATTACTTGAAACAAAACTAGACTCCACTCTAGGTCAACACAAAACTTAACATAGTTTATTTCAACAAAGTTAAATGATAATTAACAAATATATATAAATTTTGATTTCGAACATCAAATTCCGCTAAGTCACAACCTTGTTCCTTAGGACATACAAGATCCACGCAATTATTATTTTGGAAACAAAAATTATAAGTCACCTATACAGCGCGACTGGTTAGTCGCCAGAAATATTTTACAGGATAATCATTAGTCAATTCTCTTTCTAAATCAATAAAAAAAAATAGGTGCTTAATATTTGACCTAATTATCTAGAGAAAAATAAAACTGATATACACTCAACATCAGGCGGTTTACACAAAAACCGGGGATAAGCAGTTACGTAATGATTAACCTTGAAAAGCGCCTCTTTAATGTTGTTCATTGAACCTAGATGTATTTTTTTACGTTTAAAAGTATCGTTCTCATACCTTAAAAAATTTTAGAACAAACTTTAAATAATATCCTCTTTGTTGTTTATTAGTATTTGTTTTAATATAATTATTTTATATGTTAAATGTGGCCATAAACCAAAAGATTGAAATGTGTTAAACTTTAAATATCCACCTGGTATATGGGTACTATAAATTTACTTCAAAGTACTCTTAAACTATGATAGAAATTCTTTAGAAATATAAAGTTCTTACAAAATAATTTAGAAGATTATTATGTCGTGTCCGATTAAGCCGGATCTGCTTACAAACAAAATAAAATGTACCTGATAATCATAGGATGGTCTTATGTAGTATAAAGCCATTTCTTGATGAAATACTGTTGTTAAGGAAGAAGACATTGGCGGTACAATCCATATCCAGTCGGCTGGACAACCTCCTCTACAAAATAAAAAAAAATCAAAGGATAATAAAATTGGCAATTATTTATTAAACGGAGACTACTACTAGATTGAAGTATTCATCGATTAAATCGTACCTGCTCTTATTCTCATTATCTAAATGCTTGATAAACTGCTCGGACGCAGAATGATGATCGACGATTGAAACATTGTCCCTGTGGTAACTGTGCAAAACTGCAATGTTGACTTCTACTAGTGCTTTGTCTTTCCATAACGAAACGAAAGAATTTGTATCCAATCCCATCTTCTTTGCCACATTCTGCAAGGAAAAGCGTCAAATTGTAGATTTCATATTCGGCCCTTTAGTTATCTTCAGTTTTCGACATCAACTTATGCTAATATTATTTGTATGAAAACATCTTTATTAAAATAAATTATTGCTGCTTAGAGTTAACCCTATTCATAAAAGCACTCCTATACAATTAATTTATATTTTACGCTTGCGGCTCGCCGGGTCTTTGTAGTTGGCCCACACGATTATAGTTTATTTTCAATTATTTTAAATTTCGTGCCCATCAGAAAAACTACGAGCATGCTGAGTAAATGTAATATAACCCAGATAACCAGACCGCAATGCGTTCCTTATGATATAAGGGTTATATATACCGAGTTTCTTTTATTGGACAACCATTTTTCACTATATTAATACGTTGTAGTTTGCGGGCTGTGACACCATGAGTGAAACGGGTTCGTGGCCCGTTTAAAAAAAGGTTGAGTACCACTGTTCTAGAGTATAGATTCATCATGTAAACCATTAAGTATTAGGTAGTAAGAAATTATTAATAATAAAAATGTTCATTTCTTGTATTGTGTTCTTTCTATTTAAACCTTTTAAAGGCGTACGAACTGAGCATGACGTTACAATTTATAGCACACGAAGTTGTAGAACATTATTATATGTATCTTGATAAGGTATAATTGACTCTAAGGTTCTTTTTATGACTGATGATCGATAAATTATACGGTCATTGAAACGGATGCGATGTGTTAAACGATTTTTTTGGTAAACCCCAATTGCAGGTACTAAAACCAATTTAGCTACGTAGAAAAATACTAACACGTAGAAAAAATAGTGTGGAGACGTAGTTGAATTAGAACAATATACTTAACAATAGTTAAAAGGTTTAGTGCAAAGATTGAAATGAATAGATTTTTTTTTCTTTATGTGCAGTATAAAATGTCCCTCGATATCTACATCATATCGGTCTATGATTATTGTCTGATCGAAACTAATCGAAAGTACTGAGATAAATAAACAATAAAGCTATGAACTGGTAAATTCTTACAAAATTACGTACACTCTTTGAGCCAAAATAATCTTTTTATTGTAGTACAACTATTCTTGATTGTAAGGCTAGTATATTCAAAATACAATGACGATCACTGAGAATTCAAAATCGATCGGTAGTCGTCGCTCTCCGTAGTTAAAAGAGAGTGCATGGTTTATGGTGGTAGAAATTTAAGTGGGTCCAGACACTCTACCTGTCCGTTTGACTATTAAAGACTATGATCCCGGAATACGATACACCCAAATGTAACGAACGTTACATCTGATGTGTGATTTTTGAGAGGAAGTAGTTTTGAGATAGGTCTCACTCCCCAGTTAAATGGTGTGAGAAGAACACCGTGGTGATTTCGTTTGTAAGAATCTGACATACCCCGTCTTCGCTAACCGGCGTTGAGGCGGGCTTCAAGTGAAAGATTTCCCCACGTTAATAAAAAAATAACGTATATTGCGATAGAGCTGGACATAAGTGCCGTCCTGCTAATGTTGTTGTCTATTTTAAATGTATATATAGAGTTAATTTGTACCTTACCTCTATAATATTCAACCGATTACTATCTCCATAATTCCGACATCCGATTTCAGTGCCCATATACCAGCCGTTGAAAGCGGTTCCAGTGAATTCTAACCCGCCACAATCCAACCGCATGTTTGATACAGCTGGCAACGCATACCATCGCAGACCGAGGTCTTTAAACCATCCGTAACTATACGACAAATTATATGTACATTAAAATCATAGAAACAAGAGCCCGGTAATGCATATCGCAAATCAAAGTTTCATAGAAATATTCACTTCATTCAATTGATTTTTTTTTTTCTAAGGCATTACTTATATGGTTGAAAATTAAAATCCGGTGTTACCTAAAATAAACTTAATATTATGTTTGATAAAAATTGAATAAAAACAATAGTTATTAATGTATCAGGTATTGAAAATTGAAAGAGTAAATAAAAATACAAGCTTCCCAAGGGAAGAAAATGTTCTAAAATATTCATAAAAAAGGATTTTCAAGGATATAAAATAATTCATTCCTTCTAAGGAATCATTGTCGAGTTTTAATCAATCAAAATAATTGTTGTCAATTTTTTGCAGAGCGGATTATGTCATCCGTTTTCAAACGAATTGACCTTTGCGTAGTTTTTACTGGTTACAATTTTAATTATTGTCAGGCACCCTAAAATAATTTTCGACAAATATTGATTTAAACTTATGTTCTAAATCATTTATATAAAGTTTATTTTTCATGATAGTTCATAGTCGCATTAAAAATGAATATCTAATTTTATAACAATTTAATTTTCGTATACTTCTGTACATTAAGTTATTGCGGAATTTATATGCAATTTTTAGGTATAAACTTAAATTTTATATCACTATATTAAAATATTTATTACTTACTTTGGATGCTCCATGTGTACTTCCATTACGATTTCTCGCGGTAGCTCAAAAAATTCTGGGTCTTTGCCGTCAGCTGATAAAACTAATGGTAAGATATCCCAAGCGGTACGTTCTGGTTTCCAGCCCAATTTCATGCATATCTAAAATCATAGACATGTATTGGTTTTGATTTTCCTTATACTTAAAGTTGTTAGCGTTTGTCCACAATCCTATCTGATGTTAAATGACCATGTGGTCTAATATGGTAAACACGCTAAATCTAGACGGAAACTGGCTTTCAAGCGCAGCTGCCAAAGCACACCTTTTTTTTTATATATCATAGGAGGCAAACGAACAGGTGGGTCCCTGATGTTAAGTAATCACCACCGTCCATAGACACTTGCAATACCAGAAGAGTCGCAAGTAAGTTGCCAGCCTGTGTTTGGGTGAAGGAGGAGTGGGGAAGTAGAAAGGAGGAGGGGAGTTGCGTATCCGGCGCTATTACTGGTTTCAGCATGAATAAGTCGGTTCGCCTGGAGTACTCACAGAAAACCGACGTGAAGTAACAGTGCTTGCATTGTTGAGTTTCGTTTGGTCAGTGAGAGCGCCGGATACCAACCTCCTCTCCCCTTCCCCGTTTTCCCCCTCCCTCATCCCCCATCCCCCACTTCCCCAAACACAGGCTGGCAACGCACTTGCGACTCGCCTGCTGTTGCAAGTGTCCATGGATCGTGGTGATCACTTAACATCAGGTGACCCACCTGTTCGTTTGCCTCCTATAATATAAAAAAAAAAACAATGCAAGCACTGTTACTTCACGTCGGTTTTCTGTGAGAGGGTGGTACTACCCCGGGCGAGCCAATCCATTCATGCCGAAACCAGCAGTAGCTTCAGCATGGCTCTACCACTAAACCTATAGGTACTTAGCCAAATAACCAAATAGGCTTAGAAAAAACGCTACCAAAATGCAATGGTTTCGTCACGATGTTTTCGTTTACTGAAAACTGCGGCTCATACGCAAAGATTTAAAACCTATGTCGATCAAAGTGATATCCAAACTTGCTAACAATGGAGCCATCATCGCTTCAAACCATTAAGCATATTTTTACTGTAAAGTTAATTCTTAGAACGAAATATACTCAGGTATAAAACTACGTTTATAAGAATTCAGTAATAATATAGAAATCTAAAAAAAGCAATAATAATAAAATGACTATTGGAAATTCATGTAACGTATCATTTGAGAAATAAAATATACATTGCATATACAAAACTTCAAAATCAGCCGAATCGTTTTTAATTAAATACAGACAGGTAAAAAAAGTTGTTTTATATTCATGATCAGACGCCTTTATAGCAAATCATTACATAGTATAAAACAAAGTCCCCTACCGCGTCTGTCTGACTGTCTGTTCGCGATAAACTCAAAAACTACTGAACGGATTTTCATGCGGTTTTCACCAGTGGATAAAGTGATTCATGAGGAACGTTTTGGTGTATAATTCGTCAAGAATATTTTTATAATCAGGGCGTGACAACGTCTGCCGGGCCCGCTAGTATCTATAATATAATGCTACCCATTATACTATGACTCACCACGAGGTGGCATTAGGCTGTATTTTATGGTTATTAAGTTTTATACTGCAATTTAATGCGGACGAAGTCACGGGCTGTTGTTAATTATATGATTACGTATTTATACTTAATAGGCATTTTCTTTATTTCATTTGTTATATAAGCAAGTCGAAATAAAATAAGTTTTATTCAACCAAATATTATTTCTAACCCATCGACTTTACGTAAGGTTCAGTATAATGGGAGCGTATTTGCGGTCTAACCAATATTATTACATGACCTATGTACTTATATAAATGGGATAAAAATGCTAGAACGTACTTTGAATATAGAATAAGTTTCATTTAAATATAAAATGTATTCGCAAATATTTGCGTCAATGGTTCGAAGGTTACCTCTGTTATTTCTACGCGCGCGGGGTCACCAATTACAGTACCGTCTGGTTCTTGATAACCAGCGTAACCTATTAACTGGGGGTTCCATATCCTATAATCGTGTTTGCCGTCCGTGCGCTGCGGGAATATCGTTATCGCTGATCTAAAACAAAAAAGAAATATCACATAATTATTGAAGTTATACTTCTTTTGAACGTTTGGGAAAAATGTGAGTGATTTTTTACGATGAGCGCGCCCCCCGACACCAAAAAACGACACCACGAAGTTGGCTTTGTCTGTCGAGTTTTGTGTGAATTGATAACTAGATTCAAGGTAGTTATTCAAATACAATTCAGTGGAGAAAAAAATATATTTATACAATGTGTATTTGTGTGTGATTTTAAATTGAAATGTTGGTGAAGGTAATATTTTTGGATCATATATATATCTGTATCTTTGAAATGAGCTGAAAACTAAGAGACTTGATACATTTTATCATATAAAGTGTCGTTAGACTCTTAATAATTGCGGAATTGTAAGATAATATAAATACGTACAACGTTTTTGTATAACGTTTGTGAATCCAAAAAATATTAGGGTTAAAAATAAGTTACTACTGATACTTGACTGAACAATCGGTTCATTAAAATATGTACAAAACGTTAGTGTTTTCGTAGACGATTTTTTTTATCAATGGTTATTTTTAAATAATATACACACATCAAAAAAGTCTAAGTAACTAGTAAGTCTAAGTTCTTTGTAAGAAAAAAGTTTAGTTTCTTATGTATCTTAGTTTCTACAGTATATTCTAATATTGTTCATTTCTGTTATTAAAATAACTTATAAAGACAACAGCTGTTATTTTTACATCATAGAACCCTAAAGATATTATTTTAAAAATAAAATACAACTTTATAATGTGAAGAACCATCGTAAAATTTAAATTAGTACATGTTGCTTAGACTTTTTTGATGAGTGTAATATTATCACGTTCCAAAAATGTATAGTGAAATAATAGATATAGATTTTACCTTATGTTTCCTTTATTCGTGGCGTATTTAATATGATTACATAGAGCTTCGAACATGCCGCTAGCTGTAGTGACTTCTCTACAGTCAAATATCTAAACAAAAACATATTTATTAATATTCACATAAGTAGAAATAAATAGGATTTGGTTTTAAAATATAAATGGGATTTTCTATTCTTTTTCTCTTATCTATATTACTAATATTATAAAACTGGAGGGTTTGTTTGGTTGAACGCGCTAATATCAAGAACTACTGGTCCGATTTGAAAAATTATTTCAGTGTTAGGTAGCTCATTTATCGAGGAAGGCTCTAGGTTATATATCATCACGCTAAGACCAATAGGAGCGGATCACCAGTGAGGGTTTTATTTTTCTTTTTGCTAACTTCCGCTGCGTGTTAACGTTAACGTAAAGTTACTATTCCGCGCGGACAGAAGCCCCGGGCAGAAGCTAGTTTCATATAGTATTTAAATTTCTAGTGTGTTAATTTATGTCATATAAAGAACGTTATACGTATTCCAAGTCTATGATTGAATATAAGAAAATGACAAAGTAATAGTGCAGAGCTGGAAGCGACCGAAGAACTCATATAATAAGAATCAATCCTTTCGTGTTTTACACTCGTGATTATATTACAAATAACAATGAGCCGGTGTCATGTTTAGTACTTATCCATATTATCTCAATGGTAAAAGTACCCAAGATTGTATGTAAAGACGGCTAATGACATCCCGTTTGTGCCTCGTTATAAGTTGTCGGTCATTAGCTTTGTACTCCTAATTAAAAGTTTGTGACTGCGGTTTTCTTTTCGTGGAATATTAGGAATTACATGAAGAGGTTAAAAAAATTTGTGTATTTTTTTATTACATGTGACTTTTAAAATCCTTATTATTTTAAACATACGCTTAAAAGTAAATTCATAGTTATCATAAACAATTATTTTGCTAACTGTACGAGAATCCGCATAATCTCAAATCGGTATATGCGTAAAATTAGTTATTTTGGAAATAGTGTGCAGATGTAAAGGAGAAAGAAATGGAGATGGAAGAGATGGAAGGAGAAACGATTTTAAAACAATTAATTATAAAGAAAAGATTGCATTTAAGAAAATTACTTAGAAAAGCTTAGGTAATAAAATTACAAATAATCTTTACACGGGTTTAATGACTATTTTTTACACTAATTATAACATTCTTTTAATTATTATTGGTCCATAACTATTTTTCAATGGTTAATTAAATATTTATTAATAACATAAGTTATTACTTATAACGATAAATATAAATATGATGTGTATAAAGATAAATTACACATTTAGATGACAATTTTTTCTGTAAAAAATCAATCAATATATCTTCATATATAAATTTCTTCTGTACGAGTGTATGTCACTGAACTTTCTCCCAAACCGCTGGACCGATGTTGATGAAATTTTGTGTGCGTGTTCGAGTGGATCCGAGAATGGTTTAGATTCACAATTGGACCCGGTAAGTGGTGCTACGGTTGGCTTCTAGGTTTTTTTAAATTATCAAAGCAGGACGACGTCCGCGGGAACCGCTGGTATATATACATATATATATTTATACATATATATATATTATTTTTTTTATTTGTTAATTAAATGTTTATAAATAATAAGTATTATAACTATTAGTATTAAATCGTATTGAAATACGTTTTATTAAATGTAACATTGGACTGCTTCTCAGTTCCATCCGAAAAATAGCAGAATTACTCTTTTCAGGTGCCTAACAAAGTTTTATTTACAAAAAATATTCATTAAAATGATCATAATCACCATAAATATTATTAATATCTAACCGAATATATATTAAAAATAATGTGAAGGTTTGTTTGTTCCAACTTTTATCAATCATTGAGTATATAACGGCAAGATAAACTCTAATGATATTTGACATACAATTAAGGTATATTATTAAGATAGAGAATAGGGGAGTTAGGGGTTGAGATACTTTTTGTCAATAATTACTTAATGATGAATTACTTAAACCTAATATACCTCAAGCGAAGTGAGCCGTTACCAACCGGTGTTATTATAATTACGGAAGGTACGGAAATAGTTTACTATAGCTACTAAACGTAATTTGACTCTTTGATATATCTGATCTACTCGTATAGAGATATTTCTATTAGAAGTAATGTCGCGTAATCCTTTAACGTCCTTGAGTATGATCATCGTGGGAAATGTTGCGCAGGAAAATCTTACATAACCAGTGTTGGACATGTACACATGCTGATATAAGTCGTGGATAATGAGAAATTATATATGCAAATTTATTTTATATTTCTGCGTCAGTCGTCGTGGATAATAATAATAAACTATATATATATATATGAACATTTACTTTTTCCGCGATTAAAAACTGTACTTGAAGTAATTTTGTTATAATTCATAATAGCACTTGTATAACCTTTTTCATCTAATCTTTATACATTACAGGATCTAACGTTTGACCATCTATTCTGTTTATCTTCATAAGTTCATTCAGTTTTCTCTTATGACTAGTCACTCCTCATAACATATTCACACTACGTTAATCTATTACTCCTTAACTCCTCTGTCATTGGTGATATTTTCAATTTCAAATAACCGAAAAGTAATTTAAATACATATATTTCTTCCGTTTTAATAAATATTCTAATAAAAGTATAGTAGGTATTGTAAATTGCCCGTCGATTGAGATTTACGTAACAATAGAGAGCCCTAATTTTTAAAGACCAATTTCGCCATGTTACGCCTTCATCAATCAAATATCTGAGATTTACGTCTCTATTTAGTGATGTATTAAGTTTATGTTTATATAAATGTCATGTCTAATGGCATTATTTCCAAATGTCTGAATGATTTTTTTAAACTTTACTTTGTTATATTTTTAGTTCATTGTTCCCACTTCGTACAATCTACAACATGTACGCATGAGACCCAATATGTCTGCATACAAAGTGCGTATATGATCTGCAGTATCATTAATTTAAATTTGCATAGATTTGTATTTTATATCACTACGACTTAATTCAAGATGAGGATGTATTTAACACATTATTACTAGAAAAGGAGTTTGGTTTTAATGTTACTGTCGGTATAAACCGATAGATTTTTATGGCAGCGACATTTATCTATTCTGGTAAGGATAGCTGGTAAAGATAGGAAGCTTTAATGCAATGTTCGCCTTCATTCAGAGATCCGCCTTTTAATTAAATACGTAGTAAGAACAAAACGACAGCAGAATTGAATAAATGTCAGATTCAAAATAGCAAATTTAGATTACGTAACAATCATAAGCATACCTTTCCAAACCAGTAACACTACCTCTTTATACGTAATACCAAAAATCTTGTTACTTGTAAACTTATAGATAAGAGTATATATTTTAGTTTATAAATTACGGCCGATATATCATTTAAATTTGCCATAATGAAACCAATACTTAGGCATTTCAGCTATCGTTTTTATATTGTGAAATAAGTAATTAATCGTCCGTTGAGATTTACAATCACTGGAAAAAAATACTGCGCAAATGTATAGGATAAAAATGCGGAGTTCAAACCTGTAATTTCTTCCATTGTATCCTGCCAATACATCTCGACGCATTACGCCAAGCTAATTTAGCTCCAAACACCAGCTCCGATGTTTTAAGTTGATAAGTGCCCTTTTCTTTTAGTTCGTTTTTTATCTCTTCTAACCTCGCTAAGTGAGCTTCGGAATTCTCTCTGAAAAGATAATCAACTTTTAAAACGCCTAATATAGTAATTATCACATTTCACTAAAGGTAAAAACTAAGAAGTGCTTGTTTATTCGTTCAAATAAAAATGCTTTTGTTGGCTCGTGGGAATCAAGTGACTTGCCTGTATTAAAAGCAGGTTGTATTTTATTATTTTTAATTCTATTTTTCTTAGTAATTACAGAATTCTTACAGTAAAGCGTAATGATATGTCTTCGCTTTTAAAAATTACAATAAAATATAACACAAACAACGATAACAAACATATACGTAAAATCGAAGCGTAATTTGTTTGCGTCTAATCTGCGAAATAGCTGAGTCTATTTTAACGAGGCTTTTGCTAGCAGATATAAAGCTTTTTTAAAGCATTATCTAGATTACATATATTTACACCTTTACCTATATACAATCTCTATTGGCTAGGTCTAAATGGTAACATTTAAACTTAAAATCAGTAAAATAGTTACAAATATCAATTAGTAATGAAAAAGTTAGAAAAAATAAACGGTCCATTAGTATAGTACAAATAATTCCTATTAAATATTCTCTTTACAGGAACAAAGTCGCAGACATCATTTAGATTTTATACACATATAAGAAGTGTGAAATCCTAAACCGGTTTTCTAATAGTAACGATAAACTAATGACTGTGCGGTATTAAATTTGTTTTTATTGAATGCGGATCTAAATAATATCATATCTAGCGTATTCAAGTACATACCTGCGTATAGAAGCGAAATATTGTGTGAGGAAAGCCTGTGCATCTCGCAAAACTTCTTCCGGTGTTCGCGGGATATCGCCTCGGTTGGGTATGTCCATGATACTCGTTTGGCATACTTTTTCTGTACATTTTGTGTTCTGCAATAAATAAAGAAAAAGAAAATAAAGTATCAAACGTTAAGTACAGTTGTTCGCAGGTTCGAATCCAACCACCAATGTACCAACGAATTTTAAATTCGCATACATTTACCAATTAAAATTGGTAACGCTATCAGCTGACGGTGAAGGTAGAGATCGTGAGGAAACCTGAACTTGAGAAATGTTCTTGTAGCACCACAGTATGTGACAGAATATAGAACTGTAGACTTCTCGGAATCTATAATCGCCAATACCTCGCGGGCTGGCGTGATGTTTATGCCCATACCTTACTTCAAGAAGAGGCCGAGGACCCTGCAGTAGGTCTCGTACAGGCTGATAATCAAAAGTATATTTATACAACACCTTAGGGATTGTTATGGAAGCCCAAAATATTAATATTATTCTTATATTATATATTTAAATCTTTGTCTTGACGATTTTCATATGCTAAATTGTATTGAAGTTAAGAAAAATGAACTATTCATTTTTGCTTGAATTTTCAAGGCAATTTTAGAATAGATTATATAAATAATTTATGTTAGTAATAGTTATACGACAAGTCTTAAATTAGTGCCTCTATGATTCCGCAGCATTCTTCAATTTTATAGAGAATCGAGAAACACGTTAAATTACGAAGAATGATTGAAATATATATTAGAGGTAAAATATATATAAGACTGTAAAATAACGAGACGGAAAAAACCATACTGTTCGGAAAAATCAATGAGTTTTTGAATAGTATTTAATTGTTTTCCGTTAGATTTTATTATTCATAATAGTCCTATGCAAAGAAACAAGGTTGTCTATAAGATTATTATCTACCAAGACATTCATGGTTCTAACACCGATTAAAATCAACAGTTTAATACAAAGTTACATCATCGTGGCAAGATTTCGGTGTGAAGTATGACTAACGCATACCTTGCCGTACGCTCAATAAAATTATATATTTTACTAGCGTTTTCTTGTGAATTTACCTTCGTGTTTTTCAGTGTATTCTGAATAAATAGTAGTATATATCTTTCCCAAATTACATCTACTCTAAACATTTCGATCGTTTCAGACGCTTAATCACGAAAAAGCGGCAAAGAAATAGAGTTACTTTTCGTTTATTATAATATTGATTACTGACGGCGGCTTTGCTTGCGTCAACATTTGACTCAAACCTCGGGAAGAGTGCTTATTTCTGGGTGGGATATTTAGGTGGTAGAGCCACGCTTTAGCTGTTACTGGTTTCAGCATGAATGGGTCGGCTTGCCCGGGGTAGTACCTCCCTCTCGCAGTAAAACCGATGTGTAGTAACAGTGCTTTGCGTTGATGCGTTTCGTTCGGTCAAAGAGCGCCGGATAACCCACCTCCACTCCCCCTCCCTCCTTTCCCACTCGCCCTCCCCCAAACACAGGGTGGCAACGCACTTGCGACTCTTCTGATTTTGCAAGTGTCTATGGACCGTGGTGATCATTTAACATCAGGTGACCCGCCTATTTGTTTGCATCCTATGATATATATATATATTAGTGTACATTTAAATAGAATGTAAATGTATGTAGTTTGTGAGGGATAGTCTCTGAAACATCTTATAAACTCTTTCGTTTATAATATTATTGGGATCAGAATATTACATATTAGATAAATTATACATTTAACTGCAAATAATGACAAAATGATGAATTAAAAAACAGTTATTTCGTTGTCGTCAAACAAGTTGTCATTTACGGCCAATTCCGTAACCGAGTACGAACGACTTGTGTTCAGTGAGACAAATCAAATGGTTTCCAATCGCCCGTACGTAAGTTTGTCTGAAACCGTCGTTTTACAGATCCGGCTTCGATTAAAGTTAAACATACTTCTATAATCTTAGACAACATTTCGTTTGAATAATCCACGTGGTTGTTATTATGTTGTAATGTTTTATGAACTATGCAACCTGTTATATCTATACACACAAATAAAACAGGAGTTTCTGTTTGTATTATCAATGTAGTAGCTTTCTACTACTATGTATATATGAAACTAATACTTATAACAAAAAAAGAAATACAAATGGCACTTTAATTTTATTTTAGCAGCAGAGCCCAAAATCAGGCACTGTTACACTAAAAAAATTTTTTTGCTTATTGCTAAGCGATCCCAACAACAACAACAAGTCTGTAATATAATAAGTTGGCGCCTTTTTTCCCTTAGTTGTTCTAAACTATGCAGTAGATTTTGGTATGGTTTTCACTATTATTTAGAGATTTTTTACCGCACGGTTTATGTGTACAACACATTTATAAAAATATTAATAGAAACTAAAGAAAAGTTGATATCTATACTATAATAAAACTGTAGCAAGGTCAAATCTGTACATTAAATATTTTTTGAAAATTTTTATCGGGGTAGACTTTGATGATCTTTTTACAATTTTTGTCTGTCTGTCTGTCTGTCTGTCTGTCTGTCTGTCTTTCTGTCCCTGTGAACACGCATCACGCTGAAAGTACTGAACCGATTTTAACGAATCTTGACACAGTAATAACTTATATTCCAAGGTTACATTTAGGATACTTTTTGTCCCATAAAACGCAAGGGGCTCTCCAGGAAAACGAAAAACAAAAAATTGTAGTTAACGTAACTAGACTTTTTTGCGACACCTTAGTACGAGAGCCAGCGACGTTGGAAGAACGAGAATTTTAGAAAAGCTGGTTCTTTAATATGAAGATATATTATGCCCTTCCAAACAGGATTCAGGATACCTGGTAGCTGGTTAACGTTGTGTTTTTTAATGCGCATCACACTTTTACAGGTCAAAATTTTGATTTATAATTGATTTTAGGAAAAAAAAAATTCGGTCACATTTAAACGCTATTAAAAACATGAGTTTATCACTGCCAGACAATTTTGTTATTGAAAATAATGTGCCCGATGATATTCTTTATAAATAAAATAATTCATTTCAAACCATTTTATTTTTTCCATTGCACAGAACATATTTCATTTTATTAACCATTATGATATTGAAATTTCACCGTGAACACTGAAAAACAACGATAAACGTAGACATACGACTTGAGACTGACATTATCTTGAATACATGTGTCTATAACAGGCGCTTCCACAATTATCGCTATCTTTATCATACATAAAATAGGGTAAACATATCAATGCAGTTGCAGAATTTAGCTCTAAGTTTCTAAACGTTTTCAAAGCATTATCCGGTTTTAATTGGAGTGTTTATCCATAACATTTAGTTCGTTTATACTTCAATATTACACGCAGTCGAATTGACTATGCGAGCTTTCTTTATGATAGTAGTGCTCAGGTTAATCTCTATAAACTTGAAAAAGTCCAAAACTAGGCCATGAGAATTATCGGGAGTTTCATTAAAAGGACTCCAATCTATGTTTTGGAAAGCGAATTGAGCATATGTCCGTTACATCTTAGGATTCTATTTAAATTTAAATCATTCGAAAAAAACGAACTAACCAATGTATCAGAAGAACTGTCACCCCTTTCCAATCACTCTATTGGCGTAAAAGAAAAAGACCATTATTAGTTTCAATTTTTTATCAATATAAAAATACTCCAATTCAAATAAGTATAAAACTTGAAATGTTCACTTTACACACCTGCGTCGATAACATTGATTTGCACAATATAATTAAAATAAATGTAGATGGCATTTCGAAGCCAAAGCGTCAATATGATGTTCTTAAAATAAAAGATATTTGTCTTCAATATATAAATAAATATTATCAAAATATTGTTAAAATATACACCGACGGATCTAAAGCTGGGAATTATTTAGGAGCCGCATTTTTTGAGTCAAATTCCAAAACTTTTATGAAATTTCAAATTGATGAAAATATTTCAATTATGCACACTGAATTGATAGCAATTGCAGAGACCTTCTCATCTGCGCAGTCAACTGAGTCCATTAAGATTGTTATTTTATCCTATTCAAAAAGTGCTCTTCAACACGTAGCTCGATGTACCTCGACTTTTCGAGAAATACCGATAGCCTACACTATTTTGAAGCAATTACTAGATTTCAAAGCAAAGAACAAAGTAATTGTTTTACAATGGATCCCTTCTAGGTATAACTGGGAATAAAAGAGCTGATCTTTTAGCAAGAGAAGGATCCTCCGAAGGTGCTCCTATTAATATTTTACCAACTTACTTGGATGTATACTCAGTATTCAAAAATAGCTGTTACTCGCATTGGAAGGAATACTTTGATGAGCGTTATAAAACAAAAGGAATATGGTACAGAACGATTCAGCCACATCCCTTACGGTCACCATGGATTGATAACAGTACGATTTGCCGTCGGGAAGCAATCACAGGAATGAGATTACGCTCAGGACACACCCCATGTAAAAAGTTCGCCTACCTAATGCGTAAAGTACTATCACCACTCTGCCAGAGTTGTGAGCTCATCGATGATGTGCACCTCATCCTGGCAGAATGTGTTCGAAGCGAAGATATTAAGTCTTGGCTTAATGCTTCTGGTTCGTTCCACACTGGTTTGTACAATTCGTTATTGTCTGACCCCATTTCGAAAGATGCTAAAGAATTGTACAAAATTAATATAAGCTATTGTTAAGTTTATTGTCATTCTTATTGTTATATAGTTGTATGTCATTTAGGCGATATAGTCACGCAGGTGACTAAGCCTTCATTAAAAAAAAAAATAATAATAATATTAAAATTACAGCTATCTTAACATGGTTAGAACATACTTATTTTATTTACAAAAAAATAGCATCGGGCAAATTATTGTTTATAACAAAAATGTCTGGCAATAATAATTTCATGTTTTAGTAGGGTTTCAAAGTTAGTAAAAAACAATACATTCAAAAATTATATAAAAATCAATATGTTTGCCAGTAAAGGTGCAATATGCAGTAATAAACGCAACGTTTACCGGCAGCCAGGTAGCCCGCATGCTGTTCAGAAGAACATAAAGATATATAAAAAACTTTCTTATAGAAAATTTGTCGAAACCGTTACTAGCTCTTAGACAAATAGTTACAGGCAAGTGACATTTGACGCGTCGTGCTCATATCTTTTTAATATTTATATTTTTCTTTAATACAATGGAGTTTGAAAAAGTTTTAATACAAGTTAAAATTAGTTATGATATCATTCAGTGTTTCATTTATCATTATTTATTTTATGAATATATTTGATCGTTTAATTTACAATTTAACTCATCAACTTGATATTTTATAATATAAACTCTACTGACTGTATAGTAAACGTCTACAAAAAAGGGAAAGGAACTTCTTTAGAAACTGAGGGTCCATAGACCTCTAAAGTTTTTTTTCACATTATAACCAATATATGTAGGTTAGTTTTTATTTTTTATTGAACTCAGTAGATGATGCTACGAACGGGTTGTATGCTTATTTTAAAAGATTTCTCACATACCATCTGGGTATATGTTTGAGTGAGTCCCTTGATAGTTTGGATTCACAATTGGAAACTGTAGGTGTGGCTGTAATAAGGTTTTAGGTATATTAAAATTTTTCGCGTTTAAATATACAATTGACACCGGTGATAACCGATTTGGTGCAGACGAAGTTGCACGGGTCAGCTAGTATTCTAATAAAGTTCTACGAAGAAGTTTTACATAGTTACAAAATCACAAAAAAAAAACAAAATCCAAAACACTTTATTCAATTTAGGCCTTGAGAAGGGGCTTGTGAATATCAAAACTATCGCCAATTCGGAAAACTACCCAGCGATCGAGAAGGCCTGGAAAAACCGCGATCTGGTTTATCTTTTCATGATACGTAATTTTACAAACATAATTAGATAAACTTATATATTTTTTATTAATGAACGATGGTTTTCTTTTGAAATAGATATCTTTCGGCACCAAGTTCGATTGCAGCAAAAAATTATAGAATTAACCACGATAAAAAAGTGCTTCTGTCATCAATTCGTGCAACGCCAGACGCGCCATTAGAATCGTTTTTATAAAACGACACTAACAAAATTATATTCATTTGTCTCAAAAGTTTCGTAACAAGCATCATTAGTAAGAATATGAATAGAGGATAAGTCTCATGTTTTTATACCAGTTTAGTAAAATGACCTACGAAAAGTGATAGTGTCATAGCAATGTCATTGCAAATGTCTAGAAACTTATAAATAGCAAAATAAAGCAGATGCAACAAGTTACTATGAGCGGTAAATAAGTAACTACTTAAAGTGTACAGAACTATTACTCTATATACAAATCCGGACTAGGAAGACACTGCGAAATTAGTAGCATAATAGGAATAAAATATACGCCGGCACTATGTTAAAACGAGTAAAAACACTTATCGGACTTCAAAAACTGTTTCACCTATAAAACGCTACATTACCAGCGAGTGCGTGACATGGGCTGTATATTTTTTTAAATCTACAAAATACAAAAATTTTACTTCTATCGTTTGTCTTTACGGTAACCTTGTTTTTGTATAAAATTGAAGTAGATGATTAATTTATCGTTTTTTTTTTGTTTTTACATGGGAAAATCCCTACGGATACCCATCCTAGCCGGGCAGCTGAGGTTGGGGTATGTCCGACTTGCACGGACTAAAACCCCATGGTGCTTTCTCACACCTATTGGCCGGGGAGCAGGAGCTACCGACTCTCACAGCGTCTACTCCCCGGCTGATGATTAAATTATCCTAATCTAACCTAACCTTAATAAATACGAACGTGAGTTTCACTTTCATGTCTAAACATCTGAACGAATTATCAAAAAAAAAATGCATACACGTTTTCAGGGGTACAGAGAAGGACACAGGCTACCTTTTTTCCAGAAAACAGGTACGTCTCCCGCGGGATAGGTCAAATACTTATCAACACAAGCGAAGCCGCGAGCAAAAACTATAATAGTCTGGTAATAGTGAAATTAGCTAGTTAAATTTATGTTAGTTATATCTATCTATTTTATTATAAATAGCCACTAGGTAGCTCTGCTGTTCGCCAGCTTGGTTAAGTAAACGGTAGTTCAATCACCTCATGAACATTGGTCCTAGAGAATTTTCTATTATTCAAATATATAAGTAAGTAATTCAAATAAATAATAAAAACAAATGCGGCGCTACAGGCAAACAGGCTTTGAAAACAAAGAAAGTACCACGAAATATTACTAGATGGCGTTATATAACATAGGCTCTGATAATTAACTATAGAAATGTATTTTTTTATTTTGTGAAATCGCGTTTTTTCAGTTAAAACACCTATACAGATCAAATTAAAAATAAAAACCTTATCTCAATACAAAACTTGATACAAATCGTTAGAACTGTTTCTGAGATATACGAAATAAAATCATATAGTTTTCTGACGTGATAACGAAAAAACTTGACTCATTGTCACATTCTGCCTGACCCGAGCGTGCAAGCGAGAGCGCGGAACAAGCGATGAAGAGGCGCGTTCGGCCTAAGCGTTCAGCTAGCGACGCATCTATCTGTCTTCCACTCCATCGGCCGATGCGTCCGAGTCGTTATCACGTAAAATTATCGTCCGTAAACCGACTTTGCAGACAACCAATTTTTTTTATAATTTTATATTTGGCAGCCAATCTTCCAAATTATTACTGCCACTGTCGAATATTTAATAATATTTTAAATCCCAATTTATATAGTGGTTTACTCGTTCTAATACACAGAAGATAGACCTTTGGAGTTAACGTATCTATGTCAAATATTGTCCGTTTTATCAGTATTCAAATGAAGCTAGTAAAAGCTTTTAGTCATATTTGCTATCTCTCCCGTCATATCTAAGCATACTGTTTGAAATGTTTACGTACAATGAAAAGCGATTAACCAACTTTTACAGGAATATTCGATTAACAAAAATAATACGTGTAGGTACGTGGTTTTAGGAAAAACCTACGCGGTAGTTAAATTTTAACATTATTACATATTTATGCGCATTTTTCGTCATCCATTGTTTTATAATATTTATGTGTTTTGAGACAACATATTTGTTGGATGTATAATGCTGTTTTATATAAAATGTTGATTGTTTTATTAAAAAGTAAAATCGCATTAAAAAATGTATAGTTTTTTATTTCGATAATTTTATGGTAGGAAAGAATCAACATTCCGCTGATCTGATTATTCGACTATTAAGACTAGATGCACGGTGGTAGGACATGATAATCATATCTGACTACCTTGCGGCTACCGTACACTAAAAGTAACACATGGTATAGTAACACCCTGAAGCTTGTCACGTTTCTGGTTTAAGCAATATCTCGATAATAAAGTGAAGTGGTCGGAAGTAAGTACCAGACTCGATCGCTACTGCCATGTATATTGTAATAAACCAGAACAATTTATTACCCATTTCTATACAAGTGTTTTTTTTTCGAACTGACTACACTGTTAGTCTAGCAAGGTCTTAATAGCTTCACCCTATACAAATGATAAATACGGTTGCCAAAGGAATACTTTTTATGTTGTCGCGCTCTTATTCAACTGTTAGATAGAGTGCGAAAGAGATAGTTTCGGCTCGGATTGCTTAACCTATGTAAAATAAACGAAAATATAAAATAGACGAAATCATAGTTCCGTGCTGTTTTCTTTTTACACCTCAAAAATTAATTCTATCTTCCATATAAATAAAATAATACATGTATGCCATTTTGCACGTATCACGCAATAATATAGATTTATTAACGTATTAGGTAACTACGATTTGTAAAACGATAAGCAAGGACTTCTTAGGTCATAATATCAGCATATTACTCTTTTTGTACGTTCAACATCATTTACCCACATACATATACACACTCATAATACGCACGTACGCATGCACACAACACTAGTGTATAAATGCTTGTCAATAAATCGTAATTTGTGCATTTAGTTCATACGGAGAACGTCGACATCTGTGATACAGTTTAATACTATAATAGCGGCACGCTTTGATGGCCGATTTGTCACTTTACAATAGAGACGTGAAATGTTGTTTTATTTTCGACAAAATTATAGTCAAATGTTGCTTTGTTTTCAATTAAGTATTGACGCAAGTTTGCCGTTGTGTTAGTTGTGTTGGCCAGCGATCCTAACGTATATATATATATATATATATATATATATATATATATATATATAATTATATAACTATATACGAGTATCATTTCCAGTTTGGAAAAATATAAATGCTGAATTGTGCTGAAATTAGTACACTAATAATTATAATCCATGAGTGATTTTGTTTTTTTGTTACTAAAAACGTGAAAAGATTTATTCGCGGTACCATATTACATCTATAAATATAATAGTAGCTAGATAGATGTATAGTATTTCATTATACATAGGTATATATAGTTAACAAATCAGTGTATTAAATTAATTATATGTCCTAAAATTATACATTCAATCAATTTTAGGACTAACTACACGTCACTATTGATTATAAAAAAACAGCAATTTGCTCCTTCAAACATAATTATTAATTTATACGAAATATCACGAGCGGACTAACTTCAAACCGGCCATCGTAGCGTGCTGTTACAATAGTACGGATGTCAACGATCTTTGTTGCTGGTACATATTCCTTTCTTGTTACTATTTGCATTACATTATCTTACGAGTTTCATGTAAAAATATTGAACCTGATTAACATTGCAGTTCAACGTCCAGTATATAAAGGAATGTATTTAATATAGATGTCCTGTAATTCATTATACTTCTGTATTGTTTTCTTATTCTAAAATGTTGTTAGCCTCATTACTTAAATGTTACAGGTTGAGTAACTTTGTCATTTTTGATTTGTTTTTAATAAAACAATACTACATTAAATTGACAATAGTAACATAATGGTGGCGTATATAATTTATATGGCGAAGAAATATTTGCTCTAGTTCCATTCATTACCAAGAAAAAGAACAGAAGAATGTGTCTATATGGACTAATTGCTTGAGGATTTCTCTTGATCATTTGAAGTATAAATGAAACTGGCAAAGCTCTACAAACTAGGACACTTACATTTAATGAGACAGTATAGAAGAGCAATCGAATAACTGAAATGATAAGTATAAAATCTAAATGTCATTTAAAAGAGTGCATTTTATTTAGAAGTCCATGTTTTTTAAAACTGTGTAGTAAAAACAACGTTTTAAGAAATCGATTCGAATAATTGAATTTTTTTGCTATTTCTTAATTTTTTACTGTCTTTTGTCCGCTGTATCTATTCTAGGTCAGTGCCTTATCCGTATCGATTAGATTTATTTTGACAATTGCTTTTTCGATAAACTTCTCCGAATTCGTGAGATGATTGGGTAACGAATTTTATCAGAAAATTGAACGTTGATATATTTGCTATCCATTTTACTATAAGTTGTCACTGGGTGACGTTGCAATGTATTTACTAGTGCACCTGAATCATAATCAAAATGCTCTTTATTGAATTTAGGCTCTGAGAAGGCACATATGAACGTCAAAACTACAACCGGTTCGGAAAACAACCCAGTCATCGAGAAGAATCGGCAAGAAACTCGATCTGGTTTATCTTTTCATAATACATAACATATTTTTTTATTATTACAACATACCGTTCTACTTATCACCTATATAAACTAGCAGCTGCCCTCAACTTTGTGTGCTTTTGTATCTTTATAAAGCATTATATATACGCGAAACTCTATTTTTTTTATAAAATAAAAGTTACCTAGCTCACTCCTTATAACACCGGCTATCTGCTAGTGAAAGTCCTATCAAAATCCGTTCAACCGTTTCGGAGATTAGCGGGAACAAACTGACAGATAAATAAAAAAAATTTAAGAATGGATTTTCGTTATAAATACCGTTTATATTTCAATATTCATTTAGTAAAATGCTGTTATTTTAATATTACAAACATACAGTTAAATATTATTTATTTATATAAATATCAGAGCTGTGTTTATTGGAAGACGGAGAGTATTTACACAGTGTTATAACTCAACAATTTGTTAAAGCAAATAATAACAAACGCTTAGAGATTCCAGACCACGGCGGATAATTAAATAAATCTAGTATATTAACTATTAACTCTAGCTCCAGAACTTTAATTTATGTATTTATGGAATATATATCATTAAATAAATAAATAAAAGGAACGTAATTTCATACACGGTCATTTAATTACGAACTAAGCATACCTTTTATTGTGATAATAAAATACTAATGATCATCCAGACACTGTACTTGTTACACCATCATACCAAACAGTAACAGCCAAGTTGCGACATAATATTCACCGTTTACTTGTAACTATTGCGACACATCGGCCACCTGCAGATCACGCGACATGAGGCGACAAGTACGGGGAATCGGACCCTCGTCACTACCCTGGGATCGTGAGGCTCACCTCATACATTGTATCGGAGTTGAAGACACTATTCGTTCTGACTTCGAGCGGTAGTCACATCTCTTAGGTTAGGTTCTAGATTAGGTTGCACTCTCGGTTCAGACTTCGAACGGTAGTGACTTCTCTTAGGTTTAGTTTAGTATAAGTAAAGTGTATTCTTTTAATATTAAATCATTTCTTATTAAAAGTGCCTTTTTTTGAATCTCGCGGACGCGCCCCACATAATTTACTGATAAATTTGTCATCACACAAAAGATCATGTGAGAGATCGAACCCACGACCATTGGACTCATTAATAGGTTAATTAATTAGTACCACTGTGTCATGAGGCCTATTGTAACAATTTTTTTTTCCTACTTTATTGGCCTGACGACCTTCACTTCTTCACCGGACTACAAGAATAATATATTTTCACCGAAGCGTATTATATCCACTGAAGACATGTATTCTTCTTTATTATTTTTTTTTTTTGCAATCAATCTTCTAGCAGATTATTACTGCCGTTATCAAGTAGGTAATGATGTTACAAGTTTCCTGCGATCATTTCAATGAACTAAGAAGTTAGTGACCGTCTTGTTCGAACTTTCCAGGGAGTTTTTGTGGCAAGTCAGAAGAGTCCATGATCCATGGTATCATTATCCATCCACTTCATTTGTGCACAATAACCAATCTATATTACATAAAACACCACAAATATTACAAAATATAGACGAAATAACGCGACATGATGAATAAAATATAAAATCATGACATTCCAAGATCCCGCCAAAATCCCAACACATGTATTATCTATGTATCGTACACAGATAATTTAACATTG
This sequence comes from Antheraea yamamai, assembly GCA_036509395.1. NCBI lineage: Eukaryota > Metazoa > Arthropoda > Insecta > Lepidoptera > Saturniidae > Antheraea > Antheraea yamamai. The sequence goes on from AP028433.1 coordinate 17,925,131, forward strand.
CAGTTATTATCTTTTTAAACCCTGGACTAGCCAAAAACATAAGGATTTAAGCGCCATATAAACGAATGTAGATCTGATGCAGTGTTTAATAGACTGTTGGCAGCGTAAGTTATAATAAAATACCGTATTGGTAACAAAATTTGAAAAACTTAAACAATAGCAAATAATGTAATGTAACATTATAATTAAAAAAAATGCTAGATATTTAAATACATGATCCGTCATTTTGAGATCTGGGTTTTAAAAAGTCAGCGGAGGGGTTAATTAAACAATGCATGTTTTGGAAATTTCCGAAAGAACGAATCAAACAATGTGAATATAAAATGCAAAAAGAAAATTTACTAAATAAAGTTTTATTACAGACAAAGAAAGTAAAAGTAAATAAAATTGTAATACGAATCGGTTACGAAGGGTTGATATATTCTTAAGGGGAATCAATTGAATAAATACGGCAATAAACGTTTGCTTATTATAAATCATCTTTCTTAAAATTCATTCGATTGGAGACGTTTTGTTATGAAAATCTATTACTAAAATTTCGTTCGATTTACATAAGGTACAATAGGGAGAGTATTTTCGAATTTTTTATTTGATTATTTTTCACTATAACAAATCAATTTTTCAAAACATTCCCAATGGTCACATAAAAATAATCACAAATGAATCATTTTATGTTTCAGTCTCAGTAAAACCAATAAAGAGCTTAAAGTAAAACCTTTAGCCTCTACAATAAAGTCTCAAAGCACATTACTAATTCACTAGATAATAAATTAAAGCATGCAATATATCAAGCAAATTTTACTTTCAAAGAATTATTATCATCTGAAAATTACTGTGAACAATTACTAGTATAGTAACAGTACTATCCATAAAAAAAGATAAATCCGATCCAGTTTCTTGAAGTTTTAATTTTCATAAGCCTATTCATTATCTCAATTAAACTAAGTATTAAAAAATAAATATTGATAAAAATTTGAACTTTATATACCAGCCAAATCTCGATATAACTTACTACTAGATTTTGGCCTCTTAAGAGTCACAATAAGCTCCTTATTGGAGAGAATAACCAATGCGACCTTATTAGGTTCCTACTTTTGTCAAAGCGAGGAGAGGAATACAGGCAGTGGAAATTAGCGACGATGTCCATCACTAGGTATACTTAAAACATACACTTGAATTGTAAAAAAGGCCCAGCACAAGCACGAATGCTAAAAACTGCGTCTAACAAATGGGTGTAAAATTAATTACATATTTTCGACTCGTAATATTGAATCCAATAATAAAGGTGGAAACATAACCTAGTAGAAAGAGAGCTACCGCACTGTTTATTATTCGAAAATGTATCTGTGCCATAAGAGGAGACAGATTATTGTATGTTAAGTGTTAAATAAATTGTTATTAAGTTATTTCTGTCAAGTTTATTCTGCAAAGCACATTCTCCCACATAAATATTACTTGTCGATCGTTTCTGAGAAAGACTTCTTATAGCTAATGTACAATGGAAATGTACCATTTGACGGTCGCTATATGGAGCCTGTCTCAATTGTGCGATAGCTAACCAACAAAGCAGGTATTTCCCGCATCCGGCTCCGTCCCGGCGAGATTGGTCACGCGTCTTCCGTGACTCTGTTTCTATTATCATTTTCTGTTCGGTCATTATCCTGAACGTGTTTCGTCATTTCGATCGCTCGACAACTGATTATAGCCAATGGCCATCAACGATTCTCATTGTTACACAACAAGGTTTTTTATTATTTTAATAACGGTATTTAAAAGTGTTCAGTATTCAAACTCGATGAACTTTCCGTGATATTAACAAACAATTGAAATCTTATAAACTAGTGGACACCGGCGACTTTATCTGTGTTGTTTATTATTTTAACAATACAGTGTAAAAAGATGAAAGTAAAAATATGTTTTGCTAGCAATGTTATCCATTTATTTCCTATCTCCTGCGCATGCGCAGAACACCGCTTGCTCCACTTCACACATCGCTGAACGTGTAGTGCTTATAAAGACCGTGGTTTCTTAGACCTAATGTCATAAAAAATGAAGCCATTTTTATTTTTTAGAAAAGGACTAAAAACGCATTACAATTTAAAAAAATGCGTGACGCGCACACAACGGCAGATCACATTCATTCATACAGATTTCGACTAATATCGAAGTTAGTAAGAAACTCTTTCAAGAAAATCTGCTTGCTTATTTTAACGTTTACATTTTATGAAAGTGCTGGGCGTTGTAATAAAATTCCCTTAAGAATATTCTTGAAGCAACACACAATACAGATTCCATACTATTGTAAATAGTAGTCAAAGTCCAAAGTCTATCGCGTAAAATTATTACAATATAGAAAACTAACATGTTCAGATCTCTTATAGGCATTTGTGTTTTATTTGTTGATACCAATCGAGTTACGAAAGTATTCTTCCAAATTATATCAATTTGAATTCTAATTTGATGTGCTGCAGCGCCATCTAGTGACGGTTTCTAATAAAAAGTTACTCATCCTTAAAATGTATAAATTGCTACAGTTTTATTTCAATTTTTTGGTACAAAGAGAAAAAATAAAGGAGTTTCATTTATATTTCTGATTAAATTTCGAACTAGTTTTACCCAATAACATAGTAATTTCGTAACATTACATTTGTAGAAGCAATTCAATTAGCAAGAAACGTTTGATAAACGTTTTTTTTTTCTATTATCATCGTAAGCAAACAATGAAACATTGTTTAAAAAATATTCAGAGGAAAAGACATTGTCTCTAACTGGGACAAAGATATTTAAGGGTTTATCTTTTTTGTTTTGACTTCCAATTCTCTTGATTGAATACTATTTGTGTATTACAAGTTAGCATTATTCTAATCACGTAAATTAAATATATTAAACATATTTTGGTTACTTTTGTACATTTCGTAAGTTTTATTTGTATGTCGTCCTACTTAATATGTGCTAATGAGCACATTGGGATTGAATTATATCCATAAAATACTTCAAGAGTCAGTCGCGTTCAAGCAATCTGGTTGCACGACAACGCCATTGACATACTGAAATAATATAATTGTAACCTAATAAACAACTTCATTCCCATAAACGGCACCCGAAACATATGTAAGGTAAGGACTTGCTTCTTAACTCTATAACTTTTTAGAAAGGAACCTTCTTTTATTGAAACGGCATAAGGAGATTTTTAACGTCAAATACTTTTTTTATCTCTACCACAACGGCGACAATCAAATGGTCTTCGCGGATTATGGGCGCTCACGACACCACAGGCATACATACGTATAGGATAAGCGCTGCGAACACTTTAAGCATTCTTCATTGCCCACTTGAAAAAATCCAAAACGTAGTCTCCTGGGAAAAACCTCCGTTGAGTGTTTATAACGCATCCTGAATGAAACCTGACTGTCCGCGATCATTACATTCAGAAATACTAGGATTTATTTCTTTGTTACATGAGGTACATGAGGAGTTTTGTATGGTGGTACGTTTATTTCTAAGTCCAACTGGTTCTAAGTTCAACCTCATGTAGAAAATATGTTGCCAAGCACTTGTTGGTGTGTTCCGGTAGCTACACTTAGGAGCCAGTCTTCTCTAGGTTTGTCGTATTAACATCAGATGAGAATCTTGTTAAACGTTACTATAGAGCATATAAAAAAATATATAATGACTTTAGAGGTGGTAGAGCCACACTGAAGCTATTACTGGTTTCGTGGTAGTAACCACGCGACCCACAGAAAACCGACGTGAAGTAACAGTGCTTGCATTTTTGCGTTTCGTTCGGTCAGTGAGAGCGCCGGATAACCTATCTCCCTCCCCCTTCCCCTCTTCCCCAAACACAGGGTGGCAACGCACTTGCGACTCTTCTGGTGTTGCAAGTTTCTATGGACGGTGGTTATCACTTAACATCAGGTGACTCACCGGTTCGTTTGCCTCCTATGATATAAAAAAAACAACCGGTATAATTTTCATACTCGAAGGTATCGCCAATTGATATTTTTAGCCGAGAGCAGACACGGCATTTCTATGAAGTAGTACTCGAGGTGGCAACATATCCGTAACTAATCATGATTACATTAGAAGTTTTTTTTGCACTATATTGATATTACGTTTTTTATCATAATATAACGTGGGCGGAGTCATGGACATTTCCTACTTGAAAAAACACTATATGTTCCATGAGAAATGATTCAGTCTAATTAAAATTATAATTGGATCATCGTGATGTTCGATTATTCATTTTTTGTTATAACAAAGTCCCTTTATATCATTCGGATATTCATATGGGACCACAAAGCGTATTGCGTAAGTGAAATATAACCTAAAATCTCAAAAACAAGTATTTGAAAAACAAGTCAATCTTGATTTGAACGACAAAAATAGTATGCTAATTAATTTACAACTCGTTCATAAACATAACTTCGAACTGCTACAGTTTATGAGAAGCAAATCAAATTATCTCAAGGCAAAATAAATCTTAATTTTCCCATGGCATTAAATTGAATCTTGCTGTAGCATAGTGGCGGCGTTTTTATTGAATGGGGAAGCCCACATCAATGATGACATCATATATAACTTGACGTAACTGTTATACGAGTGTAACTAAGAAATGAGAACTCATATCAATTTGTATACAAAAAGTTATTGCAATGTTTGAGAACATATTAAATAGTTTATTTTACAGGATAGTAATTTAGAATTGGTCGCACCAAATATTTCAATGTTATTATTTAAAGTATTACCATTAGAAGTTTTTTTTTTTAAACAATTTCAATTTTTTTACAGATATCTGCTTTGTATTATTTAAAAGAAAAAATAACCAATAATAAAAAAATATATATTTTATAGTGCAATTTCTTATAGGAAGCCTTTGAGATTCTGTACGGCAACCTTTTTGTGTATCGGAAAAGTAATAAACACTGTGTCGGGTAGAGTGTTGAAAATTCTCGTCCGAGCACCGAAGTTAAGCAATGACGAGTGTGGTCAGTACCTGGATGGGTGATTACCTGGGAACACCATGTGACGTTTGTTTTTTGTTGTACATTTTAATTAGAACGTTTCCCTGTTATATAAGTTTTTACGTCTATCGTGTGTCTGTACGACACATTTTTCTTTAGTAATTTAATTTTTTACAATGTAATGTATAATTAATAATTTTTTTTAATTACTAAAGGTCGATTTTCTAACATATACGTATATTTATTATTTACATTGTGCGTATATTGATTTTGTTTTAGTTTTATGTATCGTGACCACCGTATACTTGTTGTAACGCCCGCTACAATGGCATTCTTTCACATAAATAGTCACGTTTAAAATCTAATCACGTTTATCTACTAGACTTCATGTTTTGAAAGACACGTGATACGTATAAGCTGTAACTTTTTGTATCTTTTATTATACTTTACTAGCGGGCCCGGCAGACGTTGTCCCGCCCTGATTATGAAAAAATCCTTGACAAACTATATACTAAAACGTCCCTCATTATTCGCGCTATCCACCGGTGAAAACCGCATGAAAATCCGTTTGGTAGTTTTTGAGTTTATCGCGAACAGACAGACAGACAGACAGACGCGGTAGGGGACTTTGTTTTATACTATGTAATGATATGTTTTAGCATTTGACAACAAAGTAAGCAAGTTGAACCCACGAGCATACTCGCCTCTCAAGTGCTGCTGCCAGAACACACCAACAGGTACTTGAGAATTTGAACTTTGAAAAAGCCCTACAACCATGCTATGGACTCAGTTATAAGCATTCTAACTTAGGTACATCGACGCGGTGTCCAAATACGATATCAACTAAGCTATTATAACAATAATTATTGTACAAGAAAGTAATTAATGTACCATTTAAAACTATTAACAAGTCTTACCACGAAGAATGGAAACTATTTATTTTATTGTCAGTAATAGCCGAACCTTTGTTAGCGTATGATAAGTGACGACTATTATCTAACATTGTTGAGGTATTTATTTGTGTTTGAACACGCGAACGTGTGTTTTACAAAATGACAAAAGACTAAATTTTTTTTTAAATGAATAATCAATAATATTCTATGTAAAAAAATTTGTTTTATTCTTTTGTGGAAACATTAGTGTGGCTTAGTTGATAGCGTGTTCGGACACCGTATTGATGGACGTAGGTTGGAGCTTCCGGTGAACGTGATGAAGCCATAGCATGGTGATAGGGTTTTGCTACGTCCACCTGACTAGCTACCACACTCAAGTCGAGAATCTGTCGCCAAGCACATATTGGTGTGTTCCGACAGCTGCACTTGAGAGCTCGACCCCTTTAGATCTAGCATATTTATCAGCCACACTGTCATTTAACAACAGATGACACTGTGGTCAAACGATAAAACCTACGATACAATACTTTATATATAACAAAAAAAAGTGTGTATGTACTTATGTACACGCGTTAGGAGTTATACCTCTTTGGCGTAACAAGATAAAAATCTTTTCAAAAATTTTATCTTTCGCCTTATTCTACGTTTGTAGGAAAAACGACACTAACAATAGAAAAAAGGTATTTCATTTATTGAAAGTTTTAATACAAAAAAATACTAACAACAAATACAAAGTAACAAAATGTTGACTATAGCTAACTTCAGGGTGTCGGTTTTTCGTGACGGTGTGCGCGCGCATCGTAAAAATTTACTCTCATCATTTTTCCCTAACGCGCCAAAAGAACTATAACTTCAAAAAATCTGTGAATGTGCTATCAAGGTTAAGTAATATTAAAACTGGTATAAAAATAATACAATTATGTTAAAATTCTTTAAATTTAATTATATCATTATTTATACTCGCAATCAAATTTCTTGATTTTTACAAAGTTAAAAAATTATTCATTTATTCGCGTCCTATGCTTCACGTTTGCAATATTACTTTGTTCTCATTTAGCAAACTTTCTGACCTAAACTTTTTTATGTGAATTGTTCCGCTCTTAAATACCATAGCGAGATGTTGGATAGCTTATAATCGTCCTCAATAAATTAGACTACAACATGCAAAAGAAAATCTCAAATAAGACAGCAGGTTCCAGGTGCATTTAAGCAAAAAATCACTTAACTTTTTAATATTTGCAATCTTTATAAGATTTGCAAAAAATAAACGTAAATCTTCCGTTTTTTGCAATATCGAGTTTTATTTATATTCGAAACCAGGAAAATGTGCTTCTAACATTATTTTGTTTATTCACTTACGAGCTTCTGTTCTCAAATTACATTTTATCGAAAAAAAAGTTACACTTACTTCACTAATGCCAACAGACTGCGATGTTTTTTTTCCAATTTCTATTTTAATCAGATACGTACCTCTGCCTCGAAGCGGCGGTATGACTATAATTTAAAAACAGATACAATACAGCAGAATGGCGACAATCGTAAGGTTCTTTATAACAGGGGTGTTCAAACGGTCGATCGCGATCGACAGGTTGATCGCGAGTGCTTTTTCAGTCAACCTCGGGAATAATTTGCTGATATAGAACTATTCACAGATTTTGTTTTAGTAGTTGTAGTAGGTAATAAGCAACTAAAATTGATGTGAACTACAATTATGTCAGAAAAACATCCTTATCACTTTATTTCATCGTTTTTGGCAGTAGTTACCTTTACCTAGACGATAAACTCCCATCACACATCCTGCAGACTTTAAGAGTCAATCGATCGTATTATAACAATATGAAGGTGAATCGCCAGCAGATGAAGTTTGAGCACGCTTTTCAAGGTCCGGCAACTCAACAGTGATGCTCTTAAACTATGGAAAACTGTAATGTTGTCAATAAGTGACGGTATCCATTTAAACTGAGATGGACCGTCTGCCTGTTTACTACCTTTTACCATAAAAAGACAATCTTTTCTGCACAGGCATCAGTATAATAATATTACTTCATTGATCACGAGAACAACTTACGCATAATCAAGCAGTTATATCACTGTACGTAATAATCGCACTATAATTCTTTTAAATTATTTTTTAACGACCATAACCCGTGTTAATTGGTCAAAGTCAGTACTCCATGATTTATACGTTGTTGGACATCAACGATATTAATTAGTGACAAGTGTTATGATGTTATTGGGTTAATCACAATACATACAAAATAGACATTAAGGGTATTACGTGTAAACGTTTATATATATATATATATATATATATATATTATACATTTGATCTTTACTATTCTTTATTTGTCTTAATAAGAGGAATAAACTATGAATCTAATTAAAACATTATTACCAAAATTGTTCACGAAATAAATACGATCGAGAATCGAATGCAAAAAAGAACATTTACATGTGTCAATTCTGGAAAATTATTTTTTAAAGAGTACACAGAAAGTCGATTTACCGGAACCTTAGCCTTAACATTCTTAAATTAGAGTTCATATTTGAATGTAATAAAGATCGAAACCGGTATATTCAGGCTGAATGTTTAGTTAGTAGCAATATTTCTGGAGGACACTCTGCACTCGATTCTCGTTCTAAATCAATAGAAAAATAGGTGCTTAATATTTGACCTAATTATTTAGAAACATACAAAAATTATACACAATTATTTACGCGTCTCCGTGAAATCACCGTGTTAATGACCGTCGGGTGATTTCATTTTCACCCGAAATGGAACGTCAGGAACAAAACAAAAGGGTCTATTGTCCGTTTTATTATCAAAAGTTATTAACTCCGGGTCGCCCATTGTAGCTTTTAACACGGGTCATTTCACCTAGGCTTATTATGAATGCGTTTATACTTTTGAAAGTCTTAGAACAAACTTTAACTTAGGTTTTCTTGATTGTTTATCAGTATTCATTTTGATATTATTATTTTATATGTTAAATGTGACCATGAAGTGTTATATCCTACAATACTGCGAGCGTTTAACCTTTCACCTGGTATATTATGCTACATTATGTAAGCGGTCAAAGTCATAAAGATTATGAATAAATTTAATAGTAATACTGCATCTTTTTATAAATAACTTATTTTATAAGAATCGCATTCGGTATGGAATAATAACGTCGAAGATTCTTACTAATTACAGCAAATGCGAAAGTTAATTTTGTTTGTTTATTACGCTTTTACGCCGTAAGCAATCAACCCATTATAATGAAATTTTGAATGCATGTTGTCAGGGGTACAGAAGACGACATAGGGTACTTTTCACCCAGGAAAACAATACTGTTCCCACGGGATAGATTAAATCTATATTATAGCGAACGAATTCGCCGGTAGTTAGTTAAATATAATGGTAGTTGTTTGAATAAAGATTTAAAGGCCGCAATCAAAAATACAGTAGTCTCACTAATCCGGCACTAATATTGGATTGTAAAAAAAAAGTCGAGGCAGTCACAAGAACTGTCGCCAGAAGTGAAAACTCAAAAATAATGAAATAACTGCGTTCTCTTTTGAATTTTTAAAATAATTATAGTGTAAATAACAATATTTAAATTTCAGAAAGCTGTTTATTAAAATTATTAACATTACTGTGGTTTTCATATCTATTGGCACTCGGAGCAATATTTATATACATTTTTATAAACTCTATTAATCAATTAAACACATTATGCGCTGCAAAATATTATTATTACATGTAGACAGACCCCTATACTACTCGTCGCTTGTCTCACGAAAGCCGCGCAAGCTCAATACAGCCGGTCACGCTTACTAGCATGTCATGACGCGAAATTATGAATTTATCTTCTGCCAAAAATTCTGCTCAATGCGCTTAAAGAAGTTTTCACTTCAACTGTAAATTTCTGGAGGTTATACTGAAACTGATGCACAAACATGGAAGGAAAGTAGGCAGGGGAGAGGAAGGCATGAACATAGGGCGCCAGATTATTGGACGTATCGGACTGCTAAAATGCCGGATTAGGAAGACTCGATTGTAACGGTCTTATTATAAAAACAAAAATGAACACGGGTATAACACGAGTGCCTAAAATTTAAAATCTAGTTGATGTCATGTTAAAATGCTTTATTACAAAAGCGTGTCCAAGCGGTCTCTAACTCAACATCAAATTTAAGTTTTTTATGCAAGCAACTCTGAATAGCATTCGTTCGATTCGATCTCATCATTCAAAAACGTTCCATTACATACAGATATTTTGCAAACAATTTCATTTATGTATAATATTTTTGTTCAGATCTTCATTAAGAAAATTTACTTATTATACGTTTTTAATTGGTTATCATTATTGTGATATTTTCGTTGAAAGATAACTATGTGTAAAATAAATAAAATAAGCAATTTATAAGATTTATATATTATGACAAAGTGCGTAAGGCGGAACAACAGTATAACGTCAGATTAAATACACTGTCAGATTTCAATAGTGTAAAATAGTAATAGTTACTATTTATACTTGTGAATATCTAAATTTTTTTAATTTGTTTACTTCTTCCAAATTAATTATATCCACGAAATAAATAATTTACTATGAAACTTTTTTTGCCGGCAAATAGAGATACAGTTAATTACAACAATAGAATAAGATCTGTCAACTTAGACAAGTGTTAGAGAGTATTTAAATGAAAACAACGTTCATCTGTAAACAAAGATAAGACACTCTTTTGTGATCAAACTTTTTTTTAAGTATGAGTTCATTGCGTATTTAACTTTTTTGTAATAACACGGTAAATATTTACATAGAAATTATTATAGCCAGAAGCAACACCTTCAAACTAATTACACTAGTCTCTTATAAATTCCTAGTACACATAAATTAGCCACATGTTAATCAATTTATATCTCTAAGTCTAGAGCGGGGAACTTGCAAATACCGAGTAATAAATTAATAATTGAACACTAACAAGGTGTTCGGGAAACTCGTTCATTACTTAACACAAATATGTTTTACTCCACAATAGGTCTTTGTTATTGAATTAACACATCATATACACTCGGTTCTCACGGCCGGTACTACCGGCGGTTTGTGAGTTTTCCTGACCGAAATTCCTCAGATAACATGTTAACGTTTGTTATTTTTAAGCTATTGCATAGCTTCTATCGCGGGCCTTGAGCGTGGGGACCGAATCCAGAAAGTCCGTAACGAAAAAAACCTAACACCCCCCACTCCGACCGGCACAGCGGTGATACTTTTTAGTTTTTCCATCTATCGATAAATACCAGAACTTTTAATGACTTTTTGAAATATCACGCTTGTCTCTTTAGTTCAGCAACCCGCCTTTAGGTGGCATTGGTTGTATTGGAAAACTACCGTAATCAGCTGTTTGTGAGAAAGTAACGATACTTATATAATACGCTGTATTCGCTGTACGAATTCTTCCACTAAGAAAGCTACTGTAAATTACTTGAAAAATAGAACGATGATAAAGTTTACGAAAAAAAACAAAGGAAAAAAAATACTGCATTAATAAAATAAATAAATAATTATAATTGCATAAGTTGATAAAAAATGCTATGCAATAGCTTTACCGCGGCAGTCTCCGAGTGCCACACGTCTTTTTTTTATTTTGCTGCAACTATATCACAACCAGTTTAATATATACAAAGTATTCAAATCTTATATAAGTAAAATGACAGAGGTATGTCGTTATGCGTGCAATATTCAAAAAGTATTGGATAGATTTCTGACAATTTTTTTTTTCTTTAGACACTGTCCTCTGTCCTTATAAAAAAAGATTATCGCCATAACTTCAACAAATAAATGTTATTGAGGTGTTAAGAATGATTTTTATAAACACTACGCGTTCAATTTGCTATCTGTGGAGAAGTGGGGCAAGCGATGTGATGCTGTTTTTTTTTTCCTTTGATTATAAAATGTATTCTTAAAATAATAAAGAGAACAGACGATATCGCACATATCAGCTAGTAACTTACGTTACTACTGGTCGTGCAGAGGTTGAAATTAACGACTATAATGAGAAATACAAAGTTTTTCTTCACGTGTTAATATAGATATTATTATGTGTACTTATTTTTTCTTTTTTTCTATATGGAAGATACTGTATTGAGCATTGTACAAATATTGTAGGTTGTATATACGATGAATAGAGACTTACAAAAAGCCTTCGACGCGTCGATGACATAGAAAACATCGATTATCTATTTTTTTATTGATATCGTTAAAGGTTGTCATATTCGTTTATCTTACGTACGAGTGCTGATCCGGTGGTCATTATTCGACAAGAATTCATTAACTATTAGAGTTTCAATATTAACGGGAAAAAAAATCCTATACTTTTTATTGGTAACTTTAAAACTCGTCAGTACCAACTAAACAGAAAAGAAATAGTATCGGTTGAAAGACAGAGGAGGGAGATGTTCTTTACTCCTTTCCCACTGCCGATTTATTTATAGAGAAGAAGATAGATATAGATACGGCTTCGCAAAGACGTACCAACATAGAAAATGAGATAAATCGCAAAAAAAATTCGCAACCAATCTTCTAAATTATTACCGCCATTGTCAAGTAGGTAAGGAGTAGGTAACATTACAGGTGTCCTGTAATAATTTTAATGCTCTAACAAGAGGGTGGCTGTCTTGTTAGAACTTTCCAGGGAGTTTTTGTGGCGTCTCAGTATTCGTGATGTGTGGTATTATTTCCCATCCACTTCAATTGTGCACACAATAACTGAACCATATTACGTAAAACACCACATATATTATAAAATACAGAGTCAAATAATACAAGATTATGAATAAAATATAAAATCCACTATACAACAGTCTAAGATCCGGCCAAAAAAAAGCAATCTTTCCTATATAATACGTCAATGAAATTAAATGGCGAAAATCTTTTTTAATGGCTACTAAACAAGTCACGCTATCAAAACTAACTATATTTTTTAAGATTTTGTAGATGTTTAGATACTGTCTTTGAGACACTAAGTCATTCACTTTTTTTGGAGACTATATAACCCAAATATGTTCACTTTTCGGTACTATTTGCTATATAACAAAAAATAATTAGTCAAATAGGAGAAACGGTTCTGAATTACTGCTTACATACAATCGGAACATTCGGAAATTGTTTTTTATTTGTTAAGATTTTTTATCCATTTACAACGATTTTACGAATAAAGTATCGTTTGAACATTTCTTCTTTGAGATGATTTAAAGTAGGTAACAACTCCACATTAGTTATGTTGTCTGAAAAATGTTTAATGGAATATAAATTTACCTAAGAATTATTTTGAACCCCGCCAGTATATTCCACAGGAACGTAAGTCTGTAGGTTGAAGAACATTCCACATATTTCAAGGACTCCGTTAGCGCTCTAATAAGGGCTTCGAGATATCGGAACTTGAGTTTGGAAATTTTGTTTTCTTGGACTATTGTGTGAGGGGAGTAGAGATATATTTACTGGTGATAGGAGTTGTATTACTTGTCACTGGCCAATAACACTTTTGTTATTATTTTTAAATTATTTTTTTCTTATTTTAAATTAATATATGATACTAACCAAGGCATTAAAACATAACCTAATATTATAAACAATTATTTGTAAGGATGATTAAATATTTATAGGTGGTCGAGCCGTGCTGAAGAAATTACTGGTTTCAGCATGAATGGGACGTCTCGCCCGGGGTACTACCACCCGACCCACAGAAAACCGACGTAAAGTAACAGTGTTTGCATTGTTGCGTTTCGTTCAGTCACTGAGAGCGCCGTAGGCCAACCTCCCCACAAACACAGGCTGGCAACGCAATTGCGACTCCCCTAGTGTTGCTAGTATCTATGGACGGTGGTGATCACTTAACATCAGGTGACCCGGCCGTTTGTTTGCCTCCAATAATAAAAAAAATGTTATTGTTTTACAAAAAAAAGTACAGAACGGATTGTGATAAAACTTAAGAGCAATAGTTTATACATCAGAATAACAGAAACATATTTATAAAAAATTAATGTGTGCGGAGCCGCGAACGCAAATAACACATAATATGTTGAATAGAATTATGTACAAAATAAAAGTTAATTAAATTAAACACAGTTTATAGGTTATTTAATGGAGAATAATTAATGTAGACCAAAACTGCCTTTTACAGTAAGTACATAATTTCAATGAATGTCTTGGATGATATCCCAAATTAAATATTACGCACAACAAAAAATAGTTCTTTATTCTTGCGTAGCTTAACCCCTCGGCTGAATTTTTAAGACCAAAACCTAAAAGTGGTGCGTCATGCTTTTAAATATATAGCCGATCTTTTAAAACTATAATCTTACATTATATAATATGTTATTAAACATGTTTTTTCAATTTTCTGGTCTGTTGACCCACTTATGATGCACTCATCATATGGTCTATATTCGTTGGAACTTAAACACTTATGGCTTTTGGTTTGGGACAGTCCAGGCGCTAATTCCTACTATTTTGTTAAACTATAGACACCAATGCACCAAGAAATGGACCCAAATAATATAATAAACGGGGCTGATCGTCAGGATAATAAATTAAAATTTTCAAAATTCTCTATAATATCGGGTATTGCGAAGAAAATTTTTTGGTATATTATCAAGCCATTTCCTACGAATGTCCTGATTGAACGATATCAATATAAAGGATATTCAAATGAAGCTCTCGGTTTCCTCTCGTAGTTACATATCTTCGCTACACGAATAACATCAAAGTCAATCAAAAATTTATGTGTATAAAACACTACTTCTGATTCGCATCATTTACTCGAGACGAAATCATCATGATGGTGCAGTTTTATTTATCGATATTTGTTACCCGACCGTTTTGCTGGGTGTAAATTAAAATTTAGTACCTATTCATAAATAGTATGTACTTCTCTATCTACTTCTAGGTAAATTTTATTTACAACCCGTCCAGATGTACAAGCGTGATCGAAAGTTAAAAATCCAAATACAGGTCTAAATCCGTTTACCTTATCGTTTTTATTCCTTTCACTTAACAAGGTGTCCTATTTTTTTTCATTATACAAACGACATTTATCTCAGATTTTTTTTAAATCCGGCCATCCTTTAACTTTGATTAATGGCCAAACACTCAAACAAACGTACGCTCGAATTTATAATATATATCAATAAACCACTATAGATTAGAGTTTATATATAGATATATAGGTGTCCACGACATTATTCTTATCAAAACTGTTTTGCAATTTCTCAGAAATTACATGTTTTATCTTGATTCAATTTTGTCATGACTTTTTATGTAATTTCGTCAATAACATTTACCGTTATAATACTGTTACCAATTGTAAGTTATCTCTTTTAAACTTTATGATTAATCCTTAGCACCTATTGGGAAGTTTAATGATTCGTATAATATATACAGTTATTAAAAATCCTTCGTCTGCTTGTATAAGTATTATCAAAATCGTTACAGCTGTTTCAGAGATTGGTCCGGACAAAACACACAAACATGTAAGTTTTCTTTATATGATGAGATATTAGATTATGTATTATGTGATTACCTATTTTAAAATAGAACGAGGAGTAAGACTAAAAGATATAAAGGCTGAGAGCATTTTCTGCATGTATTTCCAGACAAATTTATTTGTAGTCAGTCCCCTGGGCCTTTTTCGGTACTGTTGGAAATCGTTTCGCTGGCGCCTCGGTTTACATTACAATGGAGAGGGCCGTTAGATCAAAAAGCATTTTTTATATGCCGAATATCCTGAAATATTCTATATCTTCGCAAATGTACTACTGGACTATTTCCATGTTTTCGCCTTTAAGGAATAAAACATTACTTATGAACGTCGTTTACAACATTTTATTTCTGTTTAGCATTAATTAATATATAAATAAACTAGGTGATTCCCAGCCGCTACGTTGGGTATTTAAAAAAAAATTGAAGAGAGGTTCAACGAAGCCAAAAAGAAGTGACCTAGAACCATCTATGAAAATCGGATGATGCAACTTTTTGGTTGTCATGCACGTCAATATCATCAAAATAAAAAGAAAAGGTGACATCTGACTCTACTGTTTTTTCATCGAACGATCGAGATGGACATGTAATAATCAGCAGCTGGATCATCAAATTAATCTTTAGCTAACATTCGTGGAAGCTCAGCGGGTAGCTATAACACGGAGGAAGTTCATTTGGTACGTGCATTGTATCTTTACTGTTATGTAGCTGGATCTGAACGAAAACTTTAAAGGTTCTCAAAGACCCTTCGGGGTCCCCCAGAGTAGCAGAAAGCCACCATAAGGCATTTTGGCGGTGCGCATGCTACATAATCATTACAATAAAAATCATTACTGCGCTTCAATTCCAGAGAAATTTCATGCATTATGCTATCATTGCATGTTCTATTAAACTGTTCCTGGAATACATAATTAACAGCAGTGTCCACATCATAAAAATATAATTGCGCATAATGTGGTGACCGACTATTTCCAGCAGTTCCATCCACCACCTTGCTCTGTGATAAAAAAAATATGGAACTGTATCGGGAACTTTAGCCTCTTAGCTAACCACGCGCATATGCAAACGACATATTATATTTTCGAATGTTTAAAGACTATTTTGTTGGCTCATTTTTTAATAAATCATCATTTGAAATGAGTCCACCATAAAAAAATATTGAAATATTAAAATACTAAACATTAAAATATTGACATTGGTTTAAGGCTGGTAATATTGCTTTACTCTTATAACAAAATATAGTAAACCAGTCCTGTTACCTAAAAATTTTGATATTCAATGAGACCAAAGAGAATAATACTAATTTCAGTGGTTTCATATGTTTACTGAAGATAAATTATTTATCAATTAAATATTGATGTATATTCTGAATTTACATATTATATTATGAATTTACATATTATATTATTATAAAATTAACCTACAATTTGACCAGTTAGTTTTAATGGGTATGTAAGGTATGAATAAGTTCCGTCACGTTAAAAATATTGAATGTAGGATGAAAAAAGGTAATTGGAACGTAAGAGTAAAATGGAGGATGACGAAACGTTTTTTTTTTTCATTTACATGTGTGTATATGTTGTGTGTCATTCACGCAATAGCGTGGGTAATGTATATTTTAATTAATTTAATGTATTTTATATAAAAAATAGCTTTGTTCACTTCTCCTCCATATAAACTTTAACTATGACAAATTTCACAATCATCCGTTCGCGCAATTCGCTTTAAAAGGGGTATAAAGTTTTTGTTTCACGTATTAGTATATAGATAAAATGATTAAATCGATATCTATGTATACATATAATAAGAAACTAAATCTAAGGTGTCTGTACTATTTAGATTTTTGTAAGATACATTACAATCAACTTTAGAAATGTCGATTAACCGTTTGTATGAACATGCATCATTGCTAAAATACTGTGTTCACGATAAGCAAAATCATAAAGCATATCTTCAGGTAGCATTTAATCTTTGTTTCATTAAAATCGGTTCAGTCTATCAAAAGTTATTGTACTTTTAATGGCGACGTGACTTGAGTACGAGAGAAAAGTAATAAGTACAAGGACTTAATACATTCAGATGACTTTATTAATCGCTGTTTTATTACATGAGTTTTCACGCGGATGAAGTCGCGGGCCTAGCTAGTTATTAATGTAAAGAGATAAAGTTGATTTATTACAGCCAATCGCCGGAAGTACTGATCAAATTTAACTATTTATTTATCTGATAGAAACCTATTTTATTTCTAAGTTAAATATTTATAATTCCTACTAAATCTTATGTTATAATTAAAGCGAACGAAGTTGATAAACACTTACATTTGACCTTTATCAAATTCGATTAATGTAGAAGATAATATATTGATGGTAAAACGTCAAACATAAATAATTTATTGCGAGATATTTGAAGAAAATTTTAGCGTCCCATCAACGGTATCGTTTATATTAGCATTCATTTTTGGAGAGATATATAATTGGTTTTCTGTCAGATGATTATAGAATTTTTCTCAACATGGATAGTAGAGTTGAATAAGAAAGAAACCGCAACGAAACAAAACACTCATTGCCTTTTTAAAACCTCTTAGTCCCACTCTAAATTACTAATGAATATTTCATCTAAACAAAGAGATACGTTATTGAAATGCGGAAGCAAGTACGTCGGTAAACTTTCAATGGTTATCACATTAAAAAACCCAAGGCTCTGTTATTTCTGAAAGTTTAAACAATGCCTTTCACAATATATTTTTAAACAGTTCTCTCGTAAACAGATACATACCTGTGTCATGATATTAGTAATGTAATTTTTGCAACAAATCAATGACTTCTTCGAAGCTGCATTTAACGTGAGTTCTATTGAGATGTAACTCAAAAATTAACTACTGAAAAAAAATAGTCGGAAGATATCTCTGGGAATACGTTCATTAATACATCTGTTGCTAAGGCATAATGTGTTTTTGCTCACGCTTATCTCTAGAAGTACTAGACATATTTGACAACTTATTATTGTATTTTATACCTTACTAGCGGGCCCGGCAGACATTGTCCCGCCCTGATAATGAAAAAATCCTTGACAAATTATACACTACAACGTTCCTCATCAATCACTCTATCCATCGGTGAAAACCGCATGAAAATCCGTTCGGTAGTTTTTGAGTTTATCGCGAACAGACAAACAGACAGACGCGGTAGGGGACTTTGTTTTATACTATGTAATGATTGTATTAACAAAGATCATGCTACGTGTCCATATAAGTGGGACAATTACTATAAAAAATGTGGGGAAGATACAACTCTCAAGCGGTCAGGAGTGTGACGCTATGCGGGCTATCGGGAGCCTAGGACGATTTAGGCACGCGAAAAGAACCGAGTATTGCCGAAAAAGTCCGAACTGTGAATACCTATCTCAGAAAACTACCTACGTAACAATATTACCTTATACACGATATATTTTAGATTAATGGCGTTGATAATAATTAATAGTTTTGAAAATAAAATATAAATTAAACGTCACACTACTGCTAGTAATTTTAATATGCCCGTAGGCGTATCACTCAAAAATGTATCACTATCGAATGTATTAAGTACCGCATACTATATTAAATTATGTTGCAACAAAGTCGTATCATTACATAAGCGTATCTCATACAACCGATATCTAATAAACATATAATTAAACATTATATCCGGACCCGATGAAAGACATGTCTATCTTGTAGTCATGTCACTTGAGAACGCATTGCGTTTGACGTTAGGTAACGAGAAGTCAAATTAGAATACATTATTCCTTTAAACTTGTTTCAATTTTAATTATGTATTGACATACGTTTATTAAAACACGTTTGTTTACAGATTTCAATATGTGTACTATCTGTTTTTTATTAATTCAATTAGTTACAATTACTTTCGTTATATGTAGTTCCGTAACCATATCATATAAGGCAGGATTCTATCCTATCCTAAATTATCGTTATAAGTTATTTCTAATTTCAATAGCATTTCATATATAGAATTATTCTAAACGGGTTATTTCAACTAGTAGCCGTCTAGAAGGCCTAACTTCGACCATAGTTCGTGGTTTTTTAAAGTTTCAAGATTGTTCTGGTTATTTTTTTCTGAAGTGTGTACAATCATTAAATATTTATTTTTAGTCTCTCACATCGCTGTCCAACCCGCACCCGGGCGCAGAATATGCTTAAGACGGGCCTATCTTTAATAATACCTTGTGGTGCAATTATAGTAAACCCTACTATCGAGTTAAGAGGTTAACTTGTTGACGACACGCGTCTTATGCTTAATGAATGATATCAGAGTATGCAATTTGTTATATCGCATACTCATTTGTAATATTCATTACCATGAAGTTGTTAATTTACATTCATGTTCGTAATATACAGCTCCGTGTCTTTGCGCATTTAAGATAATGAGTAAAACAAACAATACTTGCGTAAATATAAAAACCAGTCTTACTATTCACATTCGATATCGATCTTAGATTTTAATTGGTTGCAGAATACTTTGATAACAATAGAATATAAACCGTAAATTGTAGTGGCAGGATATTTTCTTATGACCCTACTACAGTCGGCCTCTTACGGCTGATAAAGATGATTGTAAGTTTTTTAGCGGTCACCATTGTTTTACTATTACGCTTGCCATCAAATACAGTGTCCTCACTATATCTCGCAACATAAAAGAGATAGCAACCACCCCCAACACTGTTCGCCTTTATTACAATATAATATAGGTTATAATCATCAGCCTGAACGTTGCCATCTATTAGTAACATATTTTTTTAGCATCAATTCTCTAGCTCCAGTGATTACCTCTATACATTTTCATAAAGTTCCTTTATAAGATTAAGTAAAGAGTACAGGTGAGAAAGAGACCAAGATATTTGACATACAAGTGAAGTAGTTATGTGTAAACAGTAGGGTGTGCCAAAAAAAATCGTTTTTTTTCTTGCTCTCACCCCAAAATATCATAGTATAGATCCAAACAAAAGTTATGACCAAAGGACAGCTCGTAATTTCAATTTTAAGAGGTCCTCCAACGAACTTTAAATTTTCCCATATAAATAAATACGTTTAGCCGCAAAACATAAAAAAAGCAAATTTAAAAAAAATCCAAATTTGATCGATCCGTAGAAATTTATATATTAAAGATAGAAATTTGACTCAATGAATTTATCGCTTAATGAGACCTACCCATGCATTTTTACAAAATAAAATTTCCTCGCAGTTTGCAAGTGACAAAAATGTTCAAAAAAAAATTCCCTATATTATTTATATGGGAAAATTTAAAGTTCCTCGGAGGCCCTCTTAAAATTTGAAATTAAGAGCGGTCCTTTGGATATATACTATGGTATTATGGAGTGAGAGCGAGAAAAAAAAATATCGACTTTTTTTGGCACACCCTAGTAAACAGGGAGGTATTTGAAAACCTGCGCCGCTGAAATGCAGTTTTTACGACCCGACGTAAAATACAACCTATTCATAACTGAATCCCATCTTAAGTTCGATGTTTATCGGTTTGTGTTATCGCTATGCTCTAGTGAAATACGTAATTAGGGAGGAGTATTATTCTTGTTGTTATTGTTTTTCTTATCACCCAATAGTTAATGTTCATCATCATAATCTTGTTACCCTTATTCCGCCAAAGTAGGATCGGCACTAGATGTTTTCCTCTTCCGCTCTCCCCTATCAGATATCATCTCAGTATTCACACCTTTCATATCATTTTTCACATAATCCACCCACACCTTTATCGATGTTCCTCTACTCCTATATTCGTCCACTGTCATACCCAAAACTTTTTTGTTACATGACTACGGTTAATGTTCCATTAAGTAAATTTTTGTTCAAAATCATGGGATATAATAAAGTCCAGATTGACATGAACAACCTCAATTTATCAATCACTGAGGTCTTTCCTTCTAAAGAGTTAGAATCTGAAAATTACGTCTTATTCAATTCACAACAAACTAAGTAAAAAATTACATTTTACGATGCGTGAAGTATATAGTCCTACGCTAAAAACAACTATACCATAAAACTATGAATCCTTTACTGGGTCATTATTCGTTTAACCGGCCTTCCGTCTGTCTGGAACTCAATTTTAATAACGATTCGGTGTAAAATATGACCTTTGGTCTGTTCAATTGTAACCGGAGAAATTGATATTTATGCCATCATGCTGTGGGTTGTTGATTTATAATCTTAAGTTTTTTACGTAACTAACTATCCGCCCCGGTTTTCCATGGGTTTACAGATGAAGGAGATGATACCAAATCTTCCATTTACAGTATTTACGACTATATGTATAAAAATACATAAATAAAATGGCAACTTAATGTCTCACTTAATAACCCACTTTTTATATGGAAATTTTTTGGCCCAAAGATTTCACTTTTCCGTAAAAAAATTACATTTTCTTTCATACAAATCTAGTCCTGACAATTACAAACAAAAAAAAAAACGAAATATTCGGCAACTGATTTTTATTTATAAATAGATTTTATTCTTATTTCATATATAAAACAGAAATAGCGCGTGGACCATTCAAATATTTTAACTTGACAAGTAAAAGCGTTTAAAGTAAAAAAAAATCATTTATATACCTAGTGTAATATTCTATAAAAATATTGTTTATGTCGAAATTAATTGATATTCTATAGAATTATTACAAGATAATATGAATATGTATTTTAAAGAAATTCATCCGATTGCAAAGAAACGTCGGTAAATTTGCAATACGCATGCTCTTGAAAATATCTAAGCTATTACCATAATTTTACAATAGGTGGCACGCGTCTCATTTTATTTGGAAGGGAACAACTACAATCAGCAGTGTAAAAGCAAATTTTATTTATTTTTTTATCGGCAAACGTATTACAGTTATTTTTGAACCTTATTCATTGTCTTTTCCCAAATTCACCTGAAGACGTTAATTCCTTGTAGTTATCAAATATATTATCTATACTCATATCATATCTATATCATTATAAAGAGGTAAAAGTGAATTTGTGAGTTTGTGACGTTGTAGGGCGTAATCTCAGGAACTACTGGTCCGATTTGAAAAATTATTTCAATGTTATTTAGCTAATTTATTAAGGAAGGTTATAGGCTATATTTCATTACGCTAAGATCAATAGGAGCAGGGCACCAGTGAAGAATGTTTCAAAATCGGGGTTTCTTTCTCTTGTGAGCTTCCGCTGTGTGTTAGCGTTAGCCCAAAGTAACAATTCCACGCGGACGAAGTCGCGAGCAGAGGCTACTACCAAATATAAACAACTAGCTGACCCGTGCCCACTTCGTTAGGCGGTAAACATTAATAAAGAACTACTTTTTGTGACTTGAATATAAAAATTAGACATGTGCTGTCGTTGACTTTTTTGTAGGCATTATCCATATATCTCTCATCGTTAAGGCAGCGTTCGTAAGAAACTTTTTCGTTCGACCGTTTTTCGTCCGACTTACTTCTCAAATCCGACTACCACAAGAAAGTCTTTTCATTTCTCGCGTTAATATATAGCCTATGACACTTACAAATAACGTGGCTTTCTATTAGTAAAAGAATTTTCAAAATCGGTTTAGTAGTTCCTGCGATTACCCCCTACGACTTCATAAACTCACAAACTTTACCTTTTTATAATATTAATATAAATAAATACGCGAATAATGAGCGAGTGCGGAGGTATGTGGGCCAGGAGCAGCCCAAGAGTTACAGGTAAGACATTTATAGGCAATACACTTTAGTTTTTGTCTTAGTTGGACCCGGTAGGTGATGTTTCTAGGCTTATTTTAAAAAAGATTTCTCACAAAGTAACTGGGTATATATTTGAATGAGTCCCTGGATAGTTTCGATTCACAATTGGCAATGGTAGATGTCGCTGCAATCGGGTACTAAGTATTTTAAGATTATTTGCGTTTAAAATTACAATTGAAATCGGTAATAACCAATTTGGTGCAGATGAAGTTGCACGGATCAGCCAGTTTATACTAGTGCTAAGAATTCACTACAACATACCATTTTATCAGACATTTTTGGTTAAATTCATTACTTTGTATTCATAACACCACATGATATATGTTTGTAAGTATGAATATACTACATAATTCTCGTAATAGCAGTACATCTGCATATCAGCTGTATCAACATAGCGCAAGGTCTTCTGATAAGGATATAGCTTCAATAATTCTTGGAATATTTTCTAATATAAACCTTAAAGTAATACGAAGATTGCGTCCTGGACCAGACACGTGGACTGATAGATATTATATCATACCAGGAATCTTGAATATTTGTCGCGTGGGAGACAATATGTTTTCGTAGAAACACGAGCCATGGATTATTCTAATAAATAATTCATGACATAAATGTTCGCTAATATTCATAAACGAGGCATCGACGTGTGTCATATTTTTATTATTACATGTTATTATTATATGGTTCATTTAAATCGGCTAGTGTTTTTGAACTTTCTCTAACGTTAATAAATATAGAAACAGTCCACTGGTAGTAATTCATTAATTTTAAGTTTGAAAGTACAAGTCCGCGTGGACGCTGCACCGTCCTGATAATAAAAATAATATATTATATTATATATATAATAGCAAATAATATGCCTAAACCTTCCTCATGAATCACTTTATCTACTGGTCAAAACCGCATGAAAATCCGTTAAGTAGTTTTTGACTTTATCGGGAACAGACAGACAGACAGACGCGGTCGAGGACTTTGTTTTATACTATGTAATGAAGAAAGACATGTGTGATCTGTGATTTTAAATCATCTTATACTGTTTTTTCTCGGTTACTGGTGTTAAGTTAAAAATCAATAGCTTTAGTATTGCTTAAGGTTGCCACATTTTATTAGAATAATAGAGTGTAGTATTCGATGAGTGTAGCAAAAAGGTTTAATGCATCAGAATACGGTGGGGTACGATATTTTTGCTGGGTAAAAGAGATCTTTCCACAGAAATCGCAACATACTCTCATCAAGTATAACCTAACATTTCGGTAATAGCAAACCGCATAGTCATGTCGCGTACTTCAATCAGCCGATGTATGCGATGTGGCACCCCTACATACGTAACTATACACGACAACCAGTAACAGAACTCTTTGGATTAGCCACGCATTAACGAAGCCACGGGCGAAAGCTAGCATATAATAATTGCCTAAAATAACATACTATATTATGAATTAGGAGTTACAACTCTAGTCCTGAGAATTAGACTTGCGTCACATTCTCTCTTAATGTCATGTGAAACTGTAAAAAAATGCTAAAAAATACGTCGAAAACAACACGTCTCTTACTCGTCGAATAAATGAATTTACATAAATACAAGTTTTGAATAGTAAATACAGGTATATATACGTATTCGTATCTTATATTACGATATTACTACATAGTTGTTGACATATACGAATATATTCCGGAAAGAATAAACACGTATTAAATTGATTTAATTATATATTCTTCTATACATAAATAGACAGAGGGAAAATAGTTAAAAACATCTTCCTCCTTTGTTTGTTAATCGATTTTCTTTATTTTTTTGTTAAGGAAACATTGACGGGCTTTAGCGTTATCAGTAATACAATTGAGGTAAGTTCGTTTTTTTTATTAACTTTGTTAACTTGAAAATTTATTCATTATGATCGAATTTGGATCATTGGGCAAACACTATATACACATATGCTAAGATAATTCAAGTCAATACAATTTTCTCCATGGCCTCAAAAAAGATTTTCTTTTCAGTTAAAAAATGGACATAGTTCTTTTCAAACTCTCCATGAAGTGTTTATTAATATAATTTTTTAATTGTTATCATAACAATATTTTTATAATATGTATTTAGTCTGTACATATTTTTCTACTAACTAGGAGTAGCACATTAATCAAACGGGAAGCGCATAGTGTACAGTATCGCAATAATGCAGTATCAAATAGAGATGTAACGAATATCCGTTTTCGTATCTCGTATCCGGCAAATCCGAATTTTTCGCTACGACCGGTTAAATTTTACTAGGTGTCTGAAAGACAATGTATATTTTAGTATAAATCAGTTATACAGAAAAACATTTTATTATGAAAACTAAGTTTCATGTAATAATTTTAAACTCGAAGTAAACATTATAACTCATATTATAAAAGATCGATATAATAAATAATCATATTATAAGTTCTAATTATAAAATCAAAGAACACTATGTTATTGTATTAATTAAAATCGCTGGTAACACATTTTTATACAGGAAAATTAACTCTTCAGTTGCAGGTAGCTTATAGAATAAGTGAGTTATAGATGATATTTTTATTGTTTTTTTTTCCTGGAGAATTTTAAAACTAATTAACCGGTACGCTTAGGGTTATATCTAATTTTAATTTCAAAACACTATTTCCAAATTGATGACTGTATTTCTTCTTTAGTTTCCAACAACAAGCTTATGTGTGTTAGCCACAGAGACATAATTGCCTTAATTCTACAGAGAAAGCTCTATCGTCACCGCCAAGCGGGAACAAATTGGTATATTTAGTCGCACTTATTCCCTTCTTTCATCCAGCAAACCGTTAGAAGATCTGCTTTTATGGAGGTTAGGCTTATAGTTTTCTGTGCGCGTAGATGAAATACCCGACAATTTTACCCGACTTTTCGGTTCTTCTGTAAATTTATGCCGAATAACCGGTAAACACTCGGCATATATACCTGACCCAATTAAAGTACAGTAGCTAACGTAACATTGTACAAACATAATAATTTTTCGACTTGATTTGAATTTAGGCTTTACTTATTCGAAAGATATATTGGGAAATTACGAACGATAGAGTAAAATTAAAAATTCCAATAACATCCTTACTTTTATTTTAAGACCGTGTGACTAACGCCTCATGAATGATGTACAATGTAATGATATGATGGTTCTTTTATAATCTAATTATTACATTATAATAATATATTTAATAGAGCGGATGCTGTGGTTATTTTATAGCTTGGATATTAGTCAACTCAATGCTATAAACGTAGCGATGGCGAAATAGTTAATGATCACGAGGCAGTATCTCTATGTTACAAATTCAATTTATTGTTACTTAAATTTCTTAACTGCATTTTTAAAAATGACCTGAAATAAACCTATTTGGACTATTTTATGGATAGCTAAATTTACAGTGTGGAAAATATAATATGAAAAACATATTTAAAAAAAAATTGATCATTTAAAAATCTTTTTTAAATACAAAGTTCGGCAAATATCACGACGAATTATGTATTTATTTGAATTATAAATAATTATAGTTTTTTTTATAACAATGATTGTGAATCCCCATGCCGCAGTGGTAGTAAGTCTTATCATTGAGCCGAACGTGGGTTCGATTTTCATACATGTGCAACGTTATGTGATGTAGATAATTATCTATTCCGTGTCTGAACTAATGCATCTATATGTGTGATATATCAGTTGTCTATCATTCTAAAACAATAATTGCTTTTAAAATTGAAATGCCTCAGTATTAAAAATAGGACAGTGTTCATACAATATTCTCTGTAATTTGTTATTTACAATACCTTTGAGGTATTTTGCCGTGCTTTGCTGAATTACGTAGAGTTGCTTGCATAATAAAGTATTAATTAAATTGTTTGAATACTTTTTATTTAACAAGTTTTTACTGTATTCATCGATTATAACTATAGATTAGTACTTACAAGAGATTTTTCTCGTTATATATATTTTTTCATATTTATTTAAAATGCACGGTTCACGATAGTTTACAATGACACATATTTTATAGTCCATTACCATAGAACCTCGTATCATTTAGTATTGTAACATAATATACTTGACCGGTTCTATGTTTATTTAAAGCAATGTCAACTCATTCTTGGCAGTCATATTTATTTGTTTGAATAAAGACTTTAAATGTTTGACAAACGTTAGTCATTAGTTAACGCCTTGTAACAATCATGCGCACTACGTTCACATTATTTTTAAATATTGGGTAAAATTATATTCGATTTGACAATCGAAAAATTCTAAAACACTTTAAAGATATTTTTTTGAATACTCACAAAGCTAGTAACTTCATCTATTCGGGAATGTAGTGTGTCCAAATACTCATCGAGCACAAGATGATTATTCAGTCTTATTGGTTGAGGAACTTTTATACGTAGATTCGGCTTCACTGATTTATGATTACTGTTAGCTCTCAAATCACCACTTTCACCACTAAATGGGCACGTCGCGGGAACGAAATGACCGTTGACCTGATCCATTTTCCCCAAACTCTCCTTCACCGATCCCCGTGGATCCTTCATGCAACAAATTTTAAATAAATTTGACATTTGATTATTCTATAACAGGAATGACGCTCGCGTGTGTGACAAACTGACTGACGGGACGGCGATCAGCGGCATAATATATATATGCATACCGATGGAGATACGGAGCAGAACTGACGCTTGACAGGCTGAAACGAGTCCGTTGTCTCGGCAACCGGCCACTGGGCATTCTAAGCAGTGCCCGCAAAAAATATCAACAATACGTCAGTAAGCCAGCGCCCGCGTGTGCGACCGTCGCCGACGACTATCCAACGCCTAGATGGCGGATATAATCACCTCAGATCAAGGTAACACGACTGCGGCGTAAGAGGTATTATCAGGCACTTGTGTACAATGACAGTGAGCGAGTGGAATCAGCGATTACCAAAACAGATATTATGAGACAAAATATTTGATTACTTTTATGATGATATGTCATAAATACGAACATATTTCTTACACTGTGTTTGGTTACTATTCATAAACAATTTTCGTTTTCCTATACTTCATAATATCACCTCATAAATATGAGAGCTTAGCGGGAAACGTTTTTATCTAATTTATAAGAATCCGTGTTCTCGTTCCGCTACATTTTTTAACATAAATAATTGATTACATTTAACACTTAATAGGTAATAAATATTAATTTATTTGACAAGGAAAAATATAGATATTAAACGTAATAGTAAGTTGATAAGTGCTAATGAGTTGGGTTAACTTTATCGCAACAAAATATAAGCGTAAAAACAAATATCTTTGAGACTTGTATACATATAAGACATTCAGCAAAGAATTTAAGTGGAGCGAAGCGTAACTTTACGGCTTTGCTTATAGTAACGGAGTAGTAGTATTTAGATGCATGGCTGTGTAAAAATACGCTACGATAACGTACACATTTCTTTATCAATGACCGTAGAAATTATTGTAAATTGTAACGTAACGTCCCTTCATGAAGTTTCCTCTTTTTTAGAATAGTAAAACAAGGATTATGTAGATATGTATACCAAGGTTATAAAACTCTTAATTCTTTTTTGTAATATGAGTAGTGTAAAATCAAAAAGTTGACAGTCCACTTTAACGAAAGCATACTATCGATAATTCAATTGGTTTCAAAGCAATTTAACGGTCAGTAATAATTTAGCGTAGTCTGATTTCTCTCGACATTATTTTTATTTTATGAGCACAGTTAGTGTTAATTAATAAAATGTCAAAATAAACGTTTCTTGTTTAATTTTTCTGAACGTCATGGACAGTAACGTTTTCGCTTTTATTCCACATATATCTGGGTCATTCCATGTCAAATCGACAATTTTTTTACCTGACCCCCTTTGATTTCGCTGATAATTTTCTATCTTTTTCTACCCCCCGATTGTATTTTTGAAGTTGTCATATTTCAGTACCAAAAAAAAAACGTCCATAAGAGTAAAAAAATAACATCAATGAGAGAAAAAAACTATTTTTTTTTTAAATAACAATTTCTTGGACGATAATCACTTGAAATTCTCCAATAAAATTTTATTTTTCAACTTTTGAGGTTTCACGAGGAAATAAAAAAAATTTCATAACAAAGTTATATAAAATCAGCAAAAATTCAACAAAAGTTTTTTTATAATCAAGAAAAAAAATTAGAAGCGACTGTCGTCACATCTTTTGATTAACGGGGATCATTGCAGAATTAGTTGAAGTATTTTTAGAGCAACAAAAAAAAAAAAAAAAACGGTCGGACTTTGAGAAAATTACGGTTTTTTCAAAAAAACTAAAATATTTCATAATTCTGAAAATTTTTTCATATTTTTTTTCGAAAACTACATTTAAAAACAAAAATTTTGAAAAAAAAAAGTTCCCAAACGGTCAATTTTTGAAAAAGTTCTGGCAATTTAAAAATAAAAGAGCGGTTTTTTTCAAAAATTCATAACTTTTTTTGAGTCGGGAAAAAAAATTCTGAAAAATAACTTTCGGGGGGTAGAAAAAGATAGAAAATTTTCAGCGAAATCAAAGGGGGTCAGGTAAAAAATTTGTCGATTTGACATGGAATGACCCATCTATAATCTATATATTATAAAACAAAATTCTCTGTCACGTCTGTCTGTCTGTCTATCTGCCTGTACGCGATAAACTCAAAAACTACTAAATGGATTTTCGTGCGGTTTTCACCGGTAGATAAAGTAATCCATGAGGAAGGTTTAGATATATAATTTGTCATGTTTTTTTTATTATCAGAGTAGAACAACGTCCACCGGGCCAGTTAGTGTATCTATACATATAAACATCCAATGGGGAAGCGGTTAAGAACATCTATCTCCATCCTCGGTTGGTTTTTCAGCTGACTTTCTTCATTTTTTATCTTGCTATTGATGAGCTTTATCAAATTTTCAATTAAATCAAAAGGGTTTGTATTTCTCTATGGTCGAAGGTCGACCATTAGACGAGCACTCGTCTAAATTTTAGAGCCATATCCCAAGTGTATTCAAGCTTATGTTTTGTATGACCGTTTGGTACAATAAATATCTAATACTAGCCCACCCGTACTCACTTGGTTGGACGGTAATAGGCATTATCAAGCCACAACTTTTCTCTAGAACTCAATCATATATATCTCATAATTAAGGCAGCGTTCGTAAGAAACGTTTTCGTTCGACCATTTTTCTCCGACTCCATATATTACCCCCTACAACCTTACAAACTTTACCTCTTTATAATTTTATTATAGATAATATGATTAGTTAATAACTTCTGCCCGCGACTTCGTCCGCGTAGTAATAGCTACTACTCTGGGCTAACGCTGACACACAGCAGAAGCTCTCAAAAAAAAAAATCTCGATTTTGAAACATTTTTCATCTGTGCTGGCTGTGTGTATATAGCCTATAACCATTCTCGATAAATGAGCTATATAACACTAAAAGAATTATTCAAATCGGACCAGTAGTTCCTGAGATTACCCCTTACAACGCCACAACGTCACAAACTTTACCTCTTTATAATATTAATATAGATTAAATCAAAGTATGATCTTTTAATATTAATCATTCTAATTTAAAAATCTAAATAGGTATGGTATCTGATCTCATCAACGAAAAAACCTTTGTGTGTCTTCTATTAATTTTCGATCGAGCCATGAGATAAGTCACGTACGTTCAGCTAATAGTTCAATTGTAAAGCAAACAGCAATAAACATACAGCGTGAAAACCTTTTAGAATATATGGTTCTTTTTTATATCTGTTCAAATGTTAGCTAGACTACTAATACTGTACTTCTAAGTGGAATAACGTTCTACGTTAGCAACAAATATTAATGATTGTCTCTATTTGACAAGCTCTTTTCCGTGCGAAAACGCTTTCACGCGGGAAAGAGTGCGTATCCAGAGTCAAGTCTTGTAAATTATTGTACGCGCTTTCCCGTTTTCAATCCTGCACCCTCGAATCACGAGTGAAAGAGCGTGTTATTAAAGGCAGGTAATAATACCGATTATAAAGGACTTCATTAAAAATTATACACTTATTAAGTAGTGGCAGCCGCCCGACACTTCTCAGTTTGTATATTTTTAATAAATGGAATTATACATTATCTTCATGTAACTCCATACACATAACAAATTGAAGCCTCGTTAAAATAAAGATATTATTATATCTACTGTAGAATTTCAAAAACGCTTTAGAACGTTTTGCGTGCAATAAAAAACACACAGATATAAAAACTTTGTGATGATCGCTCAAATGGTCCTTTAGTTTATTTTCAATAATTTCAAAACCCCCAAAACAATATTTTCTTGAATAATAACGTTTACGAAGATGTCTACAATAAAAAATATGAAATCAATTTATAAATATATTAAAGTTTGAACAAAAACTGATAACAATTTGTCTTGAAATAACAATTGAATTATTTTCGTAACAGTAAATCTCTCGGTAATATCCAGAACGTTCAACTATATACAATTGGTATTTGTTATATCACGGAAAAGGTAACTCCCGTGAAGTTTTCAAACGTATATTGCACCGACCTGCTTCAGTACAAAGGTGTGACTCAATAGCTACTAAATGCAATGGGGAAATCTTACTGTAACTTATTTTCATCATAAACAGGATAAGTAACACGTTATAGTTACCTTTTGTTTTGAAATATAATGCAATTAGCGAACTCGGTAGGTGAATATTCTCCAGCCTTAGACCTTGGTAAATCATGCATATATTTCCCGAACTTCCCCCCCGATTATAAAAAAATCCTAAACAAATTATATACCAAAACGTTCCTCGTGAATCAGTTTATCCATTGGTGAAAATTGCATAAAGATCCGTCCAGTAGTTTTTGAGTTTATCGCGAACAGACAAACATACAGACGCGGTAGGGGACTTTGTTTTATACTATGTAATATATTGAAATGAAATGTAGTCAGGGATATTAGCGGGTAAAAAATAAATATATATGTTTTTTATATGAAAAATCTAACAAAAAATATTTTTAAGAAGCAAAAAGCTATATCACCCGCTTCCAACTACAGTTAAGAATCACCTAGGTGACTAAGCGCTACTATACATATGAAACAACAGTCGTAATATAGCTTACCTCATAAAGAATACCCTTCGAAGACGACTGTAAAGTCATTCAAAGCTTAGAGGATAACTGTCTATTTATTTGATTGAAACTATGATGAATTTTTAGATCGCTCACATGAGAAATGATGATTCCATGAAAACTTTAATTCCCTAGTTCATACTCTTGGAGTTTTATTTTCCCAGTATATACTTAAATAGCTAATTTAAAGCTTTCTTCAAGGTGCCATCCTTACCTTACACCTGTACACCGTAATTCATCAAAATTGTTACAGCGGTTTATGTGTAAACATAACATACAAAGTCACATTCTAATTTATAATATTATTTCGGATTGGTGTTATATTAGTATGGATGATTTACCGTTGACTATATATAACCTGGACAAATTTCGATTTTAGATATTAGATTTATATATATTAGATATATATTAGATATATTTTAGATAACATTAGTCGCCGAGCACAGCACATTGTAGTAGATGGTAGAGCCACATTGAAGCTATTATTGGTTTCAGCATGAACGGGTCGGCTCGCCCGGGGTACTACCACCCTCTCACTGAAAACCGACGTGAAGTAACAGTGCTTGCGCTGTTGCGTTTAGTTTGATCAGTGAGAGCGCCGGATATCCACCTCACCACCCATCTCCCTTCCCCATTCCCCCTCTCTCTACCCCCACTCTCCCTCCCTCAAACACAGGCCGGCAACGCACTTACGACTCCCCTGGTGTTGCTGGTGTCTATGGA
Organism: Antheraea yamamai; assembly: GCA_036509395.1. Taxonomy (NCBI): domain Eukaryota; kingdom Metazoa; phylum Arthropoda; class Insecta; order Lepidoptera; family Saturniidae; genus Antheraea; species Antheraea yamamai. Next base: position 17,958,121 of record AP028433.1, read on the forward strand.
CGGCGGTGATCACTTACCATCAGATGACCCGCCTGTACGTTTGCCCGTACAATATATTAAAAAAAATAACATAGTGTTCCACTAGCTACATTTGAAAGACACTCTCTCTAAGTTTAACGCGTTTACCACCTTGGACCACACTGTCATTTAAAATTAGTTGAAATTATCCGTTTTAAAAACCTATGAAGTATATAAAAAATACACATATTATCAATCTTTAACATTAAATCAAAGTATTCGATGTTTATTTTTTAATTGAAATACTAGTTATACCGTTATCCTTTTCACTTATTACAATTATTCTGTTTCAAAAGAATATCATAAAAAAATCAAATAGAGAATATCCATACAGTCACAATATACCAAAAGCCATTATTAGTCAACTGCTGGATCCGTCCGTACAAAGAGCATTATTTAGTGCACAGTATCGCAGTATTAACTAGAATTATAAGAGATAACAGAAGCGAGTGTATGATTTAGATATTGATGATCTGCCAGCAGCAACTAGGTGTCTGTCGCGTTTACAGAGTTATAGTAACATTATTACCATACTTTCAAATATATATATCATTACATAGTATAAAACAAAGTCCCCTACCGCGTCTGTCTCTCTGTCTGTTCGCGATAAACTCAAAAACTACCGAACGGATTGTCATGCGGTTTTCACCAGTGGATAGAGTAATTGATGAGGAACGTTTTAGTATATAATTTGTCAAGGATTTTTTCATAATCAGCGCGGGACAACGTCTGCCGGGCCCGCTAGTATAATATATTTTGAAATATTGGTGGCATTTTATGTAATCGTAACCGAACTACGGTTAATTCCTGGAAAATTCTCATAAGGGAGCCACCATCTTTTTAAAACATTAAAATTATCACAAGAGACTTAATATTATTACCTACTCGACAACGACAGTAATACTCTGGAAGATCGGTTACCAAAAATAAAACTAATAACAATTCATATCCTAGATTATTCATAATGACCAGTTGAAGAGTCTTGACCTTTATTAATAAAAATGAAGGCCTTAAAGAGAATAGATAAAATAAAATAGAGTATAGATTAAGTCAATAATACGGTATCAATATTCATTCCGACGTTCATAATCATTAATACACCACCGATCGTTTAGTATTTGTTCAATCTAAAGGTTGTTAGTAATATTCTCAAAAGAATAAATATCTAATAAACATTTTATAGAAATACTTGATAAAAATTTGCATATATTTCTTTATCCGTGACTAAACCACTTCAACGCTATGAATACAGAACACTTGAATAGTTATATGAAAATAGCTTGTATTCCTTATCGTACATTGTTATGATAAATTCACAGAGGAAAGCAATTTTATCAGAGTGGACTCTATAGCATTTAGATTGAATGCATTGAACTGAATCGCTAAACAGTGTAGTAAACTAATACGGTGTTGTTACAAAAAAGTTAAATACGTATTGAAAACTTGCTTTAAAAAGGTTTCGTATTACATACACTCTATCTAATACTATCTTATATATTAATACGTGAAGCCAAAACTTTGTACCCCTTTTTAAGCGAGTTGCGCGAACGGGTGAACGTGAAATTTGGCATAGTTAAAGTTTATATGTAGGAGAAATGCAGAAAACTATTTTTTTAATATAAAATGCATTACAAGCATACTAAATTAGTCAAAATATACATTACTCACACTACTGCTTGAATTTTTCACAACATGCACAACACAACAACATGCAAATGAAAAAGATATTTTGACATCCGTCATTTTACTCTTACGTTCCAATTCCCTTTTCAATATTTTAACATGACTGACATTGCATGCCTTACATGCTCTTTGAAATCAACTGATCAAATTATAGGTTACTTTTATTGTAATATAGTATGTAAATTCATAATATACATTAATAATTAATTGATAAATAATTTATCTTTAGTAAATTTATGGAACCACTGAAATGATTATTATTCTCTTTGGTCTTATTGAATGACAAAATTTTTAGGTGACAGGATTGCTTTCACTTCATGTCACTTTGCTTCATGTTGTCATAAGAGTAAAGCAATATTACCAAAGTCAAAGTCAATATTTTAATGTTTAGTATTTTTTTATGGTGAACTCAAATTCAAATTCAAAAACACTTTATTCAATTTAGGCCCTAAGAAGGCACTTATGAACGTCAAAACTACCACAGGTTCGGAAAACAACCCAGTCATCGAGAAGAACCGGCAAGAAACTCGATCTGGTTTATCTTTTTAACAAATATATATAATATTTAGAATAATAATATATTCTATATAATAGTAAATTTCACAAACGTTTTAATGGATGCACAGAGATGAGTCAATTCCAGACACCAACTCACTTGAAATGATAATTCAATAAAAAATGAGCCTAAAAATACTTTGTAAAATCAAAATAAGAAAATTTGTTTGCTTATGAAAGTAATCTTAGATCTCCGGCTTTACAATGATGCAGTTCAACCTGATGCAGCAATTATATTTAGTACAGTTAATGATGAATTTTGAACAAAAATTAATTTATTTTCAAAAGTTAATGATAGTATTAAAACATCTTTGTTTTGTATTCATCATTTGATTCTATTGTGTATCCATTACTTTTCCAAACGATGATACTGGGCATATCATATCATTCCTCATAATGTACAGACTACGTTTAATTCAATATCACGCAGAAATACCACCCACACATGGTGTCGAAATAAATTAAATTATTAAATTTCAAATCTAAAATTAGTTTTTTATTTAATTAATCTCTGCAGGATTTTTTCCTTAATTTTTAAGTTATTCATTATCGAATTGTATTATTTTATTTTCTTCTTAATTTTTTCATAATTCTTTCTTCTACTTTTATTGTTTTCCGCGTCGCATCTTATGATGGTTAATGCTGTAGTCAACTATAATTAGTGACATAAATAATTTTAAGTTTTTTCCATGTATGTTTTTACCTTCTTATTTTATGTTACTGTTGTTGATTCTTATGATAAATAAATAAATAAATAAAGCTGCCTGAGAGCCTTTATGTAACCGCCTGAATTTTGTTTCAAATTTATAATTAATTTTCTTATTCATTTAGACATAGTTTTTTTTAAATATTTGTATAATTAAAAAAAAAGTTGCAAATAACTGAGTAGCCATGATGAAAACCTTTGATTATAGAAGTATACCTTTTGACAAAAGAACCCTAATAAAGTTCAAAATTTAAAAAATCGATGAACTATGGTCGAATATCGACCACTGGGCGCCCACTAATATCGTCTAATTACATCATTTAGACATAGTGTGGCTTTTTATCAGTGAAAGAATTTTTTAAATCCGACTCATAGTTCCAGAGATTAGCTCTTACGAACTATTAATCTTTACATTATTAATACGTGTTTTAAGATATCGGAATTCTTCTTAAGTTCTCATTTCATTTTTATTACTAGACAAGAGTATACTGCTTGGTATACGGGAATACCATTTGCGTAATCTATAAGAAATCCAAACCAATATGACTTTAATTTTAGTCATACGACTGACCACAGAGACCTAGTAACCTATTAAAATTTACCTACACACAGCTATATAACAAAGGTACAAATTAACTAGGAAACTATTTTTCTGAACAAAGAAAAAAAGAGAACAAACCAAATATTTAAGTAAGTATATAAGGTTCTCTTAGTTCAGAGAATTATAAATAAATATTTCATGGTTTTTTATATCATTGGAGGCAAACGAACAGGTGGGTTACCTGATGTTAAGTGATCACCACTGTCCATAGACACTTGCAACGCCAAGGGAGTCGCAAGTGCGTTGCCAGCCTGTTTGGGGGAGGGGGAGTGGGGTAGGGGCGGGGTTGGTGGGTAACCGGCGCTCTCACTGACCGAACGAAACGCTACAATGCAAACACTGTTACTTCACGTCGGTTTTCTGTGGGTCGGGTGGTACTACCCCGGCCGAGCCGACCCATTCATTCTGAAACCAATAATAGCTTCAGCGTGGCTCTACCACCTACAAAAAATATATACTATATTCTTAATATATTATATTCTATATAATATAGTATATACTATATTCATATAAATATTACTATATTCATACTATATTAAATATAAACTGTTATAAAATGAAAGCTTGTAATATATAATGCGATGTTTCCTTTATTATAATAGGTAAATCAATTTTAAAGAAAATCCAACTGAATGTTATTCCATTCATCTTTTATTTCCTATAATTAAATGTGTAAAGCGCTCTACGTCTTGCCGTTGAATGAGATTGACAAAGTGTAGCAGATCGAATGAACTCTGTCCGGATAAATTACTTTAATATTGGCCATTATACCAATACCAAGAAATATTGGAATTCGAATTCGCGAAAATGTAGATATAACGCAAATCTTCGCCGAACTATGCTAATATAGTATAACTATTAAAAGTCTTGAGCCAATATATCGAATGATACCATTACACCATGATCGAAGCATGCAAAAAATATTTTTAAATGAATATGAAATAACACCCACAAAACCGTTCCTTCACCAACCAACACCGTATCCTGCCATAACAGAGCCGATATCGAATTCCCGACGATAATATTTATCAAGTGCCGATACGTTCTGTGTATGGCACGCAACACTGCGCAGGCGCACAGATGCGTTGCGACCACGTAGACTCACTATTCAAAGGCATTGTCTATGTAATAAATAGTACATTAATTTTAACATATCGGTACTATACGCGTTATATATCTAGATGATACGGGCACTATACCCACCCCACAACGGTATTACATCACACGGATACGATACGTTCCAGTGGGTAGTGTTATTCATGTTTTCTATCGCGCTTAATACGTTTATAGCTCGTTCATAGTATGGACCGATGCAGTGAGCCGAGAAGGTTTGATTATCCATTCTGGTTTTATAATTATTTGTAAATACATACTGACTTTTATATCTCTTTATTTTATACCTCGTTAATACAAATTTCCTCCTTTTTACAATTTTGAGTCCTTCAAACAACGTGCAGAGATTTTTCAATAGACCTACATAACAGCGACGACTGATGATCAACTGTCTTTACCCTCATATATAATGTCATCCCTACACCAAAACACAATAAAAAAAGTTCTAATAGTACCAACACATCTACGAGATTAAAGTGACCCACTATCCAATGGTTTATCTATACTAATATTATAAAGAGGTAAAGTTTATGACGTTGTAGGGGGTAATCTCAGGAACTACTGGTCCGATTTCTTTCGAAGTGTTCTATAGCTCATTTATCGGGGAAGGTTATAGGCTATATATCATCACGCTAAGACTTATAGGAGCGGAGCACAAATGAAGAATGTTTCAAAATCGGGGTATTTTTTCAGCTACGTGTTAGCGTTAACCCAAAGTTAACGCGGACGAAGTAGCAGGCAGAGGTTAGTATTATATACATCTTTAGTATTTGGAATCTTTGATTATGACAACCATGATAGCTTTTTTTAACGGATAATAGACGAAGAACTATTTAGGGTTGTTCACGTACTACACAACATACATCTATAGTTTGACGTCAAGTTCTTGATTGACATTTTCTATTAACGGTGATAAGAATCACAAGTTAAATCAATGTCAGTTACTGAGACCCATTTCCTCCTTTTATTCTATGAACGTATTAATATCTAAATGTCGCGTGTTAGTTGATCATAGGAAAGTTATGACGTGGTTTAAGTGTAATAGAGCGTTCTAATACTTCCGACGTGTATTCATCAATACCACGACGATTGTCATTCATGTCATGCTTAGTTTCTCAGAAGTAGGGATTTAACATAACGCACAAACGACTACGTTCGCATTGGCACGTTTTCGAAATATATACTTATGTTGGGAAAACACTTAATATCCTATATTTTAGTATGACGTCAGTGAATAAAAAAGGAGAAGTTTTGCAATCGGTTTTTTTCATAGAAATTCTTTTTTTGAAGTGAATACCTATTTAGCCGTGTTGAACGACTAAAAAAAATATTTGGTAGGCGAAACACTTATGATGTCGACATGCTCGTGATTTATTATTGCGCTTGCGCAAGACTGGTGACGCGTAGTATCACACACTACTTGTGTATATGTAACTAACCTCTACCCGCGACTTCGTCCGTGTAAAATAGTTACTTTGGGCTAACGCTAACCCGCAGCGGAAGCTCTCAAAAGGAAAAAACACCCCGATTTTGAAACATTTTTCATTGGTGCTCCGCTCCTATTGGTCTTAGTATGATGATATATAGTCTATGACCTTCCTCAATAAATGAGCTATATAACACTAAAATAATGTTTCAAATCGGACCAGTAGCTCCTGAGATTACCTCTTACAACGTCACAAATTCACAAACTTCACCTCTTTATAATATTAGTATGGATTATTAGTATAGATATTGATATTTTGTATTGAGCTTGTACAATTCATCATATGTTTGATGAATTAGTGAACTGTATAAAAATGTATATGATTATTGCTCGGAGTGCCAATAGATGCGAAACCTAAAGTAATGTTAATAATTACAATTTACAAATGATAAAATTTAAATGATTCATTCTATAATTTATTTCAAAATTCAATAAGTAACGCAGTTATTTCTTGTTTTGAGTTTTCACTTTTGTCGGCAGTCCTTATGACGGCCTCGACGTTTTTCTTAAGTACAATCTACCGAGAAACTAATTTGTAGAAACAGAACAAAGCAATTTGTACCACCCGTTTACTAGGTCCAATTGTTTTACTGTTATTGAATATGTTTATCGGAAGGTTATTGTTCAGGACATTTGAGTCTCGTATGATTTCATATTTCTTTTTGTAATAATTTTATGTTAATGTTCTATGTTTCTGTTGAGGACAAATGAGTGTTGAAAGTTTCTATGTTACGCCAAAGTTCGTAAATTATAGCCGTGTTATTACAAAAAAGTTAAATACGTATTGAATACTTGATTTAAAAAAGTTTGTATACTTACGTATTAAATGCACTGCGCTTGCCGACGGCTGCCGCGGCAAGATCGTGTTATCCTTTTTCACAAGTATAACCTGACCTAGCCAAACAGAGATAGAAGAGCAAGATGTCGAACGTTCGGCGAGCGCAGTGCACTTAATACGTAAGTATCTAAACTTTTTTAAAGCAAGTATTCAATACGTGTTTAACTTTTTTGTAATAACACCCCTTATGTTTATATAATTATTGTTATTACTTAGAATAGACGTAATTATTGTTATTACTAAAAAGTCATTTACAAGTAAATTTACCAGAATAGTAAAATGGCCTCGGGGACGAGGTAATATTATTTTTAATAACTGATTTTATTATTGCCTGAAAATTATAGCATGACAATCGCGTTTAAAATCGACTCTCCGTGATACATACATAACATGAATATTTTTCTTATTGACACAGTTGTGAAGATTGGTGTCGTATAATTTAATTGTTATGATTATCGTTTCTCATGACGTGGTTATCACATGATCTGTTAAAGACATTTCAAATTTGATATATCCTTCAGGCACAGTACATTTTTCTGTGTTAAAAGTACCCCTATATCCTTTTCTGTACTCCTTACTACGTGTATACAAAATTCCATGTCGATCGGTTATGCAGTTACGGCGTGAAAGCGTAACAAACTAGCCAACTCATATTCGCATTTATAATATTATATTAGTAAGGACTTCGCTTGCGTTAATTAGATTTGACCTACCTTTAGGAACAGTATTTTTTTTCTGAATAAAATACATACACGATGTTCTCTTCTATACCCCAGACAAACGTATACGCAAAATTTCTACAGCCAATCCAGTAGTTAGGGCGCGAAATTGTAACAAACAAACTCACATTCGCATTTATATTACTAGCACCTGCTCGCGGCTTCGCTCGCATTAATATAGATTTGACGTATCCTTACGAAAAGTACTTTTTTCTGAATAAAAGTGTACTCTACTTTGTAACTATTTCCTTTTATTGATTTCTGACAATATGTATGAAGGAATTTTTGGTGAGATCTCAGTTTGTCATGAAGTGGATTTTATATTTTATACATAATCTTGTGTTATTTGAGTCTCTATATGTTTTGTAAATTGTAATGATAGTGTTTACGTAATATAGTTCGGTTATTGTGCAAGTGAAGTGGATTGGAAATAATACCATGGGGGGTGAATACTGAGAAGAAAAACTCCTTGGAAAGTTCTAACAAGGGGGCCACCATCTTGTTAGAATATTGAATTAATCACAAGACCACCTGTAGTATTATTACGTACTCGATAGTGGCAGTAATCGTTTAGAAGATTTGTTGCCAAAACAATACATGTATGAAAAGCGTTTGAAAGTGTAACAAGCAAAGGTTAGGTTTCTTCGCATTCGCATTTATAATTTTATTTAGGACTAGCTGACCCGTGCAACTTCGTCTGCACCAAATCGGTTATCACTGGTGCCAATTGTATTTTTAAACGCGAAAAATTTTAATATAGGTAACTAAAACCTTATTGCAGCTACACCATCGGTTTCCAATTGTGAATCCAAACTATCAAGGGACTCACTCAAACATATACCCAGATGGTATGTGAGAAATCTTTTAAAATAAGCCTACAACCCGTTCGTAGCAACCAACATATGTATATTGGTGGTAATGTGAAAAAAAGCTTTAAAGGTCTATGGACCCCCCAGTTTCTAACAAAGTTCCTTTCGCTTTTTTGTAGACGTTTACTATACAGTCAGTAGAGTTTACATTATAAAATATCAAGTTGATAGAGTTAAATTGTAAATTAAACAATAAAATGTATTCATTCAATAAAATAATGATAAATGAAACACTGAATAATATCATAACTATTTTCAACTTGTATTAAAACTTTTTCACACTCCATTGTATTGAAGAAAAATATAAATATTAAAAAGATATGAGCACGACGCGTCAAATGTCACTTGCCTGTAACTATTTGTCTAAGAGCTAGCAACGGTTTCGAAAAAGAAAATAAGCCAGCTTTTATATATCTTTATGTTCTTCCGAACAGAGTGCGGGCTACTTGGCTGCCGGTAAACGTTGCGTTTATTAGTGCATATCGCACCTTTACAGGCAAAAATATTGATTTTTATATAATTTTTGAGTGTTTTGTTTTTTACTAACTTAGAAACGCTACTAAAACATGAAATTATCATTGCCAGACATTTTTGTTATTAACAATAATGTGCCCGATGCTATTTTTTTTGTAAATAAAATAAAGTACGTCCAAACCATGTTAAGATAGCTGTAATTTTAATATTATTATTATTTATTTTTTAATGAAGGCTTAGTCGCCTTCTCGGCTATATCACCTAAGTTACATACAACTATATAACAATAAGAATGACAATAAACTTAACAATAGCTTATATTAATTTTGTACAATTGTTTAGAATTTTTCGAAGTGGGGTCAGACAATAACGAATTGTACCAACCAGTGTGAAACGAACCAGAAGCATTAAGCCTAGATCTAATATCTTTGTTTCGAACACATTCTGCCAGGATGTGGTGCACATCATCGATTAGCTCATAACTCTGGCAGAGTGGTGATAGTACTTTACGCATCAGGTAGGTGAACTTTTTACATGGGATGTGTTCTGAGCGTAATCTTATTCCTGTGATTGCTTCCCGACGGCAAATCGTACTGTCATCAATCCATGGTGACCTTAAGGGGCGTGGCTGAATCGTTTTGTACCATATTCGTTTTGTTTTAGAACGCTCACCAAAGTATTCCTTCCAATGCGAGTAACAGCTATTTTTAAATACTGAGCATACATCCAAGTAAGTTGATAAAATATTAATAGGAGCCCCTTCGGAGGATCCTTCTCTAGCTAAAAGATCAGCTCTTTCATTCCCAGTTATACCTATATGAGAAGGGATCCATTTTAAAGTAATTACTCTGTTCTTTGCTTTGAAATCTAGTAATTGCTTCAAAATAGTGTATGTAGGCTATCGGTATTCCTCGAAAAGTCGAGGTACATCGCGCTACGTGTTGAAGAACACTTTTTGAATCGCATAAAATAACACTTTTAATGGACTCAGTTGATTGTGCAAATGATAAGGCCTCTGCATTTGCTATTAATTCGAATGACTTAAATTTAAATATAATTTTGCCAGCTTAATATTGTCTCCTAAGATGTAACGGACATATGCTCAATTCGCTTTCCATGACATGGATTGGAATACTTTTAATGAAACCCCCGATAATTCTCATGGCCTGGTTTTGGACTTTTTCAAGTTTATAGAGGTTAACCTGAGCACTACTATCATAAAGAAAGCTGGCATAGTCAATTCGACTGCGTGTAATATTGAAGTATAAACGAACTAAATGTTATGGATGAACACCCCAATTAAAACCGGCTAATGCTTTGAAAACGTTTAGAAACTTAGAGGTAGATACTGCAACTGCATTGATGCTTACCCCATTTTATGTATGATAAAGATAGCGATAATTGTGGAAGCGCCTGTTATAGACGCATGTATTCAAGATGACGTCAGTCTCAAGTCATATGTCTACGTTTATCGTTGTTTTTCGTTTACGGTGTAATCTCAATATCATAATGGTTAATAAAATGAAATATGTTCTTTCTAATGGAAAAAATAAAATGGTTTGAAATGAATTATTTTATATATAAAGAATATCATTGGGCACATTATTATCAATAACAAAATTGTCTGGCAGTGATAAATTCATGTTTTAATAGCCTTTAAAAGTTACTGAAAAAAAAATGTACCTTAAATTATTTATAACCCAAAATTTTAACCTGTAAAGGTGTGATGCGCATTAAAAAACACAACGTTAACCGGCTACCAGGTATCCTGAATTCTGTTTGGAAGGGCACAGTATATCTTCATTTTAAAGAACCAGCTTTTCTAAAATTCTCGTTCTTCCAACATTGCCGGCTCTTGTACTAAGGTGTCGCAAAAAAGTCTAGTTACATTAACTACAATTTTTTGTCTTTCGTTATCCTGGAGAACACCTTGCGTTTTATGGGACAAAAAGTACCCTAAATGTAACCTTGGAATATTAGTTATTATTGTATCAAGTTTCGTTAAAATCGGTTCAGTACTTTCAGCGTGATGCGTGTTCACAGGGACAGAAAGACAGACAGACAGACAGACAAAAATTGTAAAAAGATTATTTTTGGCTTCTATATCGATAACAAAGTCTACCCCGATCAAAATTTTCAAAAAATATTTAATGTACAGATTTGACCTTGCTACAGTTTTATTATAGTATAGATTGGAATTTATTTTGATTGAAAATAGCATGCTTAGGAGTGTCGCAATTCACCCGGTTTACACAATAACCCAGCGGGATTGCATTGGTTTGCACTCGACTAGATCACACCTACCATATACATGGTGAGAAACTAATCACAGAGGCTCTCTTTTAGTCTATCGTATTTCGGAATCAGCCAATGTCAGGCAGCCGATATGACAGAGACAACTGAATCGATCATGGTTTAGTTGAGAGCGTGTTCGGGCTACGCGTCGCTGGACGTATGTTCGAATTCTAGCAACGAAGGAAAACATGGTGTCGAAACCACAGCACGTTATTATTACAGGGCCTATTCTAAATCTGCCTGGCTAGCTAGCCTCAAGTTGAAAACGTGGCTCCAAGCACCTGTCGGTGTGTTCCGGCAACCATATTTGAGAGCCAGGCCCTTCTAGTTTTAGCGTGTTTACGATATTAGACCATATCGTCTTTTAACATGAGACGATATTGTGGTGAAACGCTGAAACCTACGAAGTATAAAAAAAGTCGGTCTATATGTCTGTAAATATCTCAAAGTCGCTATTGTTAGTTAATTTGAATGGAGCTACAAAAGTCTTAAAGCCTTAGAGATGCTTAAGAAAGCAATAATAATAAAACGAATACTTTAATACAATGGGTATTAAATTTAAATAACATTGAATGATAAACAGGTTTCGTTGGAGATAAATAAAATACATTATTTATTTTTCCGAATACGAAGGAACTTTATTTGACCAATAACAGACAAATATTTTCGTAAATTGCTCAAGTTCCATATTCATTGGTTGGATTTAAATTTTAAACAGTTCTCGTTTTATGACGAAATAGGAGCTTATCATAGTATATTTCGCGTGATATGAATTTCATAATATACATATTAAATTTTATAATTTCATAAATGTGCATTAAAGATATGGAATTTTCCTAAAATGTAAATACAATTAAAACTTTTTAAATATAATAATTATAATGTTATGCATGATATCTTAGTATAGAGATAGTAAGTGACATAAGTATTATCTATCTATATTAAATTCTTTTAGTATAGTTTAATACGAATTATAGAAAATATGAATACATTTCTTATGGCTAAAAGAATCACAAAGTTGACATTCACACGCATATTACGATTTGATATACAATAAGATTTGATTATAATAATAAGTGTATAAGTTAAAAATGGATATAAGTTGAGAACTATATTATAGAAAAGAATAACATTGTCTTTTGATGCGTGGCGAGACGTGGCGACGCGATGCCATACTCAAGCGACTGTGCGCAATCTCTCTTGCCGCACTGAGCTCGCATACTTATAGTGTATACAGTGTTGTTTACTACGTTACGCATACGTTTCACATCTGCCAGGCGTCCCGTGACGTCTCAATTTTTTGTTTTAATTTAACTTAGTTTTAAAAGTTAACAGCAATAATTTTGGTATAGCTGTTGAATAAAGTTATCCTAAAAATCCAATTTATCCCAAAAATTAATTCAAATATCGTCATTCAATTGTTTATCAAGTATAAGAATATAGTAATTATATAAATTATAAAATACTAACACCAAAATAAATACGAAATAAAAACTTTGGTTTCAAATAATAGGTACGTGTCATTTGACAACGATTTCACAATAACACTTAAAGATAAATAATTTATTTACAAAGATTTAGTATCTGTACATTTGGCAATAACATATAGTTAAAATATAACAGTATTTTTAAATTTCCGTAGCTATATTATTGAAGAAGAAAAAAAGAATTATATATAAATAATATGTATAAATAATGCTTAAATATGAATATAAGTCATTTTAGGTAAATAAGCGAATCTTAAATATTACATTATACTAATAGTAACATATATTAAAGTATTATTATGAATAAATGGACATTACTTTTATATATACCATACGTTATGAAGAAGTAATTACATTTTTTTAAAATTTTAAATCGATTATAAGTAGAGCAATAGATTTATTTCTCTATCAATCTTAAAAGCTGTCAAGAGAAGTTACGATTGAAGTGCCTTTGTGCGTATTATAACCTCACCCTGAATAACAAACTTTTAGCAGACTCTTAGAGAAAGCATATGCCTGACCTGAAAATGTTGATATATCGACAAAATAAATGTAATGTAAAGTGATAATAATGCAACGGAATTTGGATTAATACTTTTTAATTCGTTTTGTAACAACTATAAATCTCTTAATTCTGAACAAAATGAACTCATCAAACAAATCTCATTTTCTTTTTTATTTATAAAACGTAATACTGGATGTAGGGCTTTTGAGCCATTTTTAACATTATGGTTCAAGTGTAGAAATATGTACTTTTTTTAAATATGTTATTAATTTATGATAAGTTTATCAATTCTAACGAATATATTAATGGATTTTCAATGCAGAATATGCCTTGTTATATTATTAGAGTGTGACCCTTCGCGAGTCTTACATAAATAAAAGATAAGTGTTTATTTCGAAATCGAATAAAATAAAGACAAACATTTAAAATGTTAGTACAAATAGCTCGTGTAGTTAACTTTATCAACATTTTAACGCCTGACAAGTAAATAACATTAACATCAAATGGAATGTATATTATCAATGAATAAAGTCCAATATTCCAATACATATCTACAATAAATTCAAAAGTCGCAAGCACAACCTACAATGCACCACCTCCATCAAATAAATAAATACGTGACACCTCAATTTCAAACAAGTAATTGACTTCGGAATTGTATCCGAGACTGTATTCGAGGTAGATAGCCAAGAATATTTTCTAAAGCAACTAATGGGGACATTTTTAACGCTGACGATAGTGGTAAAATACAAATAACATTGTTCTGATATAAATATTGCGTCAATATATAGGAAAAAATTGGAATTGTTTCAATTTAAGCGTTACAGAGCATGCTGGTTGGCTAGGTGTGTGAATTTGGATGGAAACGTGACGATCGGCGTCAGGGTTGTGACGCGACGCGGTTTCTGCGAGCTGACTCACGTGAAGCGCTGTGAACCTCAGCTGTTCGGAGAGTAATACCAAAGATGTCTTCGTGGTATCGGTTCTCCTCCTTGGGTTTACCAAAGTACAACACATATAATAATGTAATGATAATCGTTCTAATAACTATACATTTTATTTAGTACCTAAACATTAGCTACTCACAATTATATAGTACTAACGGATACCCGTGGCTACATCTGCAATATATTTTATGTACACAGAAAAAGAAAGAAAATAAAATGAGAAAAAATTTGCTGACAAAATTTCATTGCAAACAATTTACTTTAGTTTTTACTTCCCCTTTCCTGCGCATGCGTACCACACCGCTTGCTCCACTTCTCCATAGCAAGGAAACACATCGCTTATCGCATGGTTCTCATAAAAATTGTAGTTTCTTAAATCTTTATTAATTCTATCTTAAATGAAGATATCATATAAGAACAGTTGATAGTTTTTTAGATATGAAATAAGTGCATAAGAAGTAAAACAAAGAAAAAAAGATCTTAAATTTATGTGTCTATTATTTTATTTCTACAGAGGATTCAAAATTTGAGGTTTTATATCAAACCAATCATTTTCATGAAATCATCCTATTATCTATTAAACCGTTTTAAACATTCTTCATTGGATATTCAATATATTAGATAGCAACCTATCAACTTTTTCAGAAAATCACTAAACTTACCTTCAACATGAACATGAAGTTCTGTACTTGTTCGTCCGTCATATTTCCGTGTTTCTTGACAATGCCTTTTAATTTTTGGTGGACATCTTCAGCCATTTTACAATCACCGCATACATAGAAATGTGCACCTTTGTTTATTAGGAGATCATGGATTTCTGCACCTTCTTTCTCCGCTAGCTCTTGGACGTATAACTTCAATAATACATATACAATTAACATGTAATAAATTTAAAACATTATAAGTAATTATTTAAAATCACCATTTAATACATACTTTGGGAATATTTTTCTCTCTAGATAAAGCGAGAAAGACTTTCGAGAGTACTCCTTCTTTGAGTGCTTGTTCTTTTTCTTCACGATACAGGTCCATTGTTTTCGTACGGCATCCAAAGAACAGCCAAACTGAGCCAGCATTCTGGCGATTACGAGAACTGAGCATAGCTCTACGATGATGCCAGAAACCACGGAATGGAGCAATGCCCGTACCCGGGCCGATAAGGATAAGAGGAACTGAGAGATCTTGCGGCAAATGAAAGTTTGGAGCACTGTAATGATAAAATATCTTATTTAAGCCAACCCTTGCGTACAAATAGAAACTTTACAATTCCAATATATCAGAATTTTACCTTCGAATAAAAAGATTAACCTCATCTCCAGGCTTACGGTCCATAAGGTAATTCGAGCAGACACCATAATGTACAGGTCCTTCGCCATCTAATAAACCATGATGTCATTAATTTGAAATTTTATATGAATAGAACAATGAATAACTCTCTATAATTAATAGCGCTAATATTAGGTATCTCACCTACAACACAATTTGAAGCTTCCATTAAAAATAGATCATATTGTAAACGTTTCAGTGGAATTCAACGTAACGCATGTGGGAATAAGCAATAATAAACTATGACTATGAGACATTAATGCATTAAACTGTTTATGTAGAATGCTAAAAGTGTATTGTAGCTACTGACCTTGAGTTCTGTATGTAACTACGGCGACGGTCAGGTGCAAACGTTTCGGGTGGGCAATTGGCGATGAAGATATTGAATAAAATCTTGGTTGTAAGGGTGATAACAGTGCAGCAAGTAATGAAGCACTAGGTCTTGCTGAACGAAATTGTTCAAGCACTTCTGGTAATGTTGGGAAATGAAAGTGACGCCAATCTTCGTAAGCTCCTGGATCCTAACATAAAATAAAATAAAAAAAATGAACAAGTTTTATTTATATACATGCCATTGAATTTCACAACTGACAATGATTTAGTAATAATGTCATTGAGAATGGGATAGGCTTCCACACCATGGCTTGCTATACCAATTCAAGTTAATTTATTTGGAACTCGAAATATTCGATAGCAAGTAGTGGCCTCTTTAACAGTTACTATTACATAATCTGAGACATTTCTCCGATTATTTTACATCCATAAAGCGTAATTTCACAGAAAAAGAAGTAATATTTTACCGTAGCTAACAAATTAAGCTGTTTTCTTTCTTCTTCATCCTCACAAGTTGTAGCCAAGTACTGCAGTAAAATTGTTGTTGGTGGAGTTGATATATCCAAAAACCGCGTAAATAGTTCACGTACGCTTAATATAGGAAGTCTTTCATGTGGTTCCCAGGATTTAACCGGACCTAAATTAAATCAATTTATCAGTATATGTTATAAAACAAAGTCCTCTGACACGTCTGTTTATCTGTTCGTGATAAACTCAAGAAAGCCGCATGAAACCCCGTTCAGTAGGAACGGGTTTTCATGCGGCTTTCACCAGTAGATAAAGTGATTCGTGAGGAAGGTTTAGCTATATAATAAGTCAAGGTTTTTTTATTATTAGGGTGGGATAACTACCGCCGGGCCCACTAGCATATTTTATTTTGCTATTTCGTAATACCTTTACAATGATGTTTATTGATTGAAACTAACCACTTGAAGTATGCGTTTCTTTCATTAGTTGCAGCTGCATTGGCTCATCGTAGTCATCGACATCTTTCATTCTTAAAAGAAGGCTGTCTACTAATTCCTTCCGATTACAAGCAATTATTCCGACATGATCTCCTGGATCATATTTTATTTCCTCCTGTGAAAAAATATTATTTATTTGAATTGTAATATTTTACATAATTATATAAATAAAAAGAACACGAAATCCTATACAGCAACAGCCAATGCGATTTGCACAGTTTTCTATAATTCCTTTATAATTCAAAAAAATGCTAGTGGAGATTCAACGTCCACGGTCCTTGCAAAACTTTTTGCTATTTAGATCCTTTCTATATTATAGCACAATATATATCATTACATAGTATAAAACAAAGTCCCTTTCCGCGTCTGTCTGTCTGTCTGTTCGCGATAAACTCAAAAACTACTGAACGGATTTTCATGCGGTTTTCACCAGTAGATAAAGTGATTTGTGAGGAAGATTTTCGTATATAATTCTTCAATGATTTTTTTATAATCAGGACGGGACAACTTCTGGCGGGCCCGCTAGTTATAAGTATAAAGCAAAAATGAAGAATTAACATATCTTACCTTCGGTTCCAAATCAATAAATATTGTTGATCTTTCAGCTGAAGCATCACCTAAATCTTTATTAGCCTTAAGGACACAGGTAATAAACCGTTTGTTCAAAGCCTTCTGTAAAGCTGCGTGCAAAGTGAGTGGACGACATCCAGCGCTAGCAAAACGAACAGTTTCCTCACTAAGTGCCACAGTACCGAGCGCTCTTTTAGCCTCTTGTAAGGTTTCATCATCATCAAGGCAGAAAGTTTCACACGCGACCTATTAAATACGCAAAGATTCTATTGTTAATATTTTTAAGTCACAATTTTCTCTGGAAACGTATATATATTATTGTTCATTACATAGTATAAAACAAAGTCCCCTATCGTGTCTGTCTGTCTGTCTGTTCGCGATAAACTCAAAAAGTACTGAACGGATTTTTATGCGGTTTTCACCAGTGGATGAAGTGATTCACGAGGAACGTTTTGGTATATAATGTTTCCAGAATTTTTCTATAATCAGGGCGGAACAACGTCTGCCGGGCCCGCTAGTTATTGTATATTTGAAATGTAACGTTGAAGAATGAAATTGAATGTAATCTAATGACATTATACATTAGCAGATATAACAATGGAATTAAGTCATTCGTCATGGTCATCAATTAGTTACATGTCGTTTCCACGAATACTTACGTTGAAGACGCTAGAGGCCCACTTCCGAAAGGCTTGGTCTTGGCCGCACATTTCGTCACCGGTAGCAAGGTCATGGATTCGTTCCCCACCGAGGTCGCCCAACAACTTGTCTACGTACTTGCCAAAGTTACAGAAATTCGGATACGCGCTCGACCCGAGAGCGAACACCGCAAAGCGGACATTACTCAGTGGGCCGAAACTGTCAATGGATGTGGCATCCGTGGTGCTACCTACAATATTCATTTCATTTCGTTTAGTCACCATTACATAGTATAAATGATTTAAACCACCAATTTATCAATCATATTATAAGTAAAAAGCTGTAGATACGTTACCTACATGATATTATGACAAAACAAATGGTTCGAAAACGCACACATACGTAAAGTAATATTGTAACGCCACACCGTCTTAGTTAAAATTTGGAAGTGAGATGGCATATTCTCAACATCGTTGGTGAAAACGAAATAGTTATATGTTGCTTAGATACAGACGGATTGACTTAACAGTCGTTAATAATAAGTTAGCTAGCCAAGTTTTAACAAGGTGCTGTCGAAGCCCTTATGACGTATCTATAGCATTTTATTTATAATATCATTGACCCATTATGTTATATACCTTTCAGTGATTCTAAACGATTTAATTTTTTAGAACTACCTGCGGCATATCTTTGTATATCACTATTCGCCTTTATAAATGACTTTGGTGTCAACATTTGATTTCTGGAAAAAAATACAATGGATATTCAGCGTGAAATATTTACATCACTTTATAATAAAAACCTATTTCAGATTACGAACTATTCTTACCCAGTAGCATCATCGCCGACTTGATCAGTATATAAGATTTCACAAAGGTGTTCACCGAATGCCTACAAAAAAATATAATGTTAAATTTTGTTTCTATTGATAATACTTCACTGAGAAATTATATTTACTCACAACACCATTCTCAGGAGGATCTCCATTACCGAAAGTGGAAGTCACTACTAGCAGAAGGGCTTCATGCTCAATAGATGTAATATCATAATCTGCCATACAATGTACCTACAAGCAACATTTTTATATATTCTGAATGACATAACAAAACTTCTACCCAAATTAGATATCCTATTTCAGTTGCAATACATACCTGAGCATTAAAAGCATGTCCAAATATGACTCCTAGTTCCTTGGCGTATTGTTCAGATTTGCCGGTTTCGGTTGCATATAAAACAGTCGCTTTGATTCTTCTTGAAAGGGCCCGACCGAACAGTTTGGACGTGAATTTGACGGCTCGAGCGATTTGTTTGAAATGGAACTTTCTGTTTATAGGTCTCTTGCCAGTGATTGGCTTAGATTTCTGCCATTGGTGCGTCTTCCACGCCGGTTCCTGGTTGAATTCATACAATATCTTTATTGTCAATTGAGTTTGGTGCGTGTTTTAACGATTATGATTCATGAGTTACATTAATATTATCCCTTTATGTGAAATCCACATTCATTGCATATTACGTAAATGCGAATTTTCCCATGTACAGGTAATTATGCAATTTTAATATATATTCATGACTTGCTCTGTCGTGAAGGAAACAACACATTTTAGGAATAAACAAACGATCAATGCATTCATATTACTAACACGTGAAGTAGATATATAACATGTGTATAATAGTTAATACGATCAGAAACGGTTATCATTTGATGATTATAGTAATCGAGTATATCTATCGGAACGTAACAATAGTGTTTCGTGACAAAGAAGCTGAAGTAAAATAAGGACAAAGTATTTTATTTTAACCTGATATTCGTAAGAAGGTCTTAAGTAGTAGAGCGCCATTTCTTGATGAAAAACTGGAGTGATGGACGAAGACATTGGTGGCACAATCCAAATCCAGTCAGCTGGACATCCCGATCTAAATATATACAAATATATCTTACTGTAAGCATAATCGAATCAATTATCAATAAGCTGTCGAATCCAAAAAAATATATACGAGTATATGTCCTTAGGACGATGAATCTTTTCACGGTTTCATTACAATACGTCGACTTTTCTCTAATGTATGTAAATATAATGTAAACAGATTAAGACGTGAACCTTCCCGAAGAAATTCTCTAAATAATAGTTTTAACTGTATCAAAATTTGTTGAGTCGCAGTTTAGAAGAAAAACAGTCAGACGCAAATAGCGACTTTGTTTTATAATTTTTGTTGATTCAATATATAATAAGATAATCTATATATAAAATAATAAACAATACTGAATCTTAAGTATTGTTGTATTTTTATTTATCACTAGCCTCTGCTCGCGACTTCGTTCGCGTAGAATAGTTACTTGGGCTAACGTAAACACGCAGCGGAAACTCTCAACAAGAAAAAAAATCCCGATTTTGAAACATTCTTCATTTGGTCCGCTTTGCTCCGCTCCTGTTGATCTTAGCGTGATAATGTATTAGCCTATAACCTTCCTCGATAAATTAACTATGTAACGCTGAAATAATTTTTCAAATCGGACCAGCAGTTCCTGAGACTCCTACAACGTCACAAACTCACAAACTCTTATAATTACCTCTTTATAATATTACTAGCGGTCCCGGCAGACGTTGTCCCGCCCTGATTAAAAATAAATCCTTGACAAATTATATACCAAAACATTCCTCATGAATCACTTTATCCACTGGTGAAAACGGCATGAAAATCCGTTCAGTAATTTTTGAGTTTATCGCGAACAGACAGACAGACAGACGCGGTAGGGGACTTTATTTTATACTATGTAATAATAAGTCCGAATAATTAGTACTGTTATTTTATATATGTTAGTATTTCCCTCACATTAGTGAAGGAGTTATTCTCAACGAATTTAATTTATTTCTACGATAAATTGAACGAATAATCCAAATACCATTATTAATTTTGTGGTCGATATTTCCTCGTGTTTTAATAATTAAGATAAAATAATTTATAATATTTCTGTATAAATTTTCTACATGATCTATATTTCAATATGTTGTCACTTTTTATTATAACAAATAAATTGGACATTTTGAATATATTATTTAGCATATGAATATATATTTATGAATATCTTCACTTGAAAATAAATAACGTTTATTTTAGCTTTTATATAAGGAAAACATTGTAGGTAATATTTAAATTTAAAAAGATTGTTCTCAATGAGCTAAATAATAAAATATAAGTAATTATTCAGAAGAGTACATGTTTTTCCCCTCGTTTTTAATTAAATGTAATATTTCCTCTTTAAAACATTACGCATACAAAAAAATATAAATTTATTTATTTTTACTAACTAACTTTTGACTAACGCTAACACGCAGCGGAAGCTCTCAAGAGAAAAAAAAACCTCGATTTTGAAACATTCTTCATTGGTGCTCCGCTCCTATTGTTCTTAGCGTGATGATATAACCTATAACCTTCCTCGATAAATGATCTATATAGCACTGAAAGAATTTTTCAATTCGGACCAGTAGTTTCTGAGATTACCCCCTACAACGTCACAAAGTCACAAACTTTACCTCTTTATAATATTAGTACAGATGTATGGTTTTTTGCATATTAAAGGGAACAGAAATATATTATTATTATTTTTTGAATAAATAAGTGCTCACAAAGCAATAATATATAACCTTATCCTTGAGCAAGGAGATCATAGGTTCGATATATGTCTCGAATTTTTATGGACGAAAATATATAACGTATGATTCACATTTACTGCTTGTTTAATTGGTATCAAATCCACCTATATTTATTAACTTTCATTTTAATGTTAAACTAATATAAAATAACTTTATGATCTTTTAAATACCTCGTTAAGTCAATATATTTGGAGCCTTATAGACAAATTAAAATACAAAATGTAGATAATAAAAGTTAAATAACAATTAGGAGAATTCTCACAGTCGCTAAGACGATAAAAGTCCAGATGGCGAACCGTGATTTCAGTTAATTAATTCTTGCATATAGCAAAATATTCCCATTAATTTTTCCAGCGGGTCAACTACATCATCTGGCATGCGTAGGTACGTGACAAATGGAACAAACTGAACAACATAACTAAAGCTGTATAGGTATTATTATCACAGTTTATCTTGTGTTAATTCATCTATACTAATATTATAAAGAGGTAAAGTTTGTGAGTTTGTGAAGTCGTGGGGGGTAATGTCAGGAACTACTAGTCTGATCTGAAAAATTATTTTAGTGTTATAGAGCTCACTTATCGAGGAAGGTTATAGGCTATATATATGCCAAGACCAATAGGAGCGGAGCACCAATGAAAAATATTTCAAAATCGGGTTCTTTTTCCTCTTGAGAGCTTCCGCTGCGTGTTAGCTTCAGCCCAAAGTAACGTTATTCCACGCGGACGAAGTTAGTTAAGTACATTATAAAGTAAAGATAAACATATAGTATTATTTTTTGTTATTTGTAATAATTTGATTATTTAATAAATATTTACTTGTTTACTTTATCGTCCGTTTTATGTTTTTTTCCTAAATTTCATAAATATGAAAACCGAAAACTTTTAATTTTATAAAGTTGTTTATTTATTAAGATTATTTATTTCAAACATTTAAAAGAAATAATTTCGTATTTAAAAGTATTGAATAAATTATACTTTTTTTTTTTTTTTTTTATTTACGTGGGGATATCCTTTATGGATACGCCACCCTCTCGGGGGAGAGAGTGGGTTATGTCCGACTCGCACGGACTAAAACCCCACGGTGTACCGTCCGCCGTATGGTAGGGGCGGCCAGGGATCGAACCTGCTGTCTTCCTGAGAAACCGCCCCTGCGGCATTGAATAAATTATACT
The DNA here is from genome assembly GCA_036509395.1 of Antheraea yamamai. Classification (NCBI taxonomy): domain Eukaryota; kingdom Metazoa; phylum Arthropoda; class Insecta; order Lepidoptera; family Saturniidae; genus Antheraea; species Antheraea yamamai. The sequence goes on from AP028433.1 coordinate 17,981,077, forward strand.
TAGGAATATTTGTGTCGTTACATTTCAAAATGAGCTAAATCCAATTTCAAACGTTCATATTTAATTTTTTTAAGATATCCATACACCGAGAACAAAGTTCAAATTCTGCTGTTCATAAAGTTATTCGCTTTTTTTATGATCTCCATATTTTACAGGTACAAAATTTGAATAACGGCTAAAATTAAATTTACCTTATTTTAAAATGTAACGACTAACTCCTAAGTCACAAGTATCTCGCACCGTTGATAATTACCTCAAAATAAAATTTAAATAACGCTTATACTACTGTAATAAATCAATAATTAATTAGAAGTACAATCCGATAATCAGAATCATTCGTTTAACAATCTTAATAACTCGATGTAACTACATCGTAACAATCAGACACAAATATTCCTTACATAAACTGTTATAGTGGGTGACGTCACGTATACAGTATACTACGTTTAGTTTATCAGTGAAACCGCAAACCCAAACAATCACACGATGTTAGATCATAATGTTTACGTATCCTTCCCGACACATGTTCACACTAACACAGATAAGCGATACCGACGCCGTGTGGGCTAGTATTATAACTGACGGAATGATATAATTGAGGAAAATTCAATTCAACGTATTCGATCGAATCGCGTTATATTGCGGTGTTTCTTTTTTCGAAACTGTATTTTCTTTGTCATACTTTTAAAAATATCATCAGCTATTTTAAAATCTGCGTCTTAAAAAATCAGCTGATAGGTGAATGGGATTGGGATGGCGATGGGTTTCATTCTTGCTACAGCATCATTACCATTCTAAACAGCTTGTTAATAAAGAGAAACGAAGCAATAACATATGTAATTATGCACACACTGTATATTACTCGTGTTTGTTTCCAATCACATACTAAAATTCTTCTTTATATGTAACTGTGAGATTAAGCTACTGTGTATGTAAATACACACTGATTGTAATATAATTAATCCCACTCGTATTGAATGAACACGATAAATAAAAAATTAATTATAAAAATGAATGAAAAAAATTATAAAAATCAAGTTTATACCGTTGGTGCCAATCGATGTCAAAATATTGTGATATCGCTTGTAAAAATAATCTGGAAGGTCCGCCCGATGACAGTTTAATGATATAGACACAAGTCTGTTCATAATTAGAGTATTGGATTCTCAAGAGTAAACACGTTTTGCATTAACATCGCGACCTTGATTTATATAACTTGCACGTTTTTAGACTAACTCTTTCGAACAATTTATTTAAGTTTTTTATTAGTTAACACGTTAGTATTTTGATTGATTTTTAAGAGAATTAGTTCAATACACTATGGACGTGTTAAACATTGGTTTTCGTCTCATTTTGTAATATTTTTATATATATGATTGTCAATAATACACAACACAGAATATTTTTTAAAAGTGCGCGATAGTCACTACGATTTAACACAAAATAATGTAATATAGATTTCAAGTTTTCAACGTTTCTCTCTCCCTCTCTTTTTACATATTTCGAATACATTAAGAATATACTATTTTATTCTCTCACAGCCTAAAACCTATATATATATATATATATATATATATTTAGAGCTATCTTTTGCGTTACATATTTATAAAATCGAGTTCACATCGTCTCAAAATAAGCTTCTTTTTTAAAACTCATAAATAAAAAGTTAGTAGTAATTGAGATATCAATACGATTATTTAATTGATTTATGTTGGAAGGTTATTTCCAATATTTTATATCATAATGATATTTTTAATGATTGTAAATTTTTCATTTTCTTATATTTACTTAATATTCTTAAGGCTTACCGACGAAGAACCAGCACAAGAACAAGAATTACATTTTTTCATAAGTTCATTATATTTCATCACACTTAGTCACCTCAGTATGAAAATAAAATACAAAATACAACTGCTAAGAAAATTACAAGAAGATAATGTAACCAAAATGAAATTTCATTGGAAATAGAGCTACACATATTAAAATAACAGAAATCGAATAATCATATCAACTTAAAGTTATCAAAAATATTCAATTGTCGTTAAACGTGTGCAAGTGACACTCATTAACTAACATATGGACGCGCACACCTTTTATTGTTATATATAATTTTTTAACTAACTGTTTACCTTTGTTAATCTTAAAATTAGCACTTTAGTTATATTTTATACATAGTTAGGGGTAGGGATACATGGTAAAAAGATTGTAAAAAAATTGTTATGTGATTAACATCTCTTTTGTTTTTAAACCAATACGTTAATAATTATGTATGCAAAATAGAATTAACAGCTGTTATTTTCTTTAAATAAATTAATAAACAATATGAATAATATATTAAAGTATTGATTTAATACTTTATAATAATTAAGACACGTTTATAATTACAGGAGTATTTTATAGTTAATAAAATCTGAGATATTCCACCTTTTTTAGATACAAAGTCGTTAATTGTTGTACGCAATTAAAATCTGCGCCATGGTTTCGAACCCGTTTGTTATTTGTAATGGTAATTTTTTACTTACTTTAACCCGTGGCACTGTTCGCATTAATGTAGTAAAATATATTTTTCTATCCCGCAAGAACAATACTTTTTTAAAAGCAAACTCAGATATGCATTTATAATATTATAATTAACAAAATGCATAGTTGAGTTATAGCAAAATAGTTATTAGATAAATATTCTTCGCGTACATATATATACAAATTTCCACGAGAATGGAGTGAACAGTGCAAGAGACAGGTAGGTATTGTATAAATATTATTTGCGTTCATACACAAATTTCCACAAGAACCGGTTGTACGGTGAAACACACAAATGTACTGTATATACATTCTTCGTGTTTATTTACAGATATCCTCAAGAATCCCCTGAACGTTCTAAGAGGCAAATATTGTGTAAATATTCTTCGCGATCGTTCATATACAAATTTCCACTAGAATCCCTTGAACGTTGTAAGAGGCAGGTATTGTATAAATATTATTTGCGTTCATATACAAATTTCCACAAGATCCGGTTGTACGGTGAAACACACAAATGTACTGTATATACATTCTTCGTGTTTATTTACAGATTTCCACAAGAATCCCCTGAACGTTCTAAGAGGCAAATATTGTGTAAATATTCTTCGCGATCGTTCATATACAAATTTCCGCGAGAATCCCTTGAACGTTGTAAGGGGCAGGTATTGTATAAACATTATTTGCGTTCATACACAAATTTCCACAAGAACCGGTTGTACGGTGAAACACACAAATGTACTGTATATACATTCTTCGTGTTTATTTACAGATTTCCACAAGAATCCCCTGAACGTTCTAAGAGGCAAATATTGTGTAAATATTCTTCGCGATCGTTCATATACAAATTTCCACGAGAATCCCTTGAACGTTGTAAGAGGCAGGTATTGTATAAACATTATTTGCGTTCATATACAAATTTCCACAAGAACCGGTTGTACGGTGAAACACACAAATATACTGTATATACATTCTTCGTGTTTATTTACAGATTTCCACAAGAATTCCCTGAACGTTCTAAGAGGCAAATATTGTATAAATATTCTTCGCGTTCGTTCATATACAAATTTCCACGAGAATCCTTTAAACGTTGTAAGAGGCAGGTATTGTATAAACATTATTTGCGTTCATATACAAATTTCCATAAGAACCGGTTGTACGGTGAAACACACAAATATACTATATATACATTCTTCGTGTTTATTTACAGATTTCCACAAGAATTCCCTGAACGTTCTAAGAGGCAAATATTGTGTAAATATTCTTCGCGTTCGTTCATATACAAATTTCCACGAGAATCCCGTGAACGCTGTAAGAGGCAGATATTGCATAAATATTCTTCGTATTCATATACTAATTTCCACAAGAATCCCCTGAACGTTGTAAGGGGCAGATATTTGTAATATTCTTCGCGTACATATACAAATTTCTGCAAGTTTCCCCTGAACGTTGTAAAGGGCGGTTATTTGTAATATTCTTCGCGTAGTATACAAATTTCCACAAGTATCCCCTGAACGTTATAAGAGGAAGATATTGCATAAATATTCTTCGCGTACATATACAAATTTCCACGAGAATCGGGTGAACGGTGCGAGACTTGATTGATATGTTAAAAGCCACGTAATAAAATAAATAACATAAAAACTTATATATGAAGAAACGCTGGGTTTCGCCATGTTTCATGTTGATGAGCGATGCTGGAGTTTATGAAATTCAGATATACCAACCAACGTCCATTTATATATATATAGATAGAAGACTAGTTATTAGTCCCGCTCTCTTTAATGTAGATTTAATTTATCGCTCGGACAATTTTTAAATGAAAGGATCCTGTAGCGTTTTGTGTATCTCTCAACAAAATGTATGCAAAATTTCATAATATTCGGTTAAGTAATTAAGGTGTGTGTAACAAACAAACTCACATTTTCATTTAAAATATTAGTAAGGATTGTAAATAAATATACACTTATTATGAGAAACAACTTATTTATCGTATGATCTTTTTCACACATTAATATTTAAGGTTACAAGTAATTCGCTGTTCAATTACTATGTTTATTTGAATATTTTATATCCCGGATCCGGATTTCCCCGACATTATAAGATCGTTCATTCTATTCAAACTATATAAAAACTAGTTTAGTAGGTTTTAAAGAAATATAACAGGATACAAGTTTAGACTTTCTTTTTTGTTATAACGTATGATTAACTTGATTATAAATTATATTATATACAAACTAGGACTAGTCTGTGGCTTCGCTTGCATTGATAGACCATGAGACCCGCAATATCGCCGATTCAATAGAATATATCTATTGTGAAGGTTTCCAAATTCTTTCATATTAGAATGCAATCTCAAGTTTGGCATTTAATCATTGCTCTCTTTGTCAATGATCCTAATGTGATATAGAAATGAAAACAAGTTTTTACTTGTCTCAAATCATCGTTGGTTAAGTCTCTCTGGTAATAAATTTAATTTATCTTTAATGTTATTTATGTCTCTTTATGCAGAATTTAACTTAAACCCTGCACCGTAAAGTCTTCCGGGCTACGCGTAGCACACATAGAGAACCTCTCAATAAGTGTGAACAATTTATAGTATTTTTTTTCCAATTAATAAGCACCAATATTCAGAATCTGAAAACTTTTTAACCCATAGTTTCGAATTAAACTAATTATTTCGAAATAGATTATCCATACTAATCTTTACCAGTATTATAAATGTAAATATGAATTCGTCTTATACGATTTCACGCTCTCACTAACTTAACCCATAATCATGAAATTTCGCATAGAAAGCTACAGAGAAGAACATAGAAGTACCTTTCATCAAAAAAAAGACCTGTTCCCAAAACATAGGTGAAATCCACTTTTTTTTATTATCATAGAAGGCAAATGAACAGGCGGGTCAGCCAGTTAAGTGATAACCGCCATTCATAGACACTAGCAACACCAGGGGAGTCGCAAGTGCGTTGCCAGCCTGTGTTTGAGAGGAAGTGGGGAAGAGGTAGGGGGAGTGGGAAGAGGAGGGCAGAAGAGATGGAAGGGGAGGTGGGTCTCCGGCGCTCTCACTGACCGAACGAAACGCAACAATGCAAGCACTGTTACTTCACGTCGGTTTTATGTTAGAGGGTGGTACTACCCTGAGTGAGCCGACCCATTCATGCTGAAACCAGTAATAGCTTCAGCGTGGCTCTACCACTATAAAAAACATGTAACACCACAGGTAACACGAGCAAAAACAGGCAAAGCCTAAATACTTAAACTAATCACTACATATTATAAAACAAACTCCTCTGATACGTCTGTCTGTTCGCGATAAACTCAAAAACTATTCAACGGACTTTCACGCGATTTTCATCAGTAGATGAAGTGCTTCATGAAGAAAGTTTAGGTTTAATACCTACCTTTTCGTGTCCAGGTCTCTTTTATTATCATGGCGGATTAACGTCCGTTGGGCTCGTTAGTTAACAATATAGGTAATATAGGCTTGGAGGTAATACATAAGGTATTTTTATAGCCGATATATATTTTTATTACAACTAAAGTAATGTACTTACCGGAGTCTGTTTTCATTATCCAGATGTTTAATGAAGCTATCGGAAGCGGTGTGATGATCCACAATAGTAGCGTTGTGTTGCTGGAAGCTGTGGAGCACTGCGACGTTGACTTCAACAAGAGCTTTATCCTTCCACAAGTTAACAGGCGTCCGTGTGTCCAAGCCCATCTTCTGCGCTACTTTCTGTTACAGCAATTTTACATCCACATTATAGTAATCTTCGTATTATGGTACCCTGCCTGTTTATTACTATAAACTGATAGGGCTACATGACTGATCATTATTTATAAGATTTACAGAATTAAAATGTAATTTAAAAAAAAGTCATAACACGATTATCTGATTTAATTTTGGTCTGTCTTTTAATATTATTTGTAGCTAGCTGTGCCCGCGACTCCGTTCGTGTGGAACTTAATGTGAAAAAACAGTGACTAATAAAATCATATGAATTTATTAAGTCCATTTACTTATCTACTTTTCTCTCGCACGAAGTCGCGTTGTCATTAAAAATACAATATTTTTTATTAATTTTTATTTTTATTTTAAATATTACTCGAGGATATATATACTTTATGATTTTCTTGGTGAGGTTTTATTGTGAACGTAGTACTTTAACAGTGATGCGTGTTGATACAAACAAACAGACAGACGTTTTTAAAATGATTGAAATGTATTTTATTACTTATGCCTAGACACCTGCAACATTTTTCCCCCAAAAATCTGAAAAGTACAGACACGTTAGATTTACATTCTTATTATATGTATAGAAGATTGTAATATAGTCATTAGTAGTTAATACATTTTAACAATTTTTAGTTTCCTCTTTTAATTGTAGCATTACTGTTTAAAACCCAAAGTAAAGCGTAGTAATGTGTATTTTAGATGATATTACAAAAAATCCTGCCGCTGCTAGTAAAAGCCCCATTCGGTTCAACATCTTTAAGCCGTAGTGCGGACAAAAACGAACACGTCTATTTTATTTATATGTATTCGTAATTAATAACACCAAAAGGCGTACTTGATTATAATTAAATTCCTCAACAAACAGGCATAACAATACAAATATTTATTTAAATCTTTAT
>AP028433.1:18136608-18223059 GCA_036509395.1 Antheraea yamamai
CGATGCGACATAAGTTAAAACTTTAACTTAAGTAAAGAGAGAAAAGTAGGTAGTAATTAGAGTTAATACATTCAGATGGCTCTATTAGTCACTGTTTGGTACGTCAAATTTCACTCGGGCACAGCTAGTAAAATATAAAAACCATTATATGAAAGACTAAGTGCCACCAAAAACTCTTTCTCATTCTAGTTAGATAGGTATTTTAGCGAGCAGTGTCATTAGTTGTCATTTGTCAAATATTACATTATGTCAAAGAGATAAACCCACTATTGAATTCACTTTATGCTCGAATTTTACAACCGACAGCGATACTAATCCCCTTTTTCGGCGCACTTATCATCATCACCTACAGTCAAGCAAAAGTGTTACTAAAAACGAATACTGTCAAATACAAACGAGAGATAACTAAATATTTTATCGAAAAATCTAATAAACTGAACTCTATTTCGATTTATCTTAATCATATTGTTTACAATACGATCGTGATGAAATAGCACCTTTCAATAAGCGTCGCGAATAAATTGATAAATAAAACAATATTCATAACTCTTTCAACAGAGACGCTAGAATTAAGTGAAGAAAATCTCGCAAAGGAAGCACGTTACAAAAGAAATACTGTTAAAAAAATTTTTGAAGCAATATTTTGTAGGGAACCGTCTCGGACGAAACAAAGAGGTCCGTGATAATAGGCGTTCAGAAAGTTAGGTCAAAAGGACACCAGATCGACAGCGAAGTTGCCGTTTTCGGGGATAACTTTCGTGAAATTACACTTATCTACTTTTACTTTCGGACTTGATTGTACTTGTATTGATATCTATTCTAAAAGTCCAAACGAAAATATACTTTATTAAATTATTACTTTAGTGAGTTAGCAAACGATTTTGAATTAAACTTAGTTCAAATTAAGAAAAACCATTGCAGAAAGATGAATAACTTGTAAATTCATCGTCATCATCCTCCAAATGCAAACTCCGTAACAAAAGATACTACTGCTACCAGACACAGCGACAGCACAAAGCGGAAGGTTTCCATATAAAATGAAAGAAAATTTTACTTAGAAAAAATTTAAAAGACAAAATGTTCAGGATATTATCGGGATAAAAACAATTAAGCAAGATTCAGTGAACAGATAAGTGGATATTATTGTAAGATTGATTATGTTTTAGTGGAAAGAAATAACTGGCAAGTCTCGTAGCCTCATAGTATCATCAAGTAGGTTTTCTATTTGCCTAAGAACGCCACTTGTAAAATTAGTGAAAGACAGACGCCTTTATTTCTAGGATTCTAAGGAATTCAGGGTACGATTTCGGATCATGACGAGACATCCACTTGACTGCGGTGCTTCTAGATTCCTGGATATAATCTGGTGTACTATACTTACGCCATTATGATCGGTAAGCTGCCATTAAGGCATACATTAAGTATGATATTATTAGATTAATAACTGCACTTAAATAAAAACGAAATATTACCACCAATTAAAAAAAAGAAACAGCAATTATAATTTTTGAGCGCATCATATATCATAGTATCAAGAACCTTCCGCTTGTACTTTGAAATACCTTCATTAATCGTATCTGACTTTCTTTATATGATATGTTATAAGAAGAATTAAATAATTGAGAATAAGCGTACGTCTTATTATTAGTAGAAAAGAATCCATAACTAAATAGACGACAATATAGTACAAAAATACATACATAGTACATATACAATAGTATACATATACAGTACATATACAATAGTAGTACAAATACATAGTACATAGTAAAGGTATAAAAATCCAGAGAAAGAAAATCCATTGCCCTATTCCACCGTATAATCGCTTTCTAAATAAATTTCTTTCTAGATAAATTTTGGTTTTGCCAATTATATGAGTATATTGATTGTCAAATATTTTTAACATTTGGACTAAATAGTACCCATGAGGTCCGCTGTACAATGTGCATATATTAAATTTTAATAATTACTAATCGCTGATAGTTTACTGAATTAAATGTGAGATTTATTTATTCTTCGTAGTAATCTTATCATTACTGTTTAGCCCCTACGGAAAAACTTAGGTAATATTCTGAAAACTCATCTATCTGCTGGCAAAGTTTCATCAAAATTAGTTCATCCATTTCAGAGATAAACCCAGTTAAAAATCAAACAATTGAATTTTATTTATTACATATAAAGTTATTGAAAAGTGTATATACTATTCCACAACTTATTTGACTCCTATGCCAAATTGCATTAGAGTCTATCAACTGTTTAAGCGTAATTGGCAGGCAAGCGTTTAAAGAAAAGTAAGTTTATATATATATATATATATAAGAATATTTAAATAATGTGTAATATAAATAAAAAGTAACTGTAAACAATATACAAAGATCGAAAAAATAAAAAATAGTTTTAGTAACGATCATTTTCTCACCGATAACCTGATATTTACACACTAAAGAACTGTAAATGTGAATACAAACAGGCCGTAAGCATGTAGATAAACCCTCATTATTCCACCAACGAGATTCTGTGGCCGGATTAACTATTATCGTCTGAGAAATAACATTTTGCGGTTGACCCCGCAAGTGAGGTCGACGTTGATAGAGAATACTCGAAAACGGTGCCTTGTCAAGATGTGAGCAAACCGTAATGGATGATTTGGTATGACACAATACGTCCAATTTGTTTTAATAACAATGACCATAGATCTAATGACTATTTACTTTTGTTACAAATATTGTAGTACAACGTCAGCAGGTGCAAAGGCAGGCTTCATGTGTCTTTTTGTGCTCTATTAACTTGATCAATACATATTACAAAATAAAGTCTTTCGCCGCGACCGTCTGTCTGTTTGCGATAAACTCAAAAACGACTGAGCGGATTTTCATGCGGTTTTCACCAGTACATAAAGTGATTCACGAGGACGGTGTATGTACATAATTTGACAAGGTTATTTTTTTTATCACGATGGGACAACTTTCGGCAGGTCTGTTAGTTGTTATTATGATTCATCGGACTGATGATTACCCACAATTGTAAATAAATATACAGGGGTAGTATTTGGTTTTTTTTTTATCGTAACACAGCAAAGTGACTGTACTGTGTCTGATGGTGAGCATAGTATAATCCAAAAACAACGGCAACTACCGAGAGACACGCTATCCCTCACCGATCGCCGCTGTCATGCCGGCCTGCATAAATGTCTCTTCATGTTACGCTTGAAGGACCCCATATTATAGGAAGGAGGGAACACACTGGCCGGGAGATTGTTCCACAGCTTCACGGTACGGCAGAGATAAGAAGTTGCGAACTTTTGTGATCGATAACACGCAGAGAAAATATAACATATGGTTATATTAGATACTAGCGGGACCCGCAGACGTTGTCCCACCTTGATTATTAAAAAAAAACCCTGACAAATTATATACCAAAACCTTCGTCATGAATCACTTTATTCACTGGTGAAAACCGCATGAAAATCCGTTCAGTAATTTTTGAGTTTATCGCGAACAGACAGACAGACAGACGCGGTAGGGGACTTTCTTTTATACTATGTAATGATATGGTGCATTAATAGAATCACGTTTTTTTATAAATCGATTGAAATATAAATGTTGTAAGTGTCGAAAAAATTAAGCGGGCTGGGAGCTTTTGCCGAAATCGCTGCCTAAGCTGTTTAAGATAAAACAAAACAATTGACAAGACGCAGACAAAGCCGCGGAAATCAGCTAGTTACATTTAATTGCAATAAATGTTTTATTATTTGTATATTAATTTAGTTTTTCACTTGTTTTGAATGTGATACCTATAAATTTTGTATCAACAATTTTAGCTTTGGTCTTCCTACAGAGAACTGAACAAATATCGAATGCATCGTAATTAATCTTTATAACGATTGAATTAATTAAAGTAATCTTTCACTGCTGATCTCATCTCATCAGATCATACCTCTCTTAAGTTATTCCCATCCAAGTCTGACTCATGCCCTTCACAATATCATGGTTTTCGTACTCGTTCACCTATACTTGGTCACTAATCTGTTAACGTCCTAGCTTATCTACAATCATTATATCTTGCAACGTGTCCTGTCGGACATTTCAATTTTACGGTCATCTTTCCAATATACCGGTGTTTAACGTCACATCTTAATATTTTCTGAGCATAAGCTGGAAGTTATTAATTAAAGATTATCCAATTTTGTACCTCAATCTTATTAAAAAATCACTGAGTCAGTAATAATCACCTACGTAAAATGAAATCGTGTGATGAATTTTTTACACGATTACTAACTGTGTTCGCGGTTTCGTAACTATTAGGAATCAGACAGTATCTTTTGTTATATGATACGTTGTGTTATTATTACTCTTAATATATTACTTATGGAATAGCTTCAGGTCTAAAATAACGGATGATATAAAATAAGAACTACGTCACTATTTATTGATTTGTATATAAAAACAGAAGCACACTCCGCTGACATCCCTTGTACCATCTGTATTACGAGTTCAGTGTAAAATATTTATTCTAGCTTTCTTTAGGTTTAAACCAATAATACTAAGAGGCGTACAGTACAAAAGTAATGCTAATACTAAGAGGCGTACACTACAAAAGTAATGCATCAGAAAAGCTTGTACAGTAAAAAAGTAGCTGGATTATATTTTCGATTAATCCATAATCAAGAAATAATTAATTTATTTTTATATAAGCATATACTGTATATTTAGTAATACATAATATTATATACAAAAAACTATAACTCTATAATATACATTAGCTGTGCCCGCGACTTCGCATGCGTTTATTACCTGTGTAATAGTGTAGTTACTGTTAACTACAATTATTTTTACAATTATACAGTACCCTAACAATTGAAGAGTGACATAAGCTTTTGATGTACAAAATGTCATTAAAATAGGTCAAGTTGTTTTTGAGTAAAATCTGAACATACAAGAAACATTATTCTTCTTCATCAAACAAACATCAAATCCGTTGCCAATAATTTTGGTGTAATTGATAGCTATTTCAAAATTCAAATAAATAAATAAATATACAGACGGAAATACGGATTTATCCATATAGATGATGAGTATATGAATACGTAATGCTGAGATACTTTGTAAAATGCAAGACATGTGAATATCTTATTAGAAAAGCGACGTGTTTCGCCCACGAGATACTGAAAGAAGTGGAACACCGCAGACGATGCGTGCTTTCATCGATTTTGATTTTGATACTTGATATAAATTCTAGAACAATTTTATTTTCTTACAATATTTATTTACACTGTGTTTAGAAGGAAGTCCTTTATGTCTATTCTCATACTTCTAGTATGGTACAGACGTCCGCGTGTCACATATATTTTCCATTTTATTTTACCATGCATATTTACCCATTCCCGTGTACCCATGTATGGTATGTAGAAGAGAAACTATTCAGAAGGAAATAATCTTTTATAGTGATAGTGTAACTAGTTGTATAATTTTATAATACAGTAGTTGGTGTTTTATTTGAATAGATTTCATTTATCTTTATTCCTTGCTAGCTTTGGCTTTCTTGCTAGATTTAATATCTCCCTCAGAAATAGTACTTGTTTAAACATGAAAGTACCGTATGCCCCTTACTGTATCTCTAAGAACGTGTATGCGTTTTATGAATAATTGGTTGAGTAGTTAAGTTATTATTACTTATCTCCTATACGCCTTTTACCAATTTTACGTTACACCTATTAAATTTTATCATGACTGTTTAGTCCCTATCGAAAAACGTAATGATATACATACATTGTTAAGCCTGAAAACGAGGAAAGTACTATTAAAAAAGAAAACTTTACATAAATAAGATGAAATATATCGTTAAATATATAAATACTAGCGGGCCGGGCGGACGTTGTTCTGCCTTGATGATAAAAAAAAATCTAAAATTCAACCGCAACGCCACCTATCGGGTCCGATTGAACACACACACAAAATTTCATCAAAATCGGTCCACCCGTTTAGGAGGAGTTCAGTGACATACACACGTATAGAAGAAATTTATATATTAAAGTTAGATGAAAATGAAGTCCCGGTCACCAGATAGTTAGCATCAAAAGGGATTTTAGTTGTTACTACAAATTTTATAATTGTTTTATAACGTTTCGAAATTTAAACATCCTAATGTGGCTTTTTCTACCTTTCTCAAGTTAATCATTTATTGCCAAGCACTTGTGAGTAATCTGGGAGTTACACTTTGGAGTCAGTCCCGCTAGATTTAGCGTATTTGCCATTTTAGCCCATATCGTCGTTTAACAGGTAACATTGTGCTTAAGCGTTAAAACCTGTACCGTGTTATTACAAAAAAAAAAAAGTAAAAAGTTAAATACGTATTAAATACTTAGTTTAAAAAAGTTTCCTAATAAATGCACCGCGCTCGCCCGAGGCAAGTTCGCGTTATCCTTTTTCACAAGTCTAACCTAACGTAACCAAAGCGAGTCAAAAAAGCAAGATGGCGAACATTCAGCGACCGCGGTGCATTTAATATGAGACCTTTTTAAAGTCAGGGTTCAATACGTATTTAACTTTTTTGTAATAACACCGATAAAGTATAAAAAACTTCAATCCCAAAATGTCATTATAGTGAAAATTAAACTCGAGATAAAATAGAACAAGAATAGATACAACTCGTAAAGTCCGTAATAAAGGATTTCAAGCGTATTATAGTTTTGACCCTAATTTTATTTTTTATTTCAGTTACGTCGAATCTCTAGTGAATGCTACATGAACGTATACGATCGTATATCTTATACAGTGAAGAATTATCGGTAAGTAAAAACGTTATGGAAGTGAGCATTTCTTTAACCTCGTTGCCATTTGAAACTCAGTGAAGCGAAGAAGCAATATTAAAAAGAGACAAACATATACATCTACAGCATTTAACATGGGAGAGAATGAAATGGAATACGTTATACAGTGTTTCTTATATCCGAGATCTCCTCTTTGTTTATTATATTACCTAATACTTGCTTTGGTCCGAGTTTTGTACATGCGTGTATTTGACCATGTGTTGTTATGTTAATTTCACGATAATCGGTTGAGTTGTTTTGGCATGAAAACACAACAAACAAACTTATATTGTCCTTTATAATATGTGTTAGGTTTTAGGAGCAAGTCTACTCATGACATGTCAGGAATCATTGTTTGCCATAAGTCTTAGAAAAGTTATCAATGAGATGTCGAAATTGTTGAAAAATTTATATATTTATTAAAGTGAAACTTTTATTACATCGTCTCAAACTTTTTCCTCTGTGTGTTGCATGTCGCGTGATGGTCGGCCGCGGAGTAGGGATAAAGTGAAAGGCGCTCATCAGAGCAGCCAGGGCCAATATGGCGGCGCCTATAGTTCGCAGCAGCTGACCGTGTAGTGTATAGATTATTATTAGTTAAATGTCTATAGTGTGAAAAAAGTTTCAATTAAGTTTTAATTATGAATTAAATATTCGAAATTCTAATGCGTAAATATTCATAGCCATTCTTAAATCTATGCAGTACAAGCTAATGGGAAAAATAAAAAATCACTTCGCAACAAAAATCGCGACGTTTGACGACAAATCTAAGGATATATTTTAGAGGCGTGCGTAGGCGTTAAAGCCAGGCTCAAACCGGCAAGGTAACAAACGACCCCGGGATCATTGGGATTGAAACGTGGCTGCATTGTTTACGCGCCCTAAGAGAAAAATAAATGTGTCCGGGATAAACACTGACATATAAGATGTCGTGTTGAAAAAGTGTGTTTTGGTTAAATAACAATTTGTCAGAAATAAATTATTTTTCAACTTCTTACGTCGTCTGCCATTCCGGATATATTATACAGAAGAGAGAGAAGACTATTATAAAATAAAGTTCTCTACTGCATCTACCTATCTATTCGTGATAAACTCAAAAACTACTGAACAGATTTTCATGCGGTTATCATCAGTAGATAAAGTGATTCACGAGAAAGGTATATAATTTGTCTTTTTTTTGGTGAATTTGTTAGCATTTTTAGGTAAATAATTTTTTTTTATCAAGGCGGGACAACGTTCGCCAGGCCCGCTAGTTTAAAATAAAAACGATAGATTTGAAATTTGATAGAAGTGAAAACTCTTTCGTCCACAGCTTCGCTCGCATTAATTTTGAATTTAACTTATCACCCGCGCACAAAACTTTTTGTCGATGAAAGGTACCCTATGTCCTTTTCTGTACCTCTGACAACGCCATAATCATCACTCTAAAAGTCACCGACTGCAGGGTCATAGGCCTCTTCTCGAAGGAAGGTATGGGCCTAGGAATGGAATCACTATGCCAGCCTACGAGCTATTGGCGATTTCAAACTCTGAGAAATCCACACTTATATTTTACCACATACAGTACTACAAGAACATTTCTCAGGTTCAGCTTTCCTTATTATATTTTCCTTCGCCGTCAACCGATAGTGTTACCAATGTAAGTTAGTAAATGTACGCGAATTACGAAAAATTCGTTGTACATACCGGGGTCCGAAACTGCGGACGTCGGGTTGATATTCCTCCGGTCAAACCACTAGACCAGATCGGCTTTTAACATACACGCAAAAAGTTATGATCATTAGTGGGAGTAATTAAGCCGTGAAAGCATAATAAACAAACACATTCGCATCTATAATGTTAGCTAGTGCGCCATGTTATGACGTATGAATACTTTCGACCTTGGATCGTAAGGTTATCGGTGAAATGTATATAAGCCAAGCGAGAGATGCCTCTCGGCTACCGAATAAGCTAATCAACCGTGCTTCGCGCTAACGAAGTCTCTCCATCTAAAACATTATATTGATCTTCGTCAGTTGATTCCACGACGTGTAATAATAAATTGCATATCAATATTTGAATTACATTTTTAAATTATCGTAACACATCAATAGTGAAATGAACAGTAATGAAAGTTTGAAGTTTATGGTATAAATTAGCGGGCCCGTTATCCCGTCCTGATAATAAAAAAAAATCTTGACAAATTATATACATAAAATCATTCCACGTGAATCACTTTATCTACTGATGAAAGCCAAATGAAAATCAGTTCAGTAGTTTTTGAGTTTATTAGATAGAGTAGACTTGTCTAATTATTTTTTGTTGCGTTTGTGTGTTTTTATGAAAGAAAATGTTTCAAAAATTCTACGGAAAAGTGAAAATGTTACGTTAAAGAATCTTCGTATAAAAGAGTGAGTGAGTGAGATTATTAATAGGGAAATCTTCAAAAATATTAACAGACTTCCGTTTAGCGGTTCAGTTGCAATTTTAACTTTTTTACTGGTCGCACTATAAAGGAACGATTTGGTTTCATTCCTCTTCAATAATACAGATGTGGAAAGCCGGAACGAGTTGTTAGTACTAATAAAAGAACAACGAATAAATTTCTAACTCTTTTACTCATCACCTCTATCCATATTATCAAGTATGAATGTTTTAAATAACCGTGATCAATATGGAACGCTCCAATACCTTCAATGTAAGCTAACCTTGCGATGAACCTGTAATTAATAAAACAATACGATCACAAAAAGTTATTCTGCCAAAAAATAAAGACTCAATTTTCAAGTAAAATTCTATAATTTAGATTAACGATGATGAATAGGAAAAATATAGATATCTCTCTATTTACTACGTTTTGTAATAAAATATTATTTGGGCATATGTATTTACATTATTTGATATATATATAGCGGAATCTCGATAAGTAGAAAACCTCGACAAAACGAAATAATCGATATTTCTTTACAAGGTATTTAAGTGCATAGGTTTCATTTAAAACTTTATATTTCATTTCTGTATCTCGAACATTTCAATAACTGTAAATCACTAATGTCTAAGATAAACACAAGTACGGTACCGACTTTGAGAATTATTGTTTTAGAAGTAAATTTTACTTTAAGTGTCACTTTGATGTAGTACATAATTTTATTATTACATGGAAATGACGGCCCTCTCCGTACACTCACTAAAAACAAACTATTTTTTTTCTCGAACTCCCTACGCTATTGATCTGGCAAGGTCTTAACAGCTACACCGGACTACTAAGGCGAGCGCTTAAGGCTCTTTTAAGGCTCTAAAGATCAGTCGATTTTATTTGACAACTAGCTCAAGGGTACACGGCACACCTTGGCTTGGGCTGTTGCCTGATTCATGCAATTCGCGACCTAACTGAGTCTAAAAACGAGTGTAAGTATCTATGTTTTGTAAAAAAAAGTATGATAAAAAGATAAACCAGATCGAGTTTCTTGCGGGTTCTTCTCGATGACTGGGTTGTTTTCCGAACCGGTGGTTAGCTTTGACGTTCATAACCGCCTTCTCAGGGCCTAAATTGAAATAAAGTATCTTTGATGTTGATTATGTGTTACACATTTTTATCTTAAAATGAAGTAGAGTATTTGAGTCTTTGTAAGTCGAACATTTACCTAAAAAAAGCATAAACAATACCTTACAAGTGAAAATCTCTATACTCGTAAGTCAAACTTTTCCCTTGAATTTCGACTTTCTGCGGTTCTATTAATATTGATTTCTAATAGATTACATTTTGATTATGTTGAGGGCCACAGGAACGAATGTTTTACAATTTTAGAAAGAATATTCTCGTATTATTTGATTATTTCAGTTAATTATAGAGCTAATCTAAACGTATCAAGAGGATTATTGTATTTCTACTTAAACTTAGTATTATCAATACTAAAATTGTAAGCCAAACACAATTTAGTTAATCGTCATCATGAATATACAAAAAACACGTAATGTAATCGCGGGAAAAACCAGTAAATATTATAACATTCAAACCTAAACATTCTAAAATGTTACTAAAAACCAATCCATTCGATAGTGATGTAGGTGGTAAAGCCACACTAAGCATTACTGTTTCACATAATGATCTCTAGCCCCCACCCACAGAAACACCGACGTGAAATAACATCTCCGTTGTTGCGTTTCGTTCGGTCAGTGAAGCGCCGAAACCCACCCCCCCCACCCCCACCCCCCCCCCCCCCCCCCCCCCCCCCCCCCCCCCCCCCTTCCCCCTCCTTTCCCCCCCCCCAAAAAATCCCCCCTTTTTTTTTTTTTATTCTTTTTTTTTTTCTATTCCAATATCATTCTCCTTTTTTTCATTCACCCATTTTTTTCTTTTTTTAATTTTCAATTTTTGTGAATTTAAATTTTTAATTTTTTTTTTATTTACCTTCATTTTAATTTCTTTTTTATTTTTTTTCTTTTTTTTTATTTTTTTTTTTTTTTTTTTTTTTTTTTTTTTGTTTTTTAATTCCATTTTTTTTTTTCCTTTTTTTATTCCATCCCACATTTTGCTCAATTTTTCTTAAGAACACATCTATGAACATTGTGATATTTATGATTATTATATGAAACGCCTACTTGACTAGCTATAACTCTCAATTTAGATGTCTATTACCAAACACCTATAAGTGTGTACCGGCAGCTGCATTTGAGACCTAATCCCGCTCTAGCCTTAGTGTTTTGCCATCTTGAGCCACGTTCTTATATAAAAACGGTAAAAATCAATTTTGACCTTACCAAATCAAATTTTGACACCCATGTCAAAATGTTTCCATCCCAAAGGATCATAGTAGATGGAGAATTAATGATATTTGGTAAGTTATTTAATAAAACAAGCAGGTTAAATATTAATTTCTAAAAAGTAAAAAAAAACCCCATGTTAAATGAATGGGAAAAGTATCGTCATTTAGGTACGGTTAAACGACATCGGATTTTTTTTTCTTTAAGGCTATAAACTAACGATTTGAACGATACCCAAGTCAAAAAAGCCAACTCGATATATAATGGACACGCTCAGGTACACTAAAAGAGTATATTATTCATCAGTTAATAGACTATAGGAATTTTAGTAACACCTTTAAAATCCTAATAAATAAAACATTATATCGGTCAATCGTAGCAGATTTTAATAATATTTTGTATTCAAGAATTGAAAGTCGTGGTGGCCTAGTGGTTTGACCGGTGGAATATTATTTTCGATGTCCGCATGTTCGAACCTCGGCACGTACCAACGAATTTTTCGGAATTCGCGTACATTTTCTAATTTAAATTGGTAACACTATCGGCTGACGGTGAAGGAAAACATCGTGAGGAAACCTGAACCTGAGATATGTTCTTGTAGTGCACTTTATGTGGGAAAACATGGAACTGTGGATTTCTCAGAGTTTGAAATCGCCAATACGTCGGGCTGGCGTGGTGATTATGCCCATACCTTCCTTCGTGAAGAGGCCTATGGCCCTGTGGTGGGTCTCTTACAGATTGATGATGATGATGACACAGGAATTATGTTTAACTCGTGATCGAAATTTGACCATAATTCTTTTATATTCAAGACAAAAGAGAATAATAATTATTTCAATAGTTACATAGATTTACTAAAGATAAATTATTTATCAATTAATTATTAATGTATATTATGAATTTATATATTATATTATTATAAAATATACCTACTATTTGACCAGTTAATTTCAAGGGCATATAAAGTATGGAATGTAAGAGTAAAATGAAGGATAGCGAAACGTCTTTTTCATTTACATGTGTATATATGTTGTGTAAAATTAATGCAGTAGTGTGAGTAATGTATATTTTAATTAATCCAATGTGTTTTTAATACATTTTACATTAAAAATAGCTTTGTGCACTTCTCCTCCATATAAACTTTAACTATACCAAATTTCACGTTCATCCCTTCTCGCAATTCGCTTTAAAAGGGGTACAAACTTTTCGCTTCACGTATTAATATATAAAATTCTAAAATGATAGACTACAATAACCCCCAATAGTAATTTTAGAAATAATAAACATGTTCTAAGCTACAGCTAGTCAATGAAGGTTTTAAAAATCATATCAAATACTAATGAAATGTGTTTCAGAAGTCATAAGCCACAATAACCAAATTCAATTTACCGATAAATAAGCACGATAGTGAATAGGCTATTTCTAATATCCATTGGTTCACCATTGCGCTGTCACTAAACTTACATGACGTCAATAGGTTTATGACGTCACATAATTACATGTAATATTGGACGTACGGAACGATAAACGTGATGTTATTAGGGTACCGTCGGCGCTTTTGTTTCAAAATATTATAATTTCTTTATGAAACTTACTAAGCTATTTTTAGGGTTAATGAGTTTAGAATAGCGGCTAGGGAACAATTTGTATCATTATGCGCAGAGTTTAATCTGTTATTTTATATTTGGATTAGTAAATTCACGGAATTACTGAGAATCCATTGAATCTTCTTAGTAAACATTATCGATAGATCGGAGGATTTTAATATATATTAGGCTATTTCATTGAGATGCAATTTCAGTACGATATAAGGCATGAAGAAAATAATAAAGCCAGGGTATTAAGAAATTCTTGCCAGGCGATTAGGTGATTAGAAATATAGGTTAGTGGTATTGATTTATACTTTTATGATTTAAATAAAATAATAAATTTTGTTTTACACTAGTTACCGCACGTGACTTCCAGCGCGTTATCGTTGTTCTTGGAATATAAGTACAATTTATGATAACAGAATTTAACTAGATAGAACTAGATTTTACTCGTGGCTTCGCTCGTGTTGGCGTAAAGTTAGCTTTTCCCTCGGAAACGGTTCTTTTTTCTAGAATGAAGGGTGCACTATTTACTTTTCCATTGAGAAAGTATATGTAAAATTTCATTATAATCAGCTGCCTTTTTAAGGCGTGAAAGTGTAACCAACAAGAAAACAAAGTCACATTCGTATTTATAATATTTTCCAAGGGTATGCTATATAACCAAGTCTATATAATTAAAATTATAGAGGTCTCCGTCACTGGCGCATCATCTGAAAACTGCTGTATAAATTTCGATAATTTTTTTGTGTTTAACTCTTTTAACACTTAGTCCTTGCCTAAAAATAACACGACAGTTTGATTTAATACAAAGTTACTAAAGTTTTAAAAGACTATAATAATTCTTATAAGCACTACGCATTCAACGATGTTTCTTTGCCGTGTGAAAGTGGGGCAAACGGTACGGTGCTTATGTTTTTTCCTCTGTACACAAAATATATTGTCAGCTATCAGCTAGTAAATAAATATTTATAAATAATTCGTTTTTTTTTTATTTAATCATAAGTCCATTCCTGAACTCATGTTAAGTTGTCGCTCTAATCTTACTATCGGACCAAAAATTTTCTCTATCGAAACACAAGATAGTGTTAGTCAATACATGATGGTAAGCATAGTGCGATCCAAAAATAATGACGACCACAGAGAAATATAAAATTAATCAGCATACACCGCCGTCACGCCGGCTTGCAGACCTATGGATATATTTTTTTGTTTACTTATTGATCCCGAAACGTGCTAAACCAAGAGTGCGATTCTGACGTGTCGCGCCTTAGGCGGGTACAGTTCCATAGCGCCTCGCTTATATAGCGAATTCAATTCCAGCAAAGAAAGAACTTTATGGTATAATACTTCATCTAATTTTTTTGAGTTGACTATACGTTGTTGACCAGACGAACCTTCACCGGACTTTAGATATATATACTTGATTATTATTTCTATGAATACATATGCCTTTTTAACATTACAGTTAGAGTATATTTACTCGTGGTTTTAAGTAATTTATGCACATTTTTTTCTAAAATAGTGCTTAGACTCCACCGTAAATATTCAACTAAAAACATGGGTATTTTAAATATTTTAAAGCTTAAAAAGCGATTATAAATCTCAATATACAATTTAGTATTCTAATTTATTAAAACAGTTCACATGAGAGAAGTTAGTATCTTGTATTATTAAAAAAAGTAATTGATTATTTATTCGTTGCTTCGTAATAATATATATATGTCAGTGTTCAAGTTTCCTAATATAAAATAATAAATATTAATGAGATGTATAATTCTTAAAGTTATAGTACTCCATATAAATACTTACCGTTCGTAGATGTAGTCATATATTTTCATATATAATATTATATATTTATTAAAACTGATATATATTATTATATATCATAATAAACGTAATTATATTGGTATAATTGCATAGTATTATCATATAATCAAATTCTAATCTACTTTGAAAATGTATTTATTGCATTTTCAAATATGTTGCGTGTATAATGTATTTTAAAAGTTCTATCCAATTCTTAAATAAATGTTTCGGTAACTTGATAGCAAGTATTTTGTATAAAATATCTATTCATTGGATGTGTATAAAGTAAAATTATTGTTTACTTTAAAAATGTTGTGTACATAGAGTTAGCAATTTGTCTGTTTATACCATCTTATAAATACGTTATTGGTAATGAGGGATTTATTTGTCTTTCAATTCTATTAAATATGGTATTATTTTATTACTAAAATAATTATTTACGGACTAAATTTATTATTTTGTGAATTTTAAATTTGAAAATAATTTAAATGTAGTCATATATAAGAGACGAATTTTCATTCAACAACAAACCTTTCTTACTTTGCGCAACTTTTTATGTGTTAAGATTTTGCTAAAAAGTTTTTTAAAGTTATTAACTAATGTTCTGTTGAAGACTATTGACTAAAATTATTGACTTTGAGTTTTTTTATATCTCACTACGTATGTCAGTTTATGCAGAGATGCATTCTGAATGCGTCCGCATAGCACAGAGTTATCGCGGCAACTGCTGTGCTTGGTCATCTTCAGTCGCCGTCGAGATCTGCCCAAACATTTCTTCAGCGTGTGTACCGCGCATGCGCTAATAAGCTCCGCCCACGAAAACTTTTCGCCACACGAAAGTAGCGGAGCACGAAAATGTTGTAACTTTCTGATTCTTTATCTCGAATATTTTACACGGGCCCTTTGTTTTTAAGTACTTTGAAAAAAGTTATAATTGGGTGTTTATACTTCAGCAGTCTCGTAACAGCAATATTGTTAATAAACGTCATTAGTCTTTGACTTCTAATAACGACTGTAGATCTGATTATCTTGTAGAAATACTTTATTTATTATGATTGTTTTATGATATTCGATTTATTTATTTAACATAAATATATTGATTGACAGAAAAATAACATTATTCACCTAAATACGTTTATTTGATTGAAGAAGGCGTTACTTTGTGGAAATCCATCATAAAATATTATAGCGGATGTTACTTTGCACTTCCTCCTGGAATAGACTAGCCACTACCACGTCTTACTTCAACAAAAAACGTTTGAATTTATTTCTCCAAGTGTACCTGAAAAAGAACTAAAACATTAAAAAGAATTGAAAACGTGTTATTTTTTGGCTGTTGGCAGAGTCGTTGGCATGTAACTGTAAATTTTAAAAAATATAATTAATCTGTAACATATTTTCTTTTTCAGGTAAACTTGGCCAGATATATTCAAACGTTTTTTCATGCAGTAAGACGTACTAGCGGCCTATCTATTCCAGGTTGAAGTACAAATTATTGTTCACTATTATATTTAAATACGTTTATACATACTGTAAATGTATATTAAAAGTATTATTAAAAGTACTATTATATTATTAAAAGTAAAAATGCGTTAGAGATTTTTTTTGCTTTATAAGGAAATAAGTTTCCTATTTACCAATACTTAACTGTTCTACTCGCTTATAAAATATCGATTCTACATGTCGCTCAATGTAATTATTATTTACTACATCAAATAAAATATCTGATAACCCTTTGTAACTCTAGCTTAACGATAATCAAGACGGTTCGGCACGCCTTCACTCACCTCTCATCAATGTAACTCAAATGTAGGGTAACCATAAAATATTTTTTTATGTTTAATGTTTTTTTTTATGTTGAATTTTTATTTTTTCTTTGTCAATTCATTCTTACCCATGTTTATCATATCAATAACAATGAGAAAAGTTGAATCTTTCAACTGCCATGTATGCGAAAAGGTTGATGATGTGCATCACTCGGTGATGGAGTGTACCAAGACAGGTACTAAGTACAAAGGTAACTAGTAATATCAATATAGTTGCGTGAAGATTTA
Organism: Antheraea yamamai; assembly: GCA_036509395.1. Lineage (NCBI taxonomy): Eukaryota > Metazoa > Arthropoda > Insecta > Lepidoptera > Saturniidae > Antheraea > Antheraea yamamai. The sequence goes on from AP028433.1 coordinate 18,153,612, forward strand.
CATCTATATCAATTTAGTTCAGAGTCATATACTAGAAAAAGTTACAAGTATAGTGGTAAGGATTCTATATTTTTCGTTATTCTTTTAGTTATTGTTCTGATATCTCGGTGATATTGTGAACATTACAAGTACATAGATGGTCGCTTATACATAGACTAACGGGCGCAGTGGACGTTGTCCTGCCTTGACAATTTGAAAAATTCTAAAAGTCAACCGCAGCGACACCTACAAACTGTGAATCTAAACCATTCTCAGATCCACTGAAACATGCACACAAAATTTCATCAAAATCGGTCCAGAAGAAATTTATATATAAAGATAATAAGCCTTAAATTTGTAATTTTTTCAAATTTTGATTTATTTTCTAAAATAGCAATTAATCTTCAATATAAATTCAAATATGTGCATGTCTTTAGAAGCCCAAAATGTGACAAATAAACATGATAGAGAAAATAAATTGTATATTCACATTCATACCTACTAGAAGTCCAATTAGGCTGAATATGAACGAATATCAGAATCTCAACTTTTTTTCGTTGTCCGCTTTACGCAATATGTCCCAGTTGCCAAAACATAGGTATTCGTCAGGGTATCTTGGCAGAACCCTGTTCGGATGATACGAAGATATTGTATGAACTGGTAATGATATCTCATCAGTGATTCTCCTGATGTGAACCTAGAAAGAATAGGGACAAATAAGGCTGATATGTTTATTAAAAGAGCCTAAAAAAAATTTCATATCAATAACATTTCCTTCAAAGTGTGAGAGTCACTTGTCGAACCCCGTTTGAAACGTTTAATAAATATGGCGATATTATAAAAAGAAGAAACGTTGAACATAAACAGTATAGAAGCGTCATATCTCACTACTATGCATCTTCTCTTCTCAAGAGGATGTTAACTTTTGATCCTGGATTCGATAACTTACAGAAATAGACTCGGTACTATTGTATTTAACAAAATATTGATTTTATCCACATAAAATGTATGTTCAATCCTGTCGATAAGTATTTTTATTATGATTTTAAATACATTTCTATTAAAAAAGCACGATTAACTATTTACACAAATCGAAACAAAATTTTATTCAACATTTGCTGAAAAAAAATCCTGCAACTCCTCGGAAAATAATGGTCACCCTACACATACCAGCTTTTTCGACAACAATCATATAATGCACCTTAATATCACTAAGGTAAATGCCACTATTACTTGACATTAATATTTTTTGCACTCGTTTGTCTTTAGTATGGATTAACGTAAATTACAGTCACTTATGAATCCTATGAAAGTGAATGCGAACACATTAACAACGTACAAACGACTTAGTTTGCAGACTATACTTGAATACTAAAGTGTAGTAATTCATTACAATAATGGAATAATTAGACAAAATGCGTTAATCGTCTCTTTCACTCATTAATTTGAACAATAATTAGTACGTAGTAAAATAAATGAATAAAGTAAATTATGTTAAAATATATCTCATATTTTATTTCATTTATAATAAAATGATATTTCAATATTTATTTATTTCATTAAATATTTCATTATTTTAAAGTGATATTTTTTATAAGTTATTTATATATCTTTTAATTCCGTTGACTAGACTTATTAAAAAATAATAATACACAAGTAAGTAAAATTACGAATAAATAAAAAAACATATACATACGCGATAGAAATAAATTAAAAAAATATATATATTTAGACAATGATGGCTTAGTTAAGAGCGTCACCATAGTATGATGGTATGGCTTTTTCTAAATCCGATAAGCAGCTACCACCTTCAAGTTGGATCTATCGCCAAGCACCTATTAGTGTGTCCCAGCAGCTGCAGCCAGTCCCCCCTCTAGTTTCAACGTGTTTACCATATTAAACCACATCGCCTCTACAATACACCAATCTAAACAATACACCACGCTGGTTATGACGGCTTATCCTAAGGCTACGTCATATGCAGAAGCACACACATATGTACTAACATACACACAATGCTTGGATTAGAAAAAGTATTAATTAGGTAGTGCAATAAACAATGGGAAGACCGTGAATTTAAGAAACATTGTACAACGTATTCTATCTCATTCTCTCTCAGGTTAAATCCTATAGATGTCAGAAATGTACATGTATTATAATTTCTTTTTAATAGCATTTTTTCGTTTCACCAAGTTTCAAATCGTAACGCGTCTAATGAAATTTTCTCAACATAAACCGGACTATAAAAATACTGAATTCTTTTATAACTATATTAACATACGACTCTTTTTTGTGATCAGCATACGTCATTTTTTAACTAGGTAGTACCCGCGATTTCGTCTGCCTTTTTTATTATCTAAACAATATATTTTACATACAGAGGAAAAAACATACACACCATACCGCTTGGCCAGTTCTCTAGGCTTCTCTAGGTTCTCTAGGTTAAAAAAAAACATCGCTGAATGAGCAATGCTTATAAAAATTGTAGTTTCTTAAAAGTTTAATCACTTTATATTAGATGAAGCTGTCGTGCTACTTTTTAGATAAGGACCAAACTAATTAAAACTAAAAGAAAAATGGTTGTCTGTTGGTTTACTGACGATAATTCTACATGCTAACGACTCGAACGCATTCACCGATGGAGTGAAAGATAGATGCGTCACAAGCCGAACGCTTAGGCCGATCGCGCCTCTCCATCGCTTGTCCCGCGCTCTCGCTTACACGCTGGCTCAGGTAGAACGTGACAATGAGTCATGCTTTTTCGTTCGTCCAGCCGGCCTTCATCGATTTCATTGTATTGTATTGAATTCTATCCATTAATTTTTGAGTGAGTATATTTATGTGGATTGCTATATAAAAATGAAAAGATAATTATATAACACTCACAAAATAAACAATGTATAAATAGATGATATTAACCCTGGAAATTATTGACGAAATATCTTACAATTGATCCCCTCTCATAACAAAATAGTACGGCATAAAATACGTCTTCTATGTAAATATTTCTCAGAACCATAGCTTTCGATATTCCTTAAAACGCTGGAGAAATTCAACAACGTAGGTGCTAAAACGTGTTTTAAACGTAAAACAGCTATCGTTAGTCAGTTATAAACGATTTACAGAAAGATATAAAGGCAACAACGACCCCCAGAGCTCAGATCCCGCTGAAAATATTTACAATTTTATCACTTATTGTAGAGTGACAACGAAGATGAATAATTAAGGACAGCTTATTATTTTATTGCCTACTTTGTTTGCAATTTAAAATAACTCGCACAGATTGTCGGCAAATTAAATATTTTTTTAGTTGTTGTACATGATTTATTTTCAATAATAGTATTTTGTAGGTTAATAATTATATTTTAATTAAGTGAAAGCTACAACAAAAATATAACAAATAGTATAGTGATACGGTCTGTAAGAGAAGGTCGTCCAATGGTTTAATTTCGATCGTAATTGTATGTTTTTAATGTCGACATTATTGAGGTTTTCCTTTGCCAGTGAGTGTTTTTTCCTAAATTGTCAAAACTGTATTGGACATTACACAAATATTGTAGATTTTAGACGTAAAGAGCATGAAGTATGACAAATAAAGACTTCGACTCGGCGACGGTATGTTAAAAACAGTGTATATCGTACAGACAGACGATAGAAGTGAAACAATTATATTACAGAGTAACATTTTAATAATTCATCAATTAATTTTTTATAACAAAAATTGTGTACAGTGATCGCCACACCGCATGAACGGAGAACACGCAACCACAGACAACGAGAAAAACAGAAAGCAAGAAGAGCGTATGTCTCACTGTTCTTCAATACCTGAAGGCAAGCAAGACACTGCTCCCACTATACTCGACACAGTGTTTACCCACATCACTTTTCGTCACACTTAAAGATTACGAAAGAAGTTTCACTTCAAAAAATCTTTTTTCAATATTTAGTTGATATTATTAAACTCCATCAATAGCTACTAAATAAGAAAAAGGAGTTTTTGGCGGGATTTTGGTCTGTCGTGTAGTGGATTTTATTTTTTATTCATAATCTTGTGTTACTTGACTCTATATTGTGTAAAATTGGTGGTGTTTTATGTAATATAGTTTGTTTATTGTGCATAAGTGAAGTGAATGGAAAATAATACCACGGACCTTGAATTCTGAGATGCCACAAAAATTCCATGGAAAGTTCTAACAAGATTGCCACCATCTTGTTAGTTCATTGAAATTATATCAAGAAACTTGTAATATCGATACTCACTTGACAATGGCAGTAATAGTCTACTAGAAGACTGGTTGCCAAAATGGAATAGAAGAAGAACTTGAAATACTATTAACTATTCGACAATGGCATTCATTGACATTATATCAAAAAACTTGTAATATCGATACTCACTTGACAATGGCAGTAATGGTCAACTAGAAGACTGGTTGCCGAAAATAGAATAGAAGAAGAACTTGTAATACTATTAACTACTCGACAATGGCAGTAATAATCTAAAAGGTTGGTTGCCAAAACTAAAGTAAAAAAAAAAAAAATTGCAACACGAATAAAAACAGCAAATTACTTTCCGGCAGAGTAACGGAGAATAGTTAAAAACAACTAATATTGTGAAATAACACAACAGCGTAACTCATTATTGAAATACAGTCGTTATTGTCATCTATAAATATAGGTTATTGTAGAGAGATTATCAGTTTGAGAGTAGTAGCTAGACAGGACGGTTCATAGAAAATACTTTACCGTCAAACAAGTGTAAAAACTTTTTCAAGTTAAACTTCATATGCGAGGGCTTCGAAATTCTGATCGGCAACCATTTTGTGGGCGAAGAGTGGTGGGAATAAACACTGTGTTGGATAGAGTGTTCAAAACACCGGTTTTCGTCTGATCAACCAAGTTAAGCAACGTCAGATGATGTCAGTACTAGGATTAGAGATCGCCTGGGAACACCGCGTGACGTTGGCTTTTTGTTGTATCTTTTAAATAAATGTTTCTCTGTATACAGAAGTTTCATCTCTATCGTGTGTGTTTACGACACGCCCTGTTTTTTATATGAAATATCTTTTTTTTATTGAACTAAAATATCTGCATTACAATTGCAACTTTCATGGTGTAGCCAGTTTTGCCGAACGTACAATAAGCAAAGGAAACGAGAATATATATTTTTGTTTTGAGAAACAATGGTAACCCTACACCCAGTTTGACTCCAAAAGGGCACGTTTGCTGTGTACCAGAGAGTTATGGGCTATTTTATAATGAGCTTCTGCACGTTTTACAGCAGTCGTTTCACTGTTTTGCAAGTGTTGTATTTAGAGATTACTGACGCGATGTATCCCACAATACACATTGTAACGTCCTTTATCGCTAAGGTGAATATGTAATTTAAGACAAAACTGGTTGGATTTACACTTTTAATATGTGATTTAGTATTATGTTTAAGAATATTTTACATATTTAGTGATAGAGATACGATATCTAAATATACAAAAATCCAGTGTCATGATGTTTGTCCACGGAGAACTCCAAAACGACTCAACCGATCTTCATGAAAGTTGGGTATAATTTGATCCAACATGAGAAATTGGATAATTTATATTTCGATTAATGGCCTCAATATTTTTTAATTACAAATTAAATTATTGTCAATGTTGAATATTGTTATTAATTGTAAGTTTCATCAGTCTCGAACAGATGGCGCTTTAAATTAGTTTGTTAACAGAAAACTATAGGACCGACTGTTATAGGTGGCTCATAGATAGCGCCCCCTTTTTATTTTGAATTTCTTTTTCAACTACAGTTTATTTTATGATACACGTGTTCTGTTAATCTATTTACTACTTAATCTCACTTCTTCTGTATAAAGTTTTTAGGCAGACTCATTACCCCAAATACTTGAACATATTTTAAATTCTACATGTAATAACTGAGTCACAGCAAGGCGTACCCGGCCAAACAATTATATATAAAAACCAGTCATTATTAGTTTGAAGTTAAAAATTGTTCGTATGTCTTGTTAACTCAGCTACAGCTAGGCCGATTTTTTTTTCTACGTGGGAAGTTAGGAAGTAGCTTTTGCTTACGGCTTCACTCGCATTTACACCAATACTTTTTCTTATGAATGATAGGTACCCCATGTCCTTTTTTGTACCTCTGATAATATGTGTAGACTGTATAGACAATATATATACAAAATAATTTCGTGACGACCGGTTAAATAATTAAGGTATGACAGCGAAAAGATCAACTTGCAATTCGCATTTGTAATACTAGTAAAGAAGTGAGGAAAAAGTAAATTAAAAATCTTTCAATTGATATTCATACAATTTTAAATACTGAGTGTATATGTCATTTGAAATCTTTTAGACTAATTAAATTGCTAAAAGTTATCGTTTAATCGCTTTAACTAACGCTTTAACCGCTAAAAAAAAACAAAAACAAAAAACATTTCCTATCCACGTAAGTGACTGGCATATCCTACCTTCGTGGAAAACGTACGCTTACACTTGGGATAGGTCAACATACCGTTATTATAATTATATTATATAACCTTAGGTGGTCTGACTTCCAGTTCCTTACACTTAATATAAACATAATAATAGTGAAAAGAAAATCTCATTTGATCTTCACAAAATTCTATAAGCTTCACTCAACGCCGCAGTAGTTATTGTCTAAAAACTTGTTTAGGCTCGTTGAGCGGTATTTTTGACAGGAGGTAAATTTATAATTTCGCACCATGACATGCTACGTAAGCATTCACATGAAACATGCTTGCATCAGACTAGCGACGCGTAGTATAAGGGGCTATGTACATGTAATATTGATATATTGCAGCTCATCATACGTTTGATTGATTAATAGACTTTATAAAAATATATGTAATTATCGCTCCGAGTACCAATAGATATGAAAACCACACTAATGTTAATAATTTCAAAAAACAAATTCTGAAATTTAAGTATCGTCATTCACACTATAATTAATTTGAAAATTCAAAAGAAAACACATTTATTTCATTGTTTTGAGTTTTCACTTCTATCGGCATCCTACTTTTATTACTTACTAGCTGTACCCGCAGCTCTGCACGCGTTTTTAAATCGTATTAAAGAATTATAAAATAGTGACACTATGTACAATTATAGAAATGCTCTTTAAATACAATTGTAAGTACGACACCCACGCCACTAAAAGTAAGATGTAACGTGTACATTAGATATATAAATACTAACAGCGTGCCAAATGAGGTTTGTCATCAGCAACATATTTGAAACCTTAACCCACCATATAACTACCTCCGTTCTCACCTACACTGTCTAAGGAACTAATGAAAAAATAACTTAAAATATTATTATGAAGATTTACATTTACATTACATTTAATATACGTTGCCATTATTACAATTAAGATTTTGTGACTATACAAAAAATAAACGCTTGTTTGTTCCGCAAGAAATTGTATTATGGAACCATTTACGTCTCGTGAAAATCGGTCTACCAGTTTTGTTGATAGCACAGCGGGCGAAGCTACGATTAACAGCTAGTCTTAAACTAAATAAATTAAATTACTTTTCATAAGGTCCGCTATCTGCCAGTGAAAGTTCCATGAATACCGGTCTAACCGTTTTTGAGAAAGCACTGTAGACGAAGCCATGGTTAACAGCTAGTGTAAATTAAAATAAATTGAATTACTTGCTATAATGTCCGCTATCTGCTGCTGAAATTTCCGTGAAAATCGGTGCAACCGTTTTGGAGACAGCATTGCAGACGAAGCCGCGGTTAATAGCTAGTCTAATTTAGAGTAGCCTAAGTAACCCGCTGTAATTTCAGCTATCTGCGAGTGAAATTCCCGTCAAAATCGGTCCAGCCGTTTCGGAGATTACCCGGAACAAAGAGACAGACATACCGACAAAAATTTCAAAAATTGCATTTTTGTTATCTATTTTTGTATGTATACTTTGGTACCCAATCAGTATTTTTTTTTATTTTGATATTACATACAGACACTTCATTTTTATTATATGTATAGATATAGATAGATAATATAATCAAATCTATACTGAAAAATAATTTTACATACCTAATGTGTAATTATTAACAAAATATACAATTATAAAAGTTATATACAAGAGGAGTATTACGTTTGATGTTTCCAAAAAGTAACACCACAACATGTCCGTTCAACGTTGGATAAGCCCCAACCCGACGCGACGGCCGTCATTCCCATCGGTTTATGTAATCCCAACGAAATATTGTCCATAACATTTGATGTTCCACTGTTTGGGTTTAATAGTCCTGCTAACAATTATGAATCCTATCCATATTATAAGCGAGAAAGTTTGTGAGTATGGATGCATTTCATTTACGCTTTCAAGCATAAATTACGAAACGGATTTTGACGAAATCTATCTATCTTCTATACGTATAATAATGTAAACCTAAGCGGTGTTATTACAAAAAAGTTAAATTCGTATTGAACCCTGGCTTTAAATAGGTCTCATATTAAATGGACCGCGGTCGCCATCTTGTTCTTTTGTCTCGCTTTGGTTACGTTAGATTAGACTTGTGAAATAGGGTAACACGAACTTGCCTCGGACGAACGCAGTGCATCTATTAGGAAACTATTTTAAACCAAGTATTTAATCATTTTTAGAAATGTCTATATTTCTGTCTGTATATTTGTTTGAATACGCATCATTGTTAAAGTACTGTGTTTACGATAAAACATCACCAAGAAAACCATAAAGCATATCCTCGAGTAACATATAGTATTTGGTTCTTTAAAATCGTTCTACTCTATCAAAAGTTATTGTAATTAGAATGACGGCTCGAGTTAAGTACGAGAGAAAAGTAGTAAACTTAATACATTCAGATGATTTTATTAATCACAGTTTTTTTTTGCATAGGGTTCCACGTGGATGAAGTCGCGGGCACAGCTGGTACAGTAATATATTTAGTACTCTACCCTTACAATTTAAAGCGATTACATTGGAAAAAGCGCAAATATAAATAAATGTAAATAAATTGATAGCGTATTCGGACACCGCGTCGATGGACGTAGTTTCGAATTCTAGCAACTGAGTCGCAGCTTTAGCTGAAGAGCTGATGAAACTATAGCTATATATATAATATATGTTGGTAGGGCTTTTTCTAAGTCCACCTTTTTTTAAGTGTACACGTTACATATCGTCATTTAAAATGAGATCAGATTGTGGTTAAACACTAATACCTATTACGTATAAACAAAATATGTATTACTAGCGGGCTCGGCAGACGTTGTCCCGCCCTGATTATGAAAAAATCCTTGACAAATTATATACTAAAACGTTCCTCATCAATCACTCTATCCACCGGTGAAAACCGCATGAAAATCCGTTCGGTAGTTTTTGAGTTTATCGCGAACAGACAGACAAAGAAACGCGGTAGGGAACTTTGTTTTATACTATGTAATGATTAAAGTTGTGTTTAACGAGACATATAGACACGTGACAGAACTATTATATCAAGAAAATTACTATTCAACTACACACTAAATAACATTAGTAATCCCATGTTTTAGAATTATAGAAAGTTCCGACATAGGCATTTTGTGGGTGGTAGAGCTACGCTGTAGCTATTACTGGTTTCAGCACGAATGGGTCGGCTCGCCCGGGTAGTACCACTCTCCCATAGAAAACCGACGTAAAGTAACAATCCTTGCGTTGTTGCGTTCCGTTCGGTCAGTGAGAGTGCCGGAGGACCAGCTTCCCTCACTTCCCCCTTCCCTTCCTCCCCCTTCCCCCAAATACAGGATGGTAACGCACTTGCGTCTCCCCTGGTGTTGCTAGTGTCTATGGACGGTGGTGATCGCTTAACATCATGTAACCCACCTGTTCGTTTGCCTCAAATGACATAGAAAAAAATATACTATTTCAATCCGGTTTGACTATCAAAAAGTTTTAATAGAATGAGTCATTATGTGAATAGAGATATTTTAAAACGACCCCCTCTCTGTACTTCACTAATAATAATAAACAACCATAAACATTGTATTGTTCTAATTTAAAATATGTATTAAAAAAGGTATGAACCTGAGTTTCTTGTCAGTCTTGTCGATGATTAAGATGCTTTCTCACATGGTGATAGCGTTGTCATTCTCGTAAAGGTCTTCCGAGGTACTAAATTAAATAAGACATTTAGATTTTAATATTACTTGTATGAAAATAATATGAATTTTTTATGCTATATATAGGTTTTGATACCGAAATATGTTTTTTAATAAAAATAGCACGTTGAATCTAGAAAAGCGATTATTACTTCTCGAGTTCAACTAACGAAATACGCGGGTAAGCTCCTGGAAGTAGATTTTCGATAATACGACTTATTAATTTTGTTTATAAGTCTACAACAATTATTTTGCTGTTGACTAGTTTGCTGTTTTGTATCTTATGATAATCTATTGACTATGATATGTTAATTAAATGCATATTCTCTGTTCGTATCGTGACTTTCAGTATGGGTAAGGTTACATCTTCGCCCTTTTACACTTATTGGCTATTACATAGTTTTTCCTTGTTCTTATATGGCATCTTCCTTATTCCTACTAATATTATAAACGCGAAAGTTACTTTATTCGTTACGCTTTCATGCTTTAACTACTCATCGAATCAGCACAAAACTTTGCATAAACATTGTCAGGGTTACATTTTTTTTTTTATTGTAGCTCGGCAAAGTGACTGTACTGTGCCTGATGGTAAGCACAGTACAATCCAAAAACAATGGCGAGCACCGAAAGACATACTATCCATCGCCGGTCGCCACTGTCATCCCAGTCAGGGACAGCCCCCCCCCCGGTTGCTGGATATACACCGGCGGATCCCGGAACGTGACACGCCCAAACGTGCCACTATAGCGGGTGTTCCACCTGGTGTACGGTGGTCGCGATCCAGTCGGGTACAGACACCCTACCACCCCGCAAACTGTAATACACTGCAATATACTGAAAAGTATATACAAGATCATCCAGTAATAAAGTAAATTTTCAAAAAAAAGTATTAACCGACTTCAATATCAATCAAAACCCCATAAGGCACTAAAAAGCGGAAAATAAATAGTTTATCAAATTAAATAAAACATATGAATATGTGTGCTACCTAGAGATGTATTGGAAGTCGGTGCCAACCGAAATTTCAAATTTGTTCCAGGTAGAAATGTATTACAGAGACGCGAGAGTGGACTTAAACTTTGTACCTATGTAGATGATATGATTTTCGGTTCGCACCGACTTCCAAAACATCTCTAGGTAGCACACATATTCATGTGTTTTATTTAATTTGGTTAATTTGATAAACTATTTATTTTCCGCTTTTTAGTGCCTTATGGGTTTTTGATTGATATTGAAGTCGGTTAATACTTTTTTTTGAAAATTTACTTTATTTTTCCATTTTTAGTGTACATAAATATATTTTACTAGCAGTGCCCGCGAACTCTGTTCCGCCTTAAGTATATTAAAATATGCGCATTTTTGCGGTATGGTATCTATCGGTATGGTATGCGATATGGTTTCAATTGGTTGTACAATAAGTAACGTTTGGTACGAACGCAACCTTATCAATAATCCGCGATAGTTTCTACCACCAACTCGGCTACCATCGCTTCACACATAATACACCTTAAGTAATGTAATTACAATGCTTGCGTCATGTAGCAACACAGCAACGAACATAAGCACAATAGGCTCCTAAGAATTGAAGAGTTTTTTTTTATATTGGTGGCAAACGAACATACGGGTCACCTGATGGTAAGTGATCACGGCCGCCCATGGACACCTGCGATACGAGAGGAAACACAGATGCGTTACCGGCCCTTAAGAAAGGAGTAGGCTCGTTTCTTGAAAGTTTTCTTACTTTATCACGGATCCCATGATCAGAACCCAACCAAATTCTCATCAAACTACCCTTGAAGTACATCCTTTCCAATAAAAAATGAATCATCGAAATCGGTTAGCGTGATATTGAGTTATTCGTCTATTTGTCGTTTACATAATTAATGCAAATTTAAAACTTATACGGTTTTGCACTGGCTGCCGTTGTCGGAACTGGACCAAATTGAAATGGGACCACACGGGAAGTACCAGCTTTCAAATAAAAAAGAATAATCAAAATCGGTTCACCCAGTCCAAAGTTATGAGGTAACAAACATAAAAAAAAAAAAAAAAAAATACTGTCGAATTGATAACCTCCTCCTTTTTTTGAAGTCGGTTAAAAATATACTGTGCTTGAGTGATAGGTCACATACAAATCAATTCGAGCGAAGCCGCGGCCTAATGCTAATGTTGAATAAACAAAGTAGACAGAACCGTTATATCAAGAAAAGCAAATTTCTAATTCGTAAATTGTCTCCAGTAATTTTATATCCACTACATAAAAATAATATATTACATTATTACTTCCAATAATAATGACCACCATAATAATTTGAAGCTTGACATTTTTTATTTTATGATAACACTAGTCGAGCCGGCCACGCGTGGCTGTGGCTCAGTCATTACATGTTGAATTGAATAAAACACGTGCACTATAAAATAAACTGGAATTGAACAAGAAATTCTAAATTAAAACGTGGCGCCATCTATAAGATATCTATAACAGTCGGCCCTACAGTTTTCTGTCAACAATCTAATTTCAAGCGCCATCTGTTCGAGATCGATGAAACTTATAATTAACAACAATAGCCAACATGGACAATAACTCAATTTGTAATAAAAAAATATTGAGGCAAATAACAAGAATATAAATTATCCTATCTCTCTAGTTGCACCAAATTATACATAAATGCCAACTTTCGTGAAGATCGGTTGAATAGTTTCGGAGTTCATCGTGGACAAACATCATGACACTAGATTTTTATATATTTACAAGATTACCCTTTACCAAACGCTCAGGTTTCATCGTAGGTTCGAACCTACGTTATTTGCAAGCACGCCCTAAAGTATGCACTAAACTTCAAATATCCTCCATAACTCCGCATCATTAACTATACTTTAGTATTAAGAAATCACGCGATATATCCAAGATTAGAAAACGTAACTCCGTTGAATATAATCTTTTCAAACAGAAGTAACAATATATTGATAACTCATACGCTGAACGGTTGTGTAAGACTATAAAAAAAAATAAGAACTCATAATGGACCTATCTGTAAGTTAAATTATTTATTACATTAATACAAATAATTGAACCTAATGTCAAATCCAATACAAGTAAGATATCATTACTTATATGAGAATTAAGTTACTTTGCATTTATCGTTAAAGAATGTATAAAACGAATATAATTATCAAGGGAAGGGAAGGGGGAAAAGTGAACAAGTTCAATATTTAATTATATTTGGAAGAGTTGATTTGAAATAGAGCCTTTCAACACATGTTATAGCAATATGAAATAGAGTAGTGAAATTTTATAAGTTAAAGACAATATTACTTCTTATTAAACAATGTAGTATTCTAAAATACAAAGAATATGCGAAGTTTATTCCAGATAATGACTTTAATTGAAATTGAATAAGTACTATAAAAATAAATAACCAGAAAAATGTCATATTTTATTACGCTAATTCGCTAGATGGGGTGTAGATATATTTTATTGTTATTAGACTTTATATTCGATGACGAAATCGCGATCAGTTCTTATTCTATTATCATTTTACCGAGCTTGACTCGACAACAATCCAATAATACATTATTTCTATATGAAATGTGTTAATCGGTACAAAACTGTGTACCTCTATAATATAAATGATACATTGTAATTACATATCAATATATTAAAAAAAAGTTCTAAATTCGGTTGTATTTTGTTTTTAATGTGTGTTACTATAGAATTTCGTCATTTATAAATTGATTTGTTTTTTGTTTTTATATGAAAGGGGATATTTTCAAGAAGGTCACATTTTATTATTTTCATTATAATTGAACCTTGGATTTCGTAGATACATGAGGCAACTCCTCAAAATAGAATAAGAAATATATACTGTTTCAGATATAGGCAGGACAATCCAAGACTAAGTTGGTACCTAACTGTGACCAAGAACGTTATAATTATTTTTATTGTTTTTTATTATTTTTATATACTTTCAACGTTATAACATAAATTGACAGTTATGGCAAATACTGTGTGATTTTTTTATCGGAATAACATCAGCCAAATTTATTTCTCTTTTACAGAAGTTAGCAGTTTATTTCGTAGCGTTATTATGCTGTGTGGTTGCTCACCCACCTCATTTTCTCATGAAGGGATATGACATAGCAATACCCACAACGACCACTGTTGCTCCACAAATGTCTACAACGATCGGCCCATTGTCTGCAGATCAGCAGATGATTATAATCCTACTGAATACAATAGCAGGGTTGCCTGGAGGCAATCGAGACTTATTGGATAGAGTACGAGCTTAACAAATATGTTTTGACCCATTTTCATATTAGAATATCAATAACAAAATAAATAATCATATATATTTTATTCCTCGTTTCTTATTTTATATTTGAAATATTTGCTCTACAAAAAAAGTTGTGTGTAGTTCATACACGGTAGAAGTGAAACCTGCCTCACTGTTCCCACTCTACCCGACACAGTGTTTACCCCTAGCACGGCATCGTCACACAAAAATATGAATCATATCTTCAAAGTATTATAAAAAAAAATAGAAATCTCGATTTCACTCTAACCAATATATAAATGCAGATGCGATATTGTTTGTTACGGCTTCACACCTTAATATCTAACAAGTCACTCGTTGCATTAACATTTATTTCATACTAGCTGTACCCGCAGCTCCGCACGCGTTTTTTTTATTCGTATTAAAAAAATATAAAATTGTGTGACTATGTACAATTATAGAAATGCTGTTTAAAAGCAATTGTAAGTACGACATACGCGCCACTTACAGTAACATGTAACGTGTACATTAGATATATAAATACTAACAGCGTGCCAAATGAGGTTTGTCATCAGCAACATATTTGGAACCTTAACCCACAATACAACTACCTCAGTGCTCACTTATACTGTATAAGGCACTAATGAAACAATAACTTAAAATATTATTATAAAGATTTACATTACATTTAATATACATTGCTATTATAATTAAGATTTTGTGAATATACAAAAAATAAACGGTTCTCTGTTCCTCAAGAAATTGTATTATGGAACTATTTACGTAATACGTTTATAATCTAAAAGCATTATTAGGAAGACCTCTATATCATTAAAGTTATTAATAATTATAATGTCGAATTGTAAACGTTAAGCTGATAATTATTTCTCTAATTAAAAATAAAGAATGAGTTGAAATCTTGCTAAATTTAATGCAGGCAAAGTCGCGGGTAACAGCTAGTCTAAAATAAAATAACCTCAATTACTTTTTATAAGATTCGTTATCTACCAGTGAAAGTCCCGTGAAAATCGGTCTAACCGTTTTGGTGATAGCACAACGGGCGAAGCCACGGTTAATAGCTAGCTTAAATTAAAATAGACGAAATTACTTTTTATAATGTCTGCTATCTGCAGGTGGAAGTCCCGTCAAAATCTGTTGAACCGTTTCGGTGATAGCATTGCCGGCAAAGCCACGGATAACAGCTAGTATAAACTAAAATTGCTTGAATTACTTTTTGTAAGGTCAACTACCTGCCAGTGAAAGTACCGTGAAGATCAGTTGAACCGTTTTAGAGATATCACTGCGGACAAAGCCACGGATAACAGCTAGTATAAACTAAAATTGCTTGAATTACTTTTTCTAAGGTCAACTATCTGCCAGTGAAAGTACCGGGAAGATCAGTTGAACCGTTTTGGAGATATCACTGCGGGCAAAGCCACGGTTAACAGCTAGTATAAACTAAAATTGCTTGAATTACTTTTTATAAGGATAGATATCTGTCAATGAAAATTTCGTGAAGATCGGTCTATCCGTTTTGAAGATAGCACTGCGGGCGAAGCCACGGTTAACAGCTAGTTTAAATTAAAATAGATTAAATTACTTATTATGATGTCCGCTATCTGCTGGAGAAAGTTTCGTAAAAATCTGTCCAACCATTTCGGAGATATCATTGCGGGCGAAACCACGGTTAACAGCTAGTATAAACTAAAATTGCTTGAATTATTTTTTATAAAGATAGATATCTGTCAATGAAAGTTTTGTGAAGATCGGTGTAACCGTTTTGAAGATAGTACTGCAAGCGAAGCCACGGTTAATAGCTAGTTTAAATTAAAATAGACGAAATTACTTGTTATGATGTCCGCTATCTGCTGGTGGAAATTCCGTGATAATCTATACAACCGTTTTGGAGATAGCATTGCAAATGAAGCCGCGGTTAACAGCTAGTCTAATTTAAAGTAGCCTAAGTAACCCGCTGTAATTTCAGCTATCAGCCAGTGAAATTCCCGTCAAAATCGGTCCAGCGGTTTCGGAGATTACCCGGAACAAACAGACAGACAGACAGACAGACCGACAAAAATTTTAAAAATTGCATTTTTGTTATCAGAAGCGTGTATACATTCATACCCAATCGGTAAATTTTTTTTATTTTGATATTACATACAGACACTCCATTTTTATTATATGTATAGATATAGATAGAAGAAGATGTGAGTATGTTTGTTTATTTATTTGTTTGTTATACTTTGACGCCCTAACTACTCAACTGATCATGAAATTTTGTATACACGACATGGACATAAGACACCTTTCATAGTATTTAAAACAGTACTGTTTCATAGAGGTAGATTAAGTTTACAATGACGCAAGCGAAACCGCAAGCTAAGGGTAGTTACACAATAAAATCTTGTAATTATGACAATGTGAACTGAATTGTACTTGACGGTATGCAGATCGCAGAATGCAATTCAATAAATAAAAGATATACTATCACCGGTTTACACGTGTGCATAGTCCAGTCCAATGTAGACACTACCACACGAATATTATGTTCCCAGATAATCGTTACTAAATAATTGTACCTAACAAATCACTTATAATTACATTTATTGTAACAAAGAGATATCAATTCCTATAGTCTATTAAAAATAATAGCTAGATTGCGTGGGTATAAACAAAATAACATGTAATTACCCATCCGTTTTGTGGTTATTACATTTCAACTTTGGTTATATTCAGGTAAATATGTCCGATTAATTTTAAACCTTACCGTTAAAGGATAGTGTTTAAAATTTTAAAATACTGTTGCGTTTATCAGACTCTGAAATGGGAACAGATTTATAAACGATGTTCATTTTGCTCGGCCATCACACTCGATCGCGGTTTGATACGATTCCAATGCAATCAAAACCTAAAACACGTTCTAACAACTTATGCTAATATGAATGCCTCTTACATTGTTTTGGCTGTAAATTACAGTATATTGCTATCAAAATACTATATTCCTAATGCACTTGTTTTTTGTATATAAGTATTTCTGCAATAATATAATAATAATTTTTATTTGGTACGAGCTGACACGCGCAACTTCGTCTGCGCCAAATCGGTTATTTCTGGTTCCAATTTTATTTCCAAACGCGAAAAATATTTAAAAACCTAGAACCTGATTGTAGCGACACCTACCGTATCCAATTGTGAATCCAAATTATCCTATATATATTGGCAAGAAATGTCTTCCCGGTATCCCCTGGGTTGCTCCTATAGCCCTCACCCCATTTACTATCCCCCCAACAACGCAATAATTTTACCCGCTTATAGTTTTTATTTTATTACCTTCTAACCAACTCCATTAATTAACATGCCATAAAAAGTAAACTTTATCTCCATGAAATTTTCATTTTGATTTAGCTGTTTTTTTTAACAAGAACTTGTAAAGTATACGTGAAACCTATATCTAATAACTTTAGTAATTTGTAATTAGTAATTGTAATATTTATTTTCTTTATCACATAAAAACAATCTTTTTGGTTGAGATATTAAACTTAGATATTAGTCTAGTCAACAAGTTCAAAAACGTGATAAATAGAGATAAAGGTCCTAAAAATATGAGTGATAGCTCATTCGATTCGGAATCACCTCTAGAAAAATGTTTTTGAAGGATTTTGGGGCAGGTAAAAAATTGCAATTGTTATTAACAAAATAAGATGAAAAAAATGATATTTAGTTTTTCGTTAATAACTCATAAAATATTAATATTTAAGCAATTTTGAAAAAAGTCCGTTAAAGAGGAGGAAATTTCCGATAAAAAAGTCTGGACTCCCGAAACTCTATCTCCATTATTTATAATTTTAATTTGACGTTGAAAATAGGGATCCACGCTGCTGTTACGGCATACGCGCGCTGCCGCTAAAGAGAGTTTATCAAAAGAAATAAATTTTTTTATAACATAAAATGTCATTTTAAAAAGATAGTAGCTAGTTCTAGTAGCTTCTGAACACTTGAATGAATCGAGCCCCGTAGAAAAAAAGTATTATCACCATTTTTCAAAAAGGTATTCAATTGTTAATTAACAAATTTTTTCCCAATCTCCGTTGGCATAAATAATGGGATAAAAGGTATAAATAATTGGCCTATAAATTTTAAACTTCGTGGAGCCCTTGCGGTATATATACCTCATAAGATCCTACGATAAAAGTTCATAAAAATTTATTAATTTGTTAATTATGATTTTTTATAACTATTGCAAAATGAAATATCTAAAAATTGTTGATAAATTTTTTTTTTTCAATTAATATTTAGCTATGCCTGTTTTCACATTAAACAATGGCAGTGATTAACATAGGTAATGATTTTTTTATGTAATTTGTTTATAAAATTGTTTTAAACAAATAGAGAAATGCAAAAAAAAATAAAAAAAAAAATTTTTTGGCACTTATAAGATATGGCTGTTTTTATATTTTTATTCTGCTTCAGAAAAAAAATATAACGTTGGTCAATATTTGTTTATAACAAATTGTTAAACTAATAAACAATTAAATAATGAATAAAATTTTTTTTTTTTTTTTGCCAAACAATTCAAAAATATAAATTATGATTTTTAAAAGCAAAATTATTTCTTAAGTAATTATTTAAACAATCGAAATATAAAAAAATCGATTTTAAACAATTAAAAATTAAAATCAAGAAAAAAATGTTTGTTTTAAAAATCATAATTTTCTCTAAACAACAAAATAGCAAAAAAAATTTTTTCAAAAATATTGAATTTCTCTATTTGTTTAAAACAATTTTATAAACAAATTACGTAAAAACCTCTCAACTAAGACTATAAGAAAAAGAGTTAAAACTTATTTCATTTACTTACAAACCGTATCAAGCCTACAAATAAACCTAAAACCTTCATAAAGTCACTAAGTGTGATACAAGTAACTATTAAAAATTTTAATATTTACGACGCCTATTATACCAGCTTGATTGAAAATAAACGCAACTCATAAGAAGGTCACCAATAAAGCCAATAAATTGGTTTACTTTCAATACGAATTTGTTCGTAGTCAGCTACATGAAAGTTATTTTAGCTTTACAATACACCGATTTGATTTATGTTCTTAAGGCCTAGATATTTCATAATTAATATCACATCTATTCTTACAAAAAATACTTTATTTTTACTGAACACAAATGGATAAGAAATAAATGAACGTTGCCTATTAAAATTAGTAAACAGTATACTATAATATAATTCTTTGAAGAAGGCGTTACTTTGCGGAAATCCATTATTAAATATTATAGTGGATATACTTTGCACTTCCGCCTGGAATTTATTGACCACTACTACGTATCACTACAACAAAAAGCGTTTTTTACTAAAACAATAAAAATAATTAAAACCGCGTTCCATACCAACAGTGTCAACCGCCGTCAGGTTCCACCAAGGAACGCAGTTTTAATTATTCTTATTGTTTTAGTAAAAAACGCTTTTTGTTGCAATAATACTCCATCATTAAATATTATAGTGGATGTTACTTTGCACTTCCCCCTGGAATTGATTGACCACTACTACGTATCACTACAACAAAAAGCGTATTTTTACTAAAACAATAAAAATAAAACCGCGTTCCATACCAACAGTGTCAACCGCTGTCAGGTTCCACCAAGGAACGCAGTTTTAATTATTTTTATTGTTTTAGTAAAAAACGCTTTTTGTTGCAATAATACTCCATCATTAAATATTATAGTGGATGTTACTTGCACTTCCGCCTGGAATTGATTGACCACTACTACGTATCACTACAACAAAAAGCGTTTTTTACTAAAACAATAAAAATAATTAAAACCGCGTTCCATACCAACAGTGTCAACCGCCGTCAGGTTCCACCAAGGAACGCAGTTTTAATTATTCTTATTGTTTTAGTAAAAAACGCTTTTTGTTGCAATAATACTCCATCATTAAATATTATAGTGGATGTTACTTTGCACTTCCCCCTGGAATTGATTGACCACTACTACGTATCACTACAACAAAAAGCGTATTTTTACTAAAACAATAAAAATAAAACCGCGTTCCATACCAACAGTGTCAACCGCTGTCAGGTTCCACCAAGGAACGCAGTTTTAATTATTTTTATTGTTTTAGTAAAAAACGCTTTTTGTTGCAATAATACTCCATCATTAAATATTATAGTGGATGTTACTTTGCACTTCCGCCTGGAATTGATTGACCACTACTACGTATCACTACAACAAAAAGCGTTTTTTTACTAAAACAATAAAAATAAAACCGCGTTCCATACCAACAGTGTCAACCGCCGTCAGGTTCCACCAAGGAACGCAGTTTTAATTATTTTTATTATTTTAGTAAAAAACGCTTTTTGTTGCAATAATACTCCATCATTAAATATTATAGTGGATGTTACTTTGCACTTCCGCCTGGAATTGATTGACCACTACTACGTATCACTGCAACAAAAAGCGTTTTTTACTAAAATAATTAAAACTACGTTCCTTGCTCGAACCTGACGGCGGTTGACACTGTTGGTATGGAACGCGATTTTAATTATTTTTATTGTTTTAGTAAAAGACACTAATTAACACTAAAACTAACCCTAACACTAGGCACAGCTAGATATATAATATTTTTGTGTCCTGCATTACGGCAGAGTAATGAACTTACGAACATAATACATACATTACTGTAAATTGAAATATACAATTGACTACAAATCATGTGCAAATTTTCCGTTTTGTATTCAATCAAATTGGTATTAAACCTACGTAAAACTGGTACATGCATCCACGGTCCGTCGTTGTGCAAATAGCATTTTGCATTCGTTGCGACCCGTCCGGCCTCTTCGAGTGCAAATAGCGCGATTGATCCAAATCAATGGTGAACCGCGTTCTCGTGTTTCATTGGCGAGCTAAATCTGTGAAAATATATCTTTATAGGAAAGTTAATGAAATATATATCAGTTGTTACATTTCTAAATGAGCCAAATCTATTTTTAATCGTTCATAAGATTTAAAATTCATTGTAGATCTTCATATTTTTATAATTTGAATAATATGAAATGAAACTAAAAATCATATCAACGGCCAAATTTAGACATCGTTCACGGTGAATGAAGTCTGAAAATCCTTAAGAAATTAAAGATCCCATATGAGCGATTAAAATCGGATTTGGCTCATTTTGAAATGTAACGACTGATATATTTTGATATTTTATTTCCGTACTAGTTTATTTCCGCCCGATTCGTTAGAATTACAAAATGGCAAATGATCAATCAAATCCAAAAAATAAGTAGCCTAGGACCATCTAAGGAATAATTCCACATGAAATGGTCATTATTTTATGCCGATGCGTTCAGTAGTTTTGACTCAATTGAGCGTCAAAAGGTTGTATTTTCATTTTATATACGTATTCGGGCCATAAATTCTGTCAAAAACTTTAATATAATTAAATATACACTTTTTGATAATTGTTTAAAAATTATACATTGGTATACAACAGTAATGATATCTACAATATTATTTTATTTACATTATTCATAATACCGTCCACCATTTTGAATACGTGCGATATACAAATAACCGCAAGTGTATCTTCGTTTTACGACCACTCCATCTTTGAGAATAATAAATAATGAATTTCGTTTTTGTTTTCTGAAAGCGCGAACGTTCTACTTTCAAAATTAGTTGAAGTATAACTAGCCACAACTAAATATTGTCTAGCCAGTATTCCAAAAAGTTAAAATATTGAGATTTTATAGAGCTTATGATCCAACTAGGTAGACATATTATGGTGGACCAAAAAAAATACATCTTTTTCTTGAGTTACCGAGAAAAATATAATACTTTTTCCTGCTGGTTATGTTATAATGTCCGATCAAGAACTTTCCTTCAAATCCACTTCCACGCTTTATTATCTTTTGATTGAATAATGACATCTATGCAAAATTGTGTAACAATGTCAAACAATATCATTACATAGTATAAAACAAAGTCCCCTACCGCGTCTGTCTGTCTGTCTGTTTGCGATAAACTCAAAAACTACTGGACGGATTTTTATGCGGTTTGCAACAATGGATAAAGTGATTCTTGAGGAAGGTTTTAGTATATCATTTGTCTAGGATTTTTTATACTCAGGGCAGGACAACGTCTGCCGCGCCCGCTAGTATATTAATAATACACATGCGAAACTATATCTGTTTGTTGGCATTTCACTGTGTAATTTCTGTATCGAACGCAGTGAAATTTATCATACAGTTAATCTGAGATCTAGAAAGTACAAGGCTTCTTTCAAGTTGAGTAAAACACGCAAACATCAACAAAAACATATAGTATTCTTTATTTTAATAATTTATTTATATTATAATAATTAATACATGAATATGTTCGTTTCCTTTTACCAACGTCATACTAATTATACCAGCTATTATTATTTTAATAAATAAACATACAACTGCACAGTATGATAGCATAGCTCGTCTATGGATCACTACTCTGTACTCATGCACTACTGGGTCTTATGTTCACTGGTGAAAAAAAAATGTTGTCCATTCGGACTTTGCAATTGTACAAAATTATATATCTCGAATTTAATGGATTTTTACATTTGGTTTTAACTTTACTTTTTGGAGTAATTTAGTAAAAACTACTTTTGTTATATAAAAAATCATAGTAATATGTTTTATATATAGGAGATAATTTTTTCTAAAGGTGATTTATTACGAATTGGGTTATTCAAAGATATAATAACAATATCTTGTCATAAGAACAAATTTTAGAATTATATTTTACAGTAAAGAACTCAACTAACATGCCTTTACCAGTCTTTACAAGAGATATTTTTTGCTAAAGATACTTTATTGAGAATACATATTATAAGAGAATAATTATTATATTCAAAAATATAATAACAATTATCTAGTCGGTAAAACATATTTCATAGTCTTACAGTAGAAAACTCACAAGAAAAATGTCCTTAAAGTTTATTATATGTATATAACGAGGTATCTAAATTTGACCATCAAATTGGGTGTCAAATCCTCGCAACAGACACGCACGGCTCACAATACCCTTTCCGTTTACCATGTTTACCCTGCATTGATGACAGACCTACACACTGTTGATCCTTTTCCGGACCTCCCTCCCTGCTTAGAAATGTCCGGACACATCATAATCGATTTTAGTGATGTGACATTATCTTAGCAGGTGTAATATCGAATAGTCTATCGTTTTTGGCTCCGGGAAGTTGGCCCCCCATTTTTCGCGTAAGAATGTGAACATTCGTAGAGAGTATGCCTATCGATTGTCCAATTTTGGCCTATCATAAAAATTTTGTTGACTACGTCTAAAAAAAAGTTATGAAATATTTAAAATGCGTGGGACACCGTACGAAAAAAAATTTAAAAATTGAAAATCTTAAGGTGGATGCACGAAGTATGTCGTTTGCCCGCGTCTGCCCATCCTTTACTTTTTTGATAAGTCGGTTATTATTATAGTAACGATACTATTTACGATACATTTGAAAGCAAATATATACATTGCTTACAAAGTAAAAAAAAAAGTATGTATCCCATTGCCTGCGCATGCACATGACTTACATACATACTTGCCCCATTTCACACAACGCTGAACGCATAGTGCTTATAAAATCATTATTTCGGAATACTTTAATCATTGTATGACAAATGAGGATATCGTGATAATATATTTTTTTGAGAAGAACGAAAAAAAGTAAAATTTTACGAAATCTATAGTTTTCCGTGACCTCCACGGCCACGATGACAGATTGCTGATTGTACAGCCTCAATATTTCTGGATTCTAACCTTATTTCTAGTTCACACATAAGTATTAATATTTATTACTACCAAATTAGCTTCTATTCAAAAATACTACTACCACATGTAAACAAATGTAGTTAATTCTCAAATTATGAATCATTAGAAAAAATAATAAATCTACCTTATTTCCGGATTTCAGTGTTCGGTTCACACGTTTTACGAATCAACATATGGTTTTATAAATGTATAGTGCATGATGGATTTGAATGCACATATTAAATTAGTATGATGAACCTAATAATATGTACCTAGTTCACTATTTATTTTTGGAGACATTTTGTGAAATGCATTTCTTAGAATCCTTCGTTCCGCAGTTCGCGCGCGACTTGACTGATTTGTACCGCGATTTATTACCTATCCAGTTTTACGAGTGAGTGGAAACACGTACGGCGACCACCCCGGGGAGCAAACACCTTATTGTTTTATGTAGAGGCAAACGTCCAATTTGTCTATCCGGTCTCTGTCACCCTTTTTTATCTCGTTGAATTATGTACCGGGTTAAAAAATATATTTTCATATGAACATACGAGTTCATGAGTTTCACCATGTATTTCGTAAATATTTTTTAAGATAAACTTATGAGATATCGTTGAGAGTGAGTTTTAACTTGACTCGATTCAAACCGGTTAAAATGCATTTTTTTATACTCACACCAAATAAGAACTTCTTTCACGTGACGCCCTCACCTTTAACCCCTCACGTGCGTACGTACACACAATTTTTTTTTATAAATTATTAAAATATTATTGTTTATCTATTTTATTATAAACAATAATATTAATTTGCTTTTATCTGTTTTTTGTTTATTAAACTGTTTAACGAGAATTGTAGTCATTACTACTCCTGTTATTATCTATTTCACAGATTCTGTCCCAGACATGATTATGAAACATCAGATAGTATATTCTCTATACTATTACTCATAGGCAGATTTTAATATTACGTGTACGCGGAGTACTGCCATTAGATTGCTAAGGCTTGGTTACAACTACTAGAACAATTAGAAGCGATATTTAGCCATTTTTGCTATCGCTCTAAAGGCTAAAATTAGCAGTTACGAAGTTAGGTTCATAGGTTCTGTAAAAGATCATTTATTTTTATTTTTTGGTTAATTAACCTTAGCTAAAATTGTCAGGAACAAAATACATGTACAGCGGCACATATGAAAATAAGAATGTGTGCTCCACCAACGCATACATGTATGGTTTGCGTAGCTCGTATGGATAAATAAGCTCGATTCGCAGGTCGAGGTTCGGCCATTTTGACACCTTTGCGCTAGTTGTCATTTCGGTGGAATAAGTTACGCGCTCGCCACAAATCCTAGTGAAGCTGTGAAGGCTTTTTTATTTTTAGTAAACAATCTTCTAGTAGATTATTACTGTCATGTCGAGTATGTACTGATATTACAAGTTTCTTGCGATCATTTCAATGAACTAACAAGATGGCGGCCGTCTTGTTAGAACTATCCAGGGAGTTTTTGTGGAAAGTCAGAATCCATGTAATTATTTCCGAACCAATTCACTCGTGCGTAATAACCAAACTATATTACGTAAAACACCACCATTAAAACATAATATAGAGCCAAATAACACAAGATTATGAATAAAATATAAAGTCCACTACATGACATTCCAAGATCCCGCCAAAAACTCACCCTGTGAAGTTTTGTTAGGCCAATAATAATAGTCAGTTAACAGACAAGAAGGTTAACAGTTTAAAAAACACATAGTCATTAGTTAGTCACTCCGTAACAGACATTACCGACTAATTTGGATACGATTACAAACGTGCGTGCCCGTGGGGTTGAACTAATTTGTCAATAATGAAGACGAAATTACGATCATTAACCTTTCGTCGCATTTCATTGTTTGTTGAATACCAGTTGCTGCCTGCAATTCTGTACTCGTGAAAATTGTCTTCTTTCATGGAAACTGTATAATTTATCTGGATTAATCGCAGACTGTCTTTTATTTTTTCTTGTAATTTCGTCAATACCACACCCCTCTTACAAGCCTTTAATTGAGTATAACATATTTTTGTTAATTCTCTTATCATTAATGCGTAGCCGATATTTTTGTAGGTGGTAGAGCCACGCTGGTTCCAGCATAATGTGGTGTCCCCTGGTGTTGCCAGTATCTATGGACGGCGGTGATCACTTAACATCAGGTGACACATCTGTTCGTTTGCCTCCTATGATATAAAAAATAATAATTGAAAAGCGTAATATAACCTTCATTATACTCTGAAAGTCGTCGTCTATATATCAATATAAGTCTTAACAAAATCATTCCAGCTGTTTCGGTTTTTAGTGCGAACTAACGATCATTACATAGTATAAAACAAAGTCCTCTACCGCGTCTGTTTGTCTGTCTGTTCGCGATAAACTGAAAAACTACTGAACGGATCTTCATGCGGTTTTCACCAGTACATAAAGTGATTCATGAGGAACGTTTTGGTATATAATTTGTCCAGGTTTTTTTATAATCAGGGCAGGACAACGTCTGCCGGGCCCGTTAGTTGTATATAAATGTAGAAATTTATATTAACTATATTAAGTATTGCATACTTGATTCTTCTTGGTTGATTGATTGAATAAATTATAAAGATGACGTCATCATAAATATCTTTATATGTTTATATGTGGCTCCTTGTCGTTGCACCGATATATAAAACGCATTTTCTTACGAAAGAATAATTTATGTGAGTTAAAAAGTTTTTAATCAATAAAACATTTATTAACCTATTTCATAATCATATACATTTGAAATATCTTAAACAACTTTAATGCAAATGTAAAAAAATCTTATACATAATAATGAAAATAATATTTCCAACACCCAAGTAAGAACTACTATAAAAATTTATTACATTCTTGAAATCACATTTCGGTACTATAGAATGACACGTTAAAAAGCAATTGTTGTTTTAAAGGTATTCGAATGTGTTTTTTCTTTGTTAAACTGTCAGATAAAGACGAGCGCAAACTGTCTGCAATGAGGGTAACAATTTTAAAGGTCTTCACGTCTACCCTGAGGCGTTTTTCCCAGTCACTGTCCGTAATAAAACAGGACCCACATCGTTGCTTCGAATGTGTATGAAATATTTCTTAATATCACCTTCATTTAGTTTAGGTGAGTAAGTAACTATCGTAGTAGGAGATATGTGAAATATCTAAAATAATAAAAAAAATTACAAACACTATATTCAAATTAGGCCCTAAAAGCACATACTAATACTACTATCATTTGGAAAAAGATCCCAGGTATCAGAACGAGGTGACAGTTACGATCGGCTTTGGGGTGTAAGGGGTGTCGAATAACATCATAATACTTGAGACACCCCAGCCAACCTCACCTGCACGTGGTGCACCCTGCTAAATAACGAACGAGGCAATGGCGAAAGCGGGCTGGTAGGGTTTTACAGCCTCACTCGGTCCCACCTACCATTTATATGGCGAAAAAGTCCGTCATAGTGATTCACTTCTGCAGTTCGCGTTTCGGATTCAGCCTGTGCATATCCAGCTATTCGCAGGCCGACATGACAGCGGCGACCGGCGATGGATAGTGTGTCACTCGGTGGTCGTCATTGTTTTTGGACTGTACTGTGCTTACCATCGGGCATACTGCCGTTTTGCCGTGCTACAATAAAAAAAATTTTTAAAGCATAAAATACAGCCGTCTCTTACTATTTTATAGAATGTATAAAGAGAAGAGAATTTTCAAACATCAACATTTATTACATACTAATACACCCTAAAAACCTTTTGACGGACATTTTGTTGTCAGGCAAGTCGGTAATATGTTTTGGCATTTTATTATTTACTATGTTTAGAAATGGTTATTAAAAGACACTCGAATCAATTAACTAATGATAACTCTTTATATCAATAAAATTGTTGCTTACAATGTACTCAGTAATTTCGCGCATATAAACCAATTTACCTTAGCTAGTCTTACGATCAAATCCTTCTAAAAATTAACATAAAACTTTTCAAGAATTAGGATATAGATGGTGTTAAATTCATTTTTTTAAAGATATCATATAAAATGTCACACTATCATGTATAATTAACAGCTTAGTACTAAGAATCAACAAATAGATGGCGTATCAAACATATCGATTGTTACGTGACGGCATATAAAATCAATTTGCCACCTAGAACCACCTAGGCCGCATTCCATGTTCGATGTAAAAAAAATACTATATCGTTATTTAGTAATGTTAAATTAGTTATATCTATGTCATGGCGCCTGCATGAATAATAAATCGTAGCATTTGGAGAATTTGCACCGTTTATCTTACAGGCATTTTAAGTGGCATGCTAGTATTATATAAAATTACTAACATACGAACTAAATGATTAATATTTCCGATTAATTGTAATCGCAAAAAAGCATTACAAAATACATACCGATATTCCGCGAAGTACAACTATTTAATGATTCATTGAGGTAACCGACAACTAATTACATTACACGATGCAGATATTTTGAAGTATTTAATTTTTAACAGATTTAATGTTCTAATGCTCGACTTTTATCAGTTTCAATGAAATCATATCTAAATCTAGGTGCGTAGTTCGACACGCGTCCTATTCATAAAAATAGCTTTAATTATTTATGAAAGGAATACAACGTGATGAAAATACGACATGATGTTAAAGGATTTACAAGTCTGCCGCCTGTAGGCTATTCAAATTGTGCCGCCCCTAAGGACCTCTATAATTTGATATCCTGATTATGTTCATATTAATTACTTTTTTTCTGCCAGTGAAATGGCAACGTTATTGTTTGTGCTCTATCAACCTAATTACATCACCCTTTTCCCGTAATTATTATTATTGTGGACTATGGTGTCCATGGGTCACTTTCTAGAATTATAAATGTGAAACTATTTAATTTCTGTAAGACACAAAAAACATTTAGCCCCAAATTTGCCGCCCCTAAAATCTGCCTCCCTAGGCTCCAGTCTACTCAGCCTACTTATAAATCCGCCACTGCTATTGGCTGTGTGACTAGTAGTCAAGGTGCAAATTTATCACCGGGTCTTTGTTGAGAGCATTTTTCAATTTAGGTATTTTCGCAGCTACCCTTAAGAACCAACATCGTTCTTTTCTCAGCACGATACCATTACCTATAATTTCGCATCAGCCTATATCGATTTAAAAAAACACATGAAGAACTGGAAACAAGTAAAGAAGGTTTTTTTTATTGTAGCACAGCAAAGTGTCTGCACTATGCCTGATGGTAAGCACAGTATAATCCAAAAACAATGGCGACCACCGAGTGACACACTATCCATCGTCGGTCGCCGCTGTCATGCCAGCCTGCCAAAAGCTGGATATCCTGAAACGCGACCCGCAGAAGCGAATCACTATGACGGGCTTTTTCGCCATATACATGGTGGTTGCGACGCAGTCAGGTGGTAAAACGCTACCACCCCGCAAGACAAGCTAGTTACGTTTTCATACTACCCTTTCGGTTATATTAACCAACTTATCACATGCTTATTTCCCGGTATTTTAAATATTACAATACAATTCGCAGAACTATCAGAATAAAATATATCGTTTAGTAACATATTGGTTTACCTCATTATTCTTCAAAAATAAAAATCGGATCAAATAAGATACTTACAACATCAAATACTTACAAGAAGTTACATCCGGATCGAACAACAATAGATGAACTCATAAAATTATGATAAACTTACGAACATCTTGATTGATGTAGTCGTCCCAGATGAATTTCGATATGTAACTTTGACCAATTTTCATATACATATAGAGCCGTTAATATACTCACAGTATGCAATATTTTCTTCATAAAATTTATACTACATATTTTCTTTTCATATAATTGTGTATGTGCGCAAACCATAGTGTCTACGTTCGCTACGACTTCATCCACAGCACAATGCACGACTTATATATTCTGTTTTCCTGTTTTGCCACACCACTCAGGTGTAGCCCGTTAAGATACGCGACTGTTGCACGTAGTACCACTCGATTTCTTGTTTGTTCCTTTTGTTTCATTTTACTACATCACCCACGAGTTGTTACAACGAATGTTAGGGTACACGACGGTGGTTCGTTATAGCACGCGAATAGAGGTGCGTGACCGTTTTTTTATTATTTTAAAATTGGCAACCAATCTTCCAGATTATTACTGCGATTGTCGTGTAGTTAATAATATTATAAGTATCTTGCAATAATTTCAGTGTTGTGGCTCCATTATTAGAACTTTCCAGGGAGTTTTTGTGGCATCTCAGAATTCATGCTTCGTCGTATTATTTTTCATCCGCTTCACCTATGCACAATAATCGAACTATATTACGCAAAATGCCACCAATATTACAAAATATAGAGTCAAATAACACAAGATTATGAATAAAATATAAAAGCCACTGTATAACAGACTAAGACCCCGCCAAAAAATCCCTCCGTGATCGTTGTGTTGTCATTGTACACAGCTGCAGTTGCAGTCACAGTAAATGAAGTCTTGCATTAATTGTTTAAAAAAGCAACCACCGTGATTGGTGTAGCGAACGTGAGCGACCTGAGCTTCGTGACTGTTAATTTTAATCGAACAACGTTCAGCGTATTTCAGACACATTATAATTATTTCAATGGGTATGCCGCAAAGTGGGGCTATCAGTAATTGCGCGATATTGGTAGAGAACGTCTGAAATCAGGAAAAATAACAAATATTCTAATCGATTACTTCGTCTTACAAAAAATCTTTAATAACGATCTTTTACCAAACTGAATCTAGTAAAATGAAAGCAGTGAAACTGAAAACATGTTTGCCTTTAAAATTTGAGGGTAAGCAGTCGTGCTCGATTCGCCTTATCCCATCTTGTCCTCTCCACTACATAAATACGCGGGCGCGTAAGGCTCTCCACAGATTTACAGTATCACGGCAAGAGCGAAGAAGTTCGAAAAACCTTATATCTGTCGGACTGTCCACATGAGTAATTGCCTCCCAGCCACTGCGTTCCCTTCCTCTTACAATATCTGATCCTTCAAACGAGGCGAGAAGATGCACTTTTGCAGGTCGGCATGATGGCGACGACTGCCGTTGCTATTTCACACCGACAATCGCTGTTGTTTTTGGACTGTACCGTACTTTCCATCAAGTATTATGCAGTTATTTTGCCGAGCCAGCAAAATAAATGCATTAGGTTAGACTCGCGACGTGGAGGGAAGCAACTTCGGCGATTACCAATCCCTTTGGGTTATCAGATAATTATTGTTTATTATTTATTATTCCGTACTAATATTTCTGGTCAAATGGATGATATTCAAATAAAATCAAATAATAAGTACTTTATTCAGTTTAGGCTCTAATAAGGCACCTATGAACATCAAAACTACCGCCGGTTCGGAAAACAACCCAGTCATCGAGAAGACCGGCAAGAAACTCGATCGGGTACATCTTTTTAACATATATATTTCCAGTACATCGTACAATCGTGTTTAGTGTATATACAGAGATGACTCAATTCCAGACAACACTATCGTTTACATATTGATCCACTCTATCTAGCCTTTTGACACCGAAACCCGTTTGACGTGGCGCTTAAACTTACAGTCCGGCAAATTGGTAACATTGCATTGGGACTTATAAAACTTACATTATAAAACTTAACACTATTACCGGTTTTGCTAAGTCTGAAAGTCTGGACGACCAGTTTGTTACAGTTTCTAGTATTTAAATTATGCCGGTCTTTTACTAAATGCAGTTTTTCAAAGCTTTTACGGACATAATATACCCTTTTCTGCACCCCTGTTAATTTTATGGAATTTTATGATGATAGGTTTCATAAATGAGATGTGAAAACGTAACAAACAAATAGACAAACTAACAAAGAAAATAACATTCTCATTCGTAATATTAGTAAGGAAGAAATGGTAAGGATATATGCCTAGGATATAACATCGTAAAACTCGAGACAAACCTGCTTATTTGTCAACAAAACTTTTTGTATAAACAAATATTGAGTTTCATACTTTATCGTAATAATAAAAATACAAGTCGTAATAGCTTCCGCCTTTGTTTGAAATCAATAAAACGCAATGACGGAAATTTATAAATTTAAAGTTTAAATACAAGCAGGAAGACTGTCCCATATATTACATATTATATTATTTCAGTAATAATAACGCATATTTCCACATTAATATTATAGATGCGAAAATGTGTTTGTTTGCTTGCTATGTTTTCACGTCTTAGTTACTGAAGATAACATCGTGAAATATACACGTTGCCAGGAGTATGGAAAAGGATATAGTGAACCTCTCATCCCGAAAAAATATGCTTTTTCTGAGGGATAATTTAAATTTACATCAACGCAAACAATACCACGAGCAAAAGCTAGTACATAATAAAGACAGATTTATGCCAAACTAATACTGGAAACATTAAATATAAAATACATACGTATGATAAGGTGAATATTTTATTCAGTAAATCAGGTATATTACCAGTAAATATGTATCATATATGATAATTGTGAATTTGTATTACTACTAATCTTTCTATAATTTTATAAATCGAAAATGTCTGCAAACAATAATTCCACAGATTTCACACATCACTCATCTCATTCAAATTCATATAATATAAAAATCGGCAAAACGGTTCCGCTATATAATTTGACAATTGAACATGATCAAGGTTTTACTACAATTCTTGGGTGTATTTAGAGAATTTAGTCGACAAGAGTAATAAAAAAAATGTTCTTTTCCCATATTCTACACTATAATTATAATTAAATATAATTCAACGCAACTTAACTGTAGGTTACCACGCTGTCAGCATGAATGGGTCGGCTCGCCCGGGATAGTACCAACCTCTCACAGAAAACCGACGTGAAGGAACAGTGATTGCATTGTTGCGTTTCGTTCGGTCAGTGAGAGCGCCGGAGGCCCACACCCCCTTCCCCCTTCCTCCTCCAACCCCTACTCCTCCCTCCTCCATACACAGGCTGGCAATGCACTTGCGACTCCCCTGGTGTTGTTAGTGTCTATCGACGGTGGTGATCACTTAACATCAGATGACCCACCTGTTCATTTGCCTCCTTTGATATAAAAAAAAAACTTAATTATTAGGCCATGGAGGCAAAATTTTAACAAATAATAGTATTTACAGCAAACTGAAATTAGCCACCACGGTGTTATAGTTGTCTTAAAATATTAGGTCTTTACCTATGAAATTGCCGTTTTGTATAAAAAAATTTAAACAAATTTTTTTCATGTACTTTTTATTTGTATTAATCGAAGTAATCACCCATGCAATCAATGCATCTTTGCCAACGCAGTGGCAGTTTATTGATGCCCTTCTTAAAGAAATCAGCTGGACGGGAGGCAACAAATTCTTCAAAGGCATTTTGTACTGCCTCTCGGATGTTGAATTTTTTTCCCGCCAAGGAGTTATCCAAATTCTGGAAAAAGTAGTAGTCTGTAGGCACATCCATTTATCAAGCTTTTTTACCTTGCTAATATGACGCAAATGGACCAATATTGTTTTGACGCTAACGTCGAAAGCTGCTGCTAATTCAGCCGTAGATTGTGTATCATCAGCTTCCACAATCGCCTTTAATTCGTCATTGTCGACCAAAGTCTTCGGACGACCGCGAGGTTCATTTTTCAGGTCGAAATTCCCAGAACGGAAGCGAGCAAACCAATAACAGGTGGTGCGTTGGTTTGTAGAGTTAGCTCCGTAAACGTCGTTGATGTTGCGTGCCGCTTGTGCCGCGTTGCTGCCACGACGGTACTCATATTCCATAATTACTCGAATTTTTAACGTATCCCTGATGACAAAAAAGATTGCAATGCGATGAAAATGTAACACTAATCAATAACCAAATTACTACTTTTGGAAAAAGAATTCCATGTTTTTAAAATAAAATTAATTTGAAATTAGAATTCTTAGCCAAACAAAAATTATTTTGATTTGAAATGGCCAGTACTGCAGAACGGCAATTTCATAGGTAAAGACCTATTATTCAGTGATAAATTTGCAATTATTACCCGTATGTAATGAGAATAACTATAATTTCCGTGCTTAGTCTAGATATATGGTGAATCCATTCTTTACAACTTTTCAACCATAATTCTAACGTATATAGTACTTTGTTGTGTAGTAACATTGTGTTTTGTTACTTGTAATGAGTATAACACAAATACATACATACATACGGTCTCCGATACGAAATATATATAAGGGTTGTTGAGGTATGTATGCTTGGTACACATATATGTTTCAACAACTCATATATGTATGAATAGTTAGCTCAGCTTAGGTTAGCTCAGATAGATCGCGAATTGCATGTATCAGGCAACAGCCAAAGCCGAGGTGTGCCGCGCACCCTTGAGCTAGTTGTCAAAATAAATTCGGCTGAGTGCCTTAAGCGCTCGCCTTCGTAGCCCGGTGAAGCTGTTAAGACCTTGCTTGGTCAATAGCGTAGTCGGTTCGAACAAAAAAAAAAAAACATACATATGTACATAACATAACATATACAATACATAACATAAAAACAAAAGTAATAAAAAATACAGCTCTGTATGATTACATTAATTAGAGTTTGTTTATATTCATCACAAGTACAAAACAACTAACTAAGAGATCTCTAGTTTCGGAACTCGCCCCGAACTCCGAACTAAATATTCTTATCTCACGCACCAGAATGTTGTTTGAAAGTATGTTTATAGAAAATAATAACTTAATATTATTATAATTAACATATACTGTACATGTAACATATACTGTGTATTGTACTGAATAAGATTACTACCCGTGTGTTTTGTTGCAATATTTTACGTAAATAATGAAATGTTAATCAATACAATGCAACAGACAACAGTTTAAAGAATAGGAACATTAATATGAATCGGCAGTACATCAATTAGACTTCGATGTTTAAATCATAATAACGGTATTATTTATCTATATCAGAAAATGTTAAAATACGTTAAACGCGTCTGTAGATGGTAGAACCACGCTGAAGTTATTACTGGTTGCAGTATGAATAGGTCGGCTTTCCCGAAGTAGTACCACCCTCTCACAGAACACCAACGTGAAGTGACAGTGCTTGCATTGTTGCGTTTCGTTCGGTCAGTGAGAGCGCCGGATACCCACCTCCCCTTTCCCTCTCCCACCCCAAACAAAAGCTTGCAACGCACTTGCAGTGGTGATCACTTACCATCACGTGACCCACCTGTTCGTTTGCCTGATACGATATTTAAAAATAAAATACTAATTTTAACTGAATTAAATTATCTGTAAGCCTTTTCATCTCTAACAGACGATTCAAGTAACGTTCTGACAGCACTTTTGTAGGTCGTAGTGAAGTTAGAAGGGGGTTAG
This sequence comes from Antheraea yamamai, assembly GCA_036509395.1. Classification (NCBI taxonomy): domain Eukaryota; kingdom Metazoa; phylum Arthropoda; class Insecta; order Lepidoptera; family Saturniidae; genus Antheraea; species Antheraea yamamai. The sequence goes on from AP028433.1 coordinate 18,189,208, forward strand.
AAGCCTGTTCATGAAGCCTCATGAATTTCTCCTTGAGTTGTTGAAACCAGGCGACGTCGTGCTTTGATTGACCACGTGGATTAGGCGACACCATTTAGCACGGTCCATAGCTAACTCCTCCCATTGACTGCTTGAGATGTTAAATGCAGCCAAATTACGTTAAATTAATATTTTAAATTTACAAAATCCTCAAAAATGGATGGTTTCTTCTAGGTATTTCACTATTTTCTACCATTAAAATGATTAAGATCTTGAAATATTCAAGTGAATAGTAGAGTACATTATACCTTTTCGAGCGACTTCTGAACATTTTAATTGTGAAAATGGTCTCGATTTTTTATTGCATCTCTGTAGACTTATTTATATTCTTTAGCCTTATTTCTATTCTTTAATATATCAACTTTAAGAAAATAATAAGAAGGTAGTTAATATTCATGTTCAGAAATCGCTCGAAAATGTCTAAGCTACTCTACATGGAAACTTAAGAAAATCTTGAGCGACCTTTAAATAATAAAGAATCGCATTGAAAATTTCAGGATCCAAATCATTTTAATGGTAAAATATAGAGAAATATCGAGAAAAAAACAAAAAAAAACGATTTTGAACGATTTTGGTAATTTTTAAAAATTTTGAGGGACCTCTAAAATTATTATTTTTTGAGCTGTTATATTTTACAATTGAATTAAGTATGGTCATCATAACTGAGCACATTACTCCTATTCATTATCCAAGTATATTTCCTTATGTAATCAATATTGTAAGTAGGTACATAAAAAATGTTTTACAATATTTTTTTACATATATAATGTTGAAAAAACTTTATTTAAATATACCTTAATAATCATTTTGGAATGATGTATGTAGTTAAATAGATATATTTATTGTAATAATAGATGCTCTATACTTCGCTCGCAGTCTAAAGTGGAAATGGGCAGGAAGCGTGGCTCGTATGCCAGATAACAGATGGACAAAAACCATTACTTTCTAGAATGGCCCCCACTGATATAGAAATAGAGGTAGGTCAAAAGAATGATGAAAAGACGAACCGCAATGTACAGCTTTTAGGAGCTGGATACACGTTGCAACAATTCGCGACGCTTGGTTTTCTCTAGAGGAGGCCTTTACCCAAAGACGGATCCACGAAAACCAATGATACATAAATTGTATGTTAATAATGTAACAATTAGTGAAATAACAGGCTCTGTTATTTTTATTTATTTACTAGCTTCTGCTCGCGACTTCATCCGCGTGGAATAATTACTTTGGGTTTAACCCAAGACGCAGCGGAAGCTCTCAAAAACGATTTTGAATCATTCTCCATTGATGCTCCGCTCTTATTGGTCTTAGCGGGATGATATATAGCATATAGCCTTCCTCGTTAAATGAACAATTTAACACTGAAATACTTTTGCAAATCGGTCCAGTAGTTCTTGAGATTAGCGCGTTCAACCAAACAAACAAACTCTTCATCTTTATAACATTAGTATAGATTGTAATTGAATTACACCTTTAACTTTCCAGTAATTTGCTTATATAATCAACTAGCGGGCTCGGCCTTGTCCTGCCTTGATAATAAAAAAAAATCTAAAACTCAACCGCAGCGCCACCTACCGGGTCCAATTGTGAGTCTAAACCATTCTCGGATCCACTCGAACACGCACACAAAATTTCATCAAAATCGGTCCAGTCGTTTAGGAGGAGTTCAGTCACATACACACGCACACAAGAAATATATATATTAAGATAAAGATATTATAGGTATATAAAAAGGTTCTGTAATAAATATTTACATATGTAATATTTAAAGAACTTTATTTAAAAAACACCTGAATAATAATGTTTAAATCGTTTATGTATTTACATAAATATCTCAAAATATTATATTTATAAACATTACGAGTCAAAAGTAGTTATGATACGGAAATGACGACGTACATTTTGACAATCAACCACGTAAAAATGTGATTTATTTGCTTAATTAGCTATCAAAAACCAATTCGCGTACCTTAGACATCATTTTTAGTTATTTCGTATTCCGTACGTTGTATATTCAAATAACCTATTGTAACATTATGTCAAACTGCGGGGGACCCCTGTATATTATTTTACCATACACACTTTACGTTATATATTAAAAGAGCTTGTTCTAATACAAACGGGGCAGCTGCATAAAACGATTTGAGCAGAAAACCTACATATCTAGAGGAGGATGGAAAACACTGTGTGAGAGATAAAGCATAAAAGAAATAAAAGTTGATAAACTATCAAGAACGGAAGAAAAACCAATAGTCATTTATTTATTTATCATGGGTAAATATGTTTATAGACAGCCACGGCATGCTCTAACAACAAATTAAATTTCAATAAAAACTAACTACCACTAAATAACAAATTATAACAGAAAAAGAAAGAAAATACTAAAACTAACTAATACTTTAAAACTCTATTTGTTGAAATTAGATAATTAGTTAGCTATTTGTTCTCTTTGTTTTTGGCGCGTTAGGGAAAAATGATGAGAGTAAATTTTTACAATGAGCGCGCACACCGTCATGAAAAACCGACACCCTGAAGTTATTACGATACGCGCGCATACCGTCACGAAAAACCGACACCCTGAAGTTATTACGATACGCGCGCACACCGTCACGAAAAACCGACACCCTGAAGTTATTACGATACGCGCGCACACCGTCACGAAAAACCGACACCCTGAAGTTATTACGATACGCGCGCACACCGTCACGAAAAACCGACACCCTGAAGTTATTACGATACGCGCGCACACCGTCACGAAAAACCGACATCCTGAAGTTATTACGATACGCGCGCACACCGTCACGAAAAACCGACACCCTGAAGTTATTACAAATCTACAAACGTAGAATAAGGCGAAAGATAAAATTTTCGAAAAGATTTTTACTATTTATGGCGTATTGTATAAATACTCATACTATAATTATATATGTAGTATATCTATAACACAGTCTAGTGTGGAATCAAATAGCCATTTGTGAGATGATGCCTTCAAATTTCTAGATCTATGTATTAACATGTAAAGAAAAACTTTATAACCCTTTTTAAACACATTGCATACATGGAGGTGTGTAAAATTTAAAATTGTTAACGTTCATAAATAGAGAAGGAGTACAGAGAGATAAAACGTTAGTATAATATGTTTTATATATCATTTAAATAAAATAAAAACATTCCTTCTTTACATTCTTACTGAATGCGAAACACGTAAAAGTCAAACAAATAATAACGTATCAAGAGTCGCTGTGTGTAGAGATTATCACTAAAAAAAGTGTGTGTTTACTTACGTACACGCGTTAGAAGTTATACTTCTTTGGCGTAATAAGATAAAAATATTTTCAAAAATTTTATCTTTCGCCTTATTCTACGTTTGTAGAAAAAACGACACTAACAATAGAAAAAAGGTATTTAATACATTGAAAGTTTTAATACAAAGAAATACAAACAACAAAATATTGACTATAGCTAACTTCAGGCTGTCGGTTTTTCGTGACGGTGTGCGCGCACATCGTAATAACTTCAGGGTGTCGATTTTTCGTGACGGTGTGCGCGCACATCATAATAACTTCAGGGTGTCGGCTTTTCGTGACGGTCTGCACGCGCATCTTAAAAATTTACTCTCATCATTTTTCCCTAACGCGCCAAAAGAACTTTAACTTCAAAAAGTTATTTATATTTATACTAGCGGGCCCGGCGGACGATGTCCCGCCCTAATATTAAAAAAAAGACACATTATATACAAAAACGTTCCTCATGAATTACTTTATCCATTGGTGAAAACCGCATGAAGATCCGTTCAGTAGTTTTTGAGTTTATCGCGAACAGACAGACAGACAGACGCGGTAGGGGACTTTATTTTATACTATGTAATGATAAAATGAAATTACAGGGCAAAGATAAATTATAAGGCTCAATCACGTCAAAACTACTTTTTTTTATATATTACTAGCGGACCTGGCGGACGTTGTCCTGCCTTGATAATAAAAAATAGAAATCCCAAAAGTCAACCGCAGCGCCACCTACCGGGTCCAATTGTGAATCTAAACCATTCTCGGATCCACTCGAACACGCACAAAAAATTTCATCAAAATCGGTCCAGTCGTTTAGGAGGAGTTCAGTCACATACACACGCACACAAGAAATATATATATTAAGATAAGGGGCAAACGAACAGGCGGGTCACCTAATGGTAAGTGATCACCGCCGTCCATAGACACTAGCAACACCAAGGGATTCACAAGTACGTTGCCGGCCTTTTAAAAAGTGGGCCTCCAGCGTTCTCACAGACAGAACGAAACGCGACAATGCAAGCACTATTACTTCAAATCGGTTTTCTGTGCGTCAGGTGGTAACCTCGAGCGAACCGACCCATTCATGCTGATACCAGCTTCACCGTAGCTCTACCATCTACTGATCTTATTAGCATAGAACAATGGCCATTCTATGTGTAATTTTTCGTAGATGGTTCAACTTATTTAGATTCGATTGACCTTTTGCCATTATTAATGCCCAACGAACAGGGCGTGAATTAACTAATATAAATACCTATGTTAATACATCGAAAATTAATGTATTGTAACTTATATGTACACATCACAACTGACGTAACAAAATAAAATTAAAAAATAAACAATTATTGTAAAGGTAGGTACATAGGCTTTGACAAAATTATCTCAATGACGTTCAAATTGAAAAAAAAAGAATTACCGTCGACCAGTCGACGTCTAGTTGTAACAGTTCGACATTTATATATTCTTTATATGTATATAAAATTCGTCTGGCTGTGTGTATGTGACTGAGCTCCTCCTACGGCTGGACAGATTTTGATGAAATTATTTTTGTTTGTTCAGGTGGATTCAAAAATGGTTTAGATTCACAATTGGATCTGATAGGTGGCGCTGCGGTTGACTTTTAGGATTTTTTTTATTATCAAGGCAGGACAACGTCCGCCGGGCCCGCTATTTCTATATATATTTGTATTTTTTATATATTTATATAGTCCAGTTACGGCATATGACGTAGGGTATTTGTAATAATGATGCAACGGATGATAAATTGAGCACAAATTTCTTAGAACCGCTCCATAAATATTAAATGTAACAAGGTTTATTATAATTGCTTGACTCATTCTTATCACTTATAGGAAATATTATTAATTTATATTGCAATATATATTCGACACAATATTCCTGTTATCTCGTAGTATTTTCAATGCCTTTTTGTACGTTATAAATGTGTAAACAATAACTTTTTTTTAACTAAAAGTAGTAAGAAGCTCAGGCCACTATCATTGCAATGGGTTATAATTATATAATTGTGTGTTTATTGTATGTACTCAACAGTGTTATGCTAACGTTTATGCTAACATGACAATAACAGAGTGTCGGATTAACCCCATCGAAGGCCCCGGGGTGGCTTTAAATAGATAAAGCTCGCAGAACTACGGTCAAAATAAATATAAAATGTTGAGACGCCTAAACGTATAACCGTTTTTTTATGAATTGAGAAATAAGTGTGTTTGCTTCATATTTTGCAAATGTAACGGATCTCGAAAGTGTTCCGGAGGCTAAATATTTATAGAAGGAAATCATAAAGGACACATTAAGTAATATTCAGCGTTTGCTTAATCAAAATCGGTTCATTACATCAAGTTATTGTAATTTGAATAAGTGCGCGAGTTAAGTACGAGAAAAGAATATGTAAGCGAATGCATTTCAGTCTCATCCAAAGACCAGGATTTTTATAATATACGTCAATAAAATTATAGAAATCTGTCGTTGTCTGAAAAACTAATCAATTTTTTTTTTGTTTTTTATTAATACTTGGTTCTTATCTAAAAAATATCACGATATCTTTAACGAAGCGACGAAGTCGCGGGTAACAGCTATCGTAAATATATATAATGAAAATATATATAGTTTCTTTGAGGCTGGATTACGTCAAAGATAATTAATGTATCGATATAGGACTATTTATGATTATTCGATGCGAATTTTTCCCTAGATGGGTCTACGATACTAATTTTTTGGTTTCGATTGAGACTTTAATTGTTAACGTCCAACGTAGCGGGCGGAAATCAGCTTGAAATTATTACTAATTACAATAAATTGAATGTTTTGTCTGACACCACTGTGAATAATATCAATCACTCACGGTACTCCCCCCTGACATTATCATTCCATGAGTAACTGTAACAATAACAAACATTTAACCGGATTTTTTAAATAACAGATTCAACGCATGTGTCTCTTCTGAATTAATAATTATAAGATAAAATTAATACGAATAGAACGTTTTGCGTACATCGTCTAGTACCCTCTGTAATCTTTGAAAACTTGTATATAGATAGTATTCTCTAATGTATCCGTGAAGAAGGCCTTCATAGGGATGTCAAAATCTCTTATCTTACATAAGACCTACGTAATGTTTGTATATTTTTCTCTACGGTTTTAAACTGTAGGTACAGTTTAAAACCGTACCGTACCCTTAGTCTGAATACATGATATATTGACAAATTATAATTAATATATTATTAAAATATTATCTGGTGACCGCAACATTATTTAAAATGGATTTTGATGGCAAGACTTTTGATTGGTTGATAGAGGACTGTCGGAGTTATTATCTAGGATACACAACATTACATTTTTCCGTACAGTTTATGCAATTACAATAAAATTCCATTGTATAAATTTTTTGTTCCTTTGTTTTACAAAAAAAACACATGGTTCTCATGAAACAACAAAACTATTCTCACAAGATGGCACGATCTAGCATATAATAAATAAGATATTGACTGAGCAATAACTTGACATATTTGATATGTTTGAAACAGTAAGAATGTGAAATAGAATTATAAGTAAGGCCTTTTTCAGCGTTTGGGACGCTTGTCTCACTATAGCGGATGGCCATAACGTTACATGCTCTGAATGAGATAGCATCTCGATGAAACTATATCACAGTGGTAGAGAATCGTCTATATAATTAGTTGAGGTTAATAATCTGTCAATCGTAGTCCGATGAATCCCATATCCGGTATCCCATCTCCTTATTGCACAGGTCAGGTTGACGAGTGGAGGCAGTTGGTGTGTACCGCGTTTGTCTTCCTATTAGGACAGAACTCGTTGGTCACCTTCCGCCGAGCGGACCGTGGGGTGGATGTCCAAGAAGAGAAGCGTCGTACGATCCCTTGTCGCCCCAACAAACGGTCGGTCGGCTTACCGTGAGGTTTTAGCCCGTGCGAGTCGGACGTATCCCACTCTCTCCCCAGGGAAGATGTACCCACCTTCCATAACGGAATTCCCCACGTTAATAAAAAAAAAGCTGTAAAGGCCTGTCAGGTTAAAAACGTAGGCAGTTGGAAAAAAAATTGTCAATGAATCCCTTTGTTATGTCGTATTAACTCCACAAGAAATTCAAAACCATTCCTAAAATGGTCCCGACTTCATTTAACATCTCAAGCCAATGCAAAATTACTAACTTTTAACTAAATTGATGCTCAAAAACGTGTTAACACCATTAATTATACACTTATAAGAATTTTAAGATTATTATAAGATTAAGATTTATTTTTTACATCAAAAAATATATAATCGAATAAGTATAATTTTAGGTCCAAATTAAAAATAAAAATCGTATGTTTATGTATAAAATAGTCATAGCCAAATAAATTTAATAGCTGCGCTCCAGATAATGAGATATGCTTCTGGCTTACATCTCATTCACCGAGTATGCAGACGCTTTTTATTTGGGCTCCTTGTTATTTTGGTCAATTATAGGCAAAGCCGCGAACCGCTCCAGATTCTCTTTTTCGTATTCCTTTTTTTTACTATCACCGTCCTGGTGGAACGTATTTACACGGTCCCACCAGCTCCATCAGCCATATCTCTATAAATAAAATAATAAAAGTCTGCCGTTTTGCTCGCATCATACAAAAACTATGCTTTCGAACAATTTTTTAATATTACTACACATTTTTAATACACTGAACCTCATCGATATTGATTCTTATTAAAAAAAATATCAGGATATCTTTATTCAATATAATGTTATTATAATTTTGAGAGACTATGCTTTTTAGAAGCACTACATTTTTTTTAGATTACATTTATCCATGTTTGTTTTTTGGCGCGGGAAGTCCTAAACCAAGCAAAGTGCTGCTATTGTTTTTTCCTCTGTACAAAAAAAATATTAAGATAAGCGACGCAGATGAAGTCACGGAGGTGTCTTGGTATCAGCTTGTTGTAATATAGTTTTTTTTTTTTAATATAAAGACAAAATTAGTATATTTATATTTTTATACTTTAGCCTCTAGTCAATCTTGAACTACTAAATGTCAAGCGTCTTTAGAGATAAACCGATTCAAGTCTTATTCGCCACAATAAAAAATAAAAATATTGTGATTGTTTTGTTACTGATAGTGGTTTTGATACGCACAGATCCAATAATAGCTTGCTTATCTAATAAACTTATTCGTCCTTCTGATTTAATAAGCTCTGTATGCATCCCAATATTGGATATTATCGTTGCAAGCAATTGTACCCGTACCGCCCAATTACGGGTATTCCACTGGATCACGTAGCGTGGGTCCAATGTAGGGTTTTATTTCCTCTTCCCTGTTGGGTCCATCGGGGGTCCGAACTATCCGGCGATTGGTCGTTTTACCCCTACAATGGGATTATAAACTTTTAGTACCCAAAGAATTAAATTAATTTTAACGAGTATTTATAGTGCGCAGTGAACTTTCTAGCGAACGTGTTCCCTTGTTATCTTAAATACATCTATGCCATTACGTTCTAACAAGTACGAATTGGAATAGTTCTATACTAAAGTATACATGAGGTATATCTGTTCATAGTAGATGTATACAGGTCCTTTATGATAACTTCTGAGATTATCTAAAAATAAAACAGCTACCTACCTGTATTGAATCTAGGAACCCTTTTGCATCCTTCAAATGTATTATTTTCTTCATACGTTTAGCTGTATATGTATAATCAGCAGACCTAGTTTTAATAAGATTTATTGGCAAAGCTTTTCAAATATTATCCGGATTGAATATAATTCGCTTCTCCATCTAGCGCCTTTGAATAACATTTAATAAAGGCTACTTGAAATCGAGAAAAGATTAAATGTCTTAAGTAGTCAATACAATTACAATTTTTTTAAAATACAACCTACAATTAATGAAATGAAGCACGTAGTTCCCACGATGACAAATTTTCTCATGAACGAAGTCGCATCCACTAGATAGTATATAAATGTAACTATAGGTATATATTCTTATTAGTACGCGTCCCAAATCAAATCAAGAATACTCTATTTACTTTAGGCCCTGAGAAGGAGCTTATGAACGTCAAAACTACTACCGGTTCCGAAAACAACCCAGTCATCGAGAAAAACCGGCAAGATCTGGCTTATCTATTCATCATAAATATTTTTACTAACATGCATAGACACATTCGTTTTTACACACAGAGAGGGTTGTCATTCCAGATATCACCACCGTTCACATATTGATTCACTCTATAATAGCCTTTACATTTAGGTACCTTCAACACATTGTCTACATTTATAAGGAATGTTAAAAATCAAATGTTCTGACAAAATGTATTTTATTTCTATTAATTTATAAAGAAAATACATTCACTAAGAGACTAACATCAAAATTCAATTAGACATACAATTCCATTAAATTATTTACATAATTGCAACTTAGAATTTGTTCTAACAGTTCAACGTTAACTGTGTTACAAACCTTCTGAAACTTTTCAAAGGTTGAAAATTTATGAATCAATCAAACAATTTACTAAGTACGAACAGCCAATTATAATAATTTTTAATATTACTTACAATGAAGATTTGATTTTAATATCGCGTGTTCTACGCATAGTCCATCCGGTCATTGCATTTAAGAGAAACTATGATAACAATTATATATAACGAACTTATTATCACAAGGTTATCCGACTCCAATAGATTAAAATATATGACGAAATTACCTTAAAATAAATAGAATGGATTCCACTAAAACTAACAAGTTATATACAATAGTAACATGTACATATAATAAGCTAGTTTACTTACTTTCAATTTTTTTATAGGATGAGTTCATTTGAAAAAATTACACACATATTATCGAACTTGACTAGCATTCTATTTGTAATGAAAAAAAAAACTAAATAATAACTTTTTGAACCGATTTCGTTAGTAATATAAACATAATTATTATACAACTAAGTCTAGAGATAATAAAACCTTCCCATGACTGTTGAGATGAATCCAGTACAAGACTCCTAAAAATTGGGTGTTTCTTTTTGTAAGTAGGTTAGATAGCCTACACGAAGTATAAATAAAAATATGCACTAATCAAAGAAAGAAATCACATAAAGCTAAACCAATTTTGAACACAGTAGGCAAAACAAATCAACCCATCCTCATAATGTTGCGACGTCGAAGAAGTCGCTCCATTGCGTAGAACACGCGGTCCGACCCTCAGTAGGGGCACACTATCCCGCCGGTGCCTGGTACAGCCGCCGCATCAGGATAATGTACTCTGCAGATCTCCTTAAAAGTCTTCCCTTGTCTCGGCCTTTCGACACTCCTATGTCCTTGTCCGTAGTACCCGTTATATCCACCATAACCGCTGTATCCGCCGTATCCGTAGTTACCATAACCGCTGTAACCATAAGATCTGCGAGGGTTGCCATTGATAGCATCGTAGATGGCATCGAAGAAGGGCGCGCATTCCGCCCAAACGACCGTTAGGAGTAACACCGTCAGGATAATCCTTATCGCAGACATCGCGGAAGACTGACTCGTAATTGTGTCAATTCAGTTGAGGTCAGGACGGCCTCGGTCTGCGGAAGCTGACACCGGTGGCGTTTAATCGCGAATGATGCCGGCTGCTCATGCGGCCGACTTATATATCGGCCTCGAATCATCCGACGGCGTATAGACAGACGCGCATATAACAGTTCACGGTCCTACCCTGGACTCGTATTGACGCAATAAATACGAAATGTCCGAAGGGTACATATCGTTTTGTAAACAGGATTTTTTTTACATTACAGATAACGATAGTTCGTTCTCATTGTGTTCGAAACCAGATCACAGTTGCAAGTCTCTAAATCTAGTTATGGAGTTACCATTAAAAAGTTGAACAATAATTTCTAAGCCGACAAAACGGGTATAAAAGAGAATAAAGTGCAGTTAACAGTACCATATGATCAAATGCCATACGAACAGCGATAATCTGTTTTTATCTAACGTCCACTATAAACGCTTCAATGAACGGATTATATTAGTAAAGTAGTCCATTCAGGGTGAGATACGGCTCAAAATAATTTAAGGTCACAATAACCATTACAAATGTAACAAGAGTTACAATGGAAAATAACCGTTCCACATTCAACGACCTATAAAGACATGAGGATAAAAACAAATAGCGTTAGTATAGTTTTAACTTAGTTTAGTAATGTATTGACCCATATTGTCAGAATCTTAGAAAATAAATTACTGTGATATGATACCCATTATAGTAAAAATAGTATATTTTAAATGAACAAATGATTGTTAATATTCTACGTTTTCCAAATAGTGCAAAATTGAAATAAAGGAAAATAGATAATCCAATAGATAATGGATGAATAAGCAATTCACCTAAGTCACTAACAAGTTTATTCCATTTAGGTGTTGTGAGTGTTCACAACTACAGCTACTTCCCTACACACATATCTTATTATATGAACCTCACGTTTTTTCTTATTTCTTACATAAATTATTTTAATATTATTCGTACATTAACAAGAAAACTAAACAAAAAATAAAACCGACTTCAAAGAATCTACCTTCAATAATGCACCAGAACGTATTTGACCTTATACACCTATCTAGTTTTGAATTGTCATAAAAATACCTGGTGTATCTTTAAAATCCAAGGTTCAATACTAATAAAATTAAAACGCAACCCCCTTGAATATATCCCATTTCCAATAAATAAAGAATTTTCTAAATTGATTTATAGATAAGGAAATTCTGAAGTAACAAACATTTAAAAAATGCACCCGAATTTCTGAAGTCAGTTGATAAGAATTTTTTTACCTAAAATATATTTCCTGCTATATTTATTTTATTTTATTTATCATTTATTTGTGAGTATGATAATTGTCAATCGATGACATTAAACAACTTGTTAACATTATTATGACAGATATGTGACTAGTAAGTTTAAAACCGATTGCAAAATTTGTACTAAACAGACAGACAAGAAAGACAGTTTATATTGCATTGTCATGTATTTCTAAGCTATATTCAACATTTCAAGTTTTTATCAACATTTATCGGTAAATTTGTTTAAAATTTGATGCAAAATTATGAAAAATACAAAAAGGCTTAGTGTTATACTTCTATTTCTGTCTCACATATGACTGATTTAATTTGATATATAAGTAATTCTTCGCGCAGCAAATAAATAGTGCCACTAGTTGCCTTTTCTCACAAACTTGTTTTTTTTTTTTTTTTTTTGTCCCCCCTTTACCTCGGACGTAATCCGAGACCTTGTTTTTCTACTTCCCTGTATCTTTATTGTCATATGTTATAATTGCGGAGTGTTAAATCTGTGTCATTTTTTTTTTTTTTTTTTACTTGGTTTATTTGCTTATCCTAGTTACATTTCCTAATACATAAGTTTTTCATTAAATTAAAATAGTTTACATATACATTTTATACGAGTATCTTATTTTGTACTTATCTGCGTCTACATACAGCTTAATGGTACCTTAGTAATATATGGTTAGTATTATTTATTTTATTAGTTTATATATATAAATTTTTGTTTTTTTAATTTTAAATTAAATTCCATTCACAAACTTGTTGTTTATTACTACCTTCTAATAATATTTTTATTTAAATGTATACTTGTACATCTATATTACATTTATTTCAATAACTAACGGGCCTGGCGGACATTGTCCTGCCCTCATAATAAAAATAAAAACCTTGACGAATTATATAACTGAACCTTCCTCATAGATCACGTTATCTGCTGGCGAAAACTACCAAAATCCGTTCAGTAGTTTTTGAGTCTATCGCGAACAGACAGCGGACAGAGTGACGTGGCAGAGGACTTAGTTTTATAATATATAATCATACTTACGTTAAATCACTGTTAGAGCTTACATACCCTTAACCAGGATGATACGTGTTAATATCACAGCATTTAATACGATATCTGGCAACTTAACTGATTTATGGAAGTGCCATATGGCAGCGCAGTGTGAGATATATTATATGTAAATTAATTCTAAAATAACTATTGTATTAAAAATGGACTTCCTAAAAATTGGGATTTCGGGTATGACTATACTTTAGAAGGGTATTATAACTTGGCAAATGAACATCATATAAAAAATAAATTGTACGTACACATTCATACCTACTAGAATTGCAATTATACTGAATCAATTCAAATCAAATCATAAATACTTTATTCAGTTTAAGCCTGAATAAGGCACTTATGAACGCCAAAACTACCATCGGTTCGGAAAACAACCCAGTCATCGAGAAGAACCGGTAAGAAACTCGAGCGGGTACGTCTTTTTAACATATATATTTCCAATACAATCGGTTTTAGTGGATGCCCAGAGAGGAGTCAATTCCAGACATCACCATCGTTCACGTATTACTCCACTCTATAATAGCCTTTTGACAAACATGCTTGACGTGGTGCTTAAACTTACAGTCCATCAAATCGGTAGCATGCTTTGGAACTTTATTGTAAAACCTAACACTATTACCTAAAAAAATATTACTGGTCCTGTTAAATCTGTAACATGGGACGACCAGTCTGTTGCAGTTTCTAGTGTTTAGATTATGCCGGTCTTTTACTAAATGCAGTTTTTCAAAGTTTTCACGTACGTACATTAAATTATCAATACTGTATTGGGAGAGTAGAGTTAAGATACCGAATTCCCGGAACCTCGTTTTTAATGATTTGCGAGGTCCCATATTATATTTTGCTCGAACTGCCCGTTTTTGTAATAAAAATATGGTGTCTACCTCAGCAGCCGTCCCCCACAGCAGAATATAAACGAATTTTGGAACCTCACGTTTCGTTGCTCGCTTTATGTGAAATGCCCCAGCTTCCTTTTTTTACACTTCCTGGCGTTTGACCACAATCTAACCTGATGTTATATGATATGGTCCAAGATGGTAAACACGCTAAATTTAGAGAGACTTCCAAGTGCAACTTCTGAAATACGCCTATAGATCCTTGGCGACTGATGTTCAACTCAAAGGTGACAACTAGCCAGGCTGGCTTCGAAAAAGCCATGCTATCATTTCATCACAATGTTTTCCTTCGCAGAAAGCTCCGGCTTAATTGCAAGGATTCGAAATTACGTTGATCTCTGTGGTGTCCAAACACGCTAATCACGGAGCCATCATCGCTTCACTTGCATATGTTACGAAAATTCTGTTAGTCTGGCTCACGACTATCATGTATCAAATTTAACAGCAGCCATAATGATACACTTCGCCCTGTCTTGTCGTGGGATCAGCCAGTTTATTTTAAGTAACTAAGCCGAGTACTAGGGATATGTACTCGACGAGGTCGCCACCAAATGGTATTATTAGTTTGTCGTCTTTGAGGATCACTCAACCTAGCGGAAGAGAAGCTTGCAAGGCGGCATGACTGTGGCGATCAGCGATGAACTGCCGATTTTTCTATAGTTGCAATTGTTCTTGGATCGTATTGTCCTTACCATCACGCACATCGCCGTGCTACTATACAAAAAACATTTAAGTCTTTTTCGTAATTACCGCTCTTATTTAATAGGCACGATTGTTAATTCTGTGACGGGAAGTTCTAAGTACTTATCACATGTTACTTGGAATCTATATTCTAAAAAGTATATCAGGTCTTTTTTGCAGCATTATTACCTTGGAACCAATTTGCCAAATGAGAGAAGCAAATATAATTTACAGATAAATATGATATAGCGACAACAATAAGCGGCACGCGATTACAGTGACACGGGCCCGAGAAGGTTAGCATAAAGTACATCACAATAAAAATAACTGCATATTATCTTCATTTCTAAGTACTTAAAATATAAATATAGAGCTATGCTATCTGCATCCAAAGGTTATTGACAGTGCAAACGGATTAGCTCACATTACATAATATCTTCACGACGACCCCGACTTGTGGTAAAGCGGAGTCAAGTTCAAAGATGCCGGCGCGGCGTGCGTTCACCTCTAACCGTTAAAACTTAACATTCAATACGTGTAACCACTTACGAATGCATGTGAAGATACAGATTTGCCGCAAACTTGTAAATTATATGAATCATATTGATTTCTGTTCTATATTTGCTATTTAGTATGTTCCTTGTTATTACGGTCTCACACGTACGTACGTACGCACGTTTGACTTAAGTTAAATACAACTTATGCTATAGTTACCAGACAAATTCGTAATATAAACTACTAACTGTCGGCAACTTCACACGCCTATATCTATATTGCGGGCTATTGTTAATTAGATTTTAAAACAATGTTTATCAAAGTGATCTACATATGGATTCTTTAAGATTTTCCTTTTGAAGTGCTACTTCTTATGAAAGGCTTTGGAAATCCTGATCCCTAACCTGATACCCGAACCTGATAACCTAACCTTTTTGTGTGATGACAACTGATTGGGGTAAGCACTGTGTCGGGTAGAGTAGGAGCAGTGTCTCGTTTAACTTTGCGTAGTGGAAAACAATGAGATACTTCTCTACTCGCTTTCCTTTGAAAAGTTTCACTTCTACCGGGTATGAACTACATACATGCTTTATAGCTTTTACAATTTTACCACAATCTCACTTGATATAAAATTAAGTTATATTCTCCACTCTAATCTTAAAGAAGGACTGGCTCCCAATTGCAGCTACTGGAAGTACCGAAACACACCTACAATATGTGCTAAATGGCAGATTTTCTACTTGAGAGTGGTAGGTAACCGTGTTAGTAAAACACCTAACACTGTGTAACAAAGCCCTTCCCACTACCATAGCAAGTACCACCGATCAGGTTTTATTTACGTAAGTTACGGTAGATAGTTAAAAATTTGATACGAGAGATTATAACTTCACTCGATTTTATAACAATGTACGATGTAGCACACAAGACATTCTTGCTAAATAATTGGCTAAATATCGTGAAGCAATTTGAAGCGTGAACTTTTGAACTAAACGCTGGAATGCAAAATGAAGAAATTCGCCATGAATCTGTTGTGAACGAACATATTTAAGGTACTTACCTACTCTATTCACAATTAAGTTGGAAATGTCGACCGAAACACCTGTGTTGCGGCATCGCATGCCCCTCACGTACCCACAAACATTAGTGTGCACCGAAGCTTAGAGCTCTCTTAAAACAGGACTTTAAATTTATTGTAGCAACTTAAGTTTACTTTCATTGTGGAATTTACGTTCTAAACCGTTTTGTTTTTGTCCTACATTTCTCGTTCCGTTAGTTTCCGAGATTTCAGGGTACATTAATAATTTAGTCCAATTCCAGTGACACTCTGAATTACCTAATGAGATGAACTATTAACGCAATTATTTGTAACCAGAACGATTTCATTACTTCTTTCCTTGCCGTACAAACTCTTTTCGTTCTTGAACTTGAAACGTACCGAGATTGGTCTTCAAAATATTGCTTAGCCAATATAATAGATGATATGGATTACCGATTTCTTTCTAAAATTTCCAAGATTGCTAAGCTAGCGCAACAGAATGATGTATGAAGGGCTTCTACTTTGAACACAACTCACAACCAATTAGCGTTGCTACCATACGCAGGAGTTACACAAGTGAGAACATACAACGTGGTCTCAAGCAATACGAAGCTAATAATCAGAAGTATTCGCCCATCGGAATCTGTAATCCCCAAATAATTATAATATGTTTTATCTTCAATTCACTC
Organism: Antheraea yamamai; assembly: GCA_036509395.1. NCBI lineage: Eukaryota > Metazoa > Arthropoda > Insecta > Lepidoptera > Saturniidae > Antheraea > Antheraea yamamai. The sequence continues at coordinate 18,206,212 of AP028433.1, forward strand.
ATTTTGCATCTACCACTTAATTTAGGCACACATGTGCTGAAAATACTATGAGTCATTTATCATTATATAGGTCAATCATGGTTACAATGAATATATTTATTTTCATCTGGGTATGAGGTCTTTTTATAAAACTATTCTGAAACCTAATCTAAGTCTAAGTATCTAAGTATATTATCCAACCACCGTTGATGTTAATCAACATTAAACTTGAAAGATCTATTTTACATAATTATTGCTTTCGTTGTTCCAATTCTACTGTTTATGAATCCCACGAGCAACTCTACAACAAAAGTTCATTTAGACCAAAATTTTAACTGTTTTCCTTACGAAAAATTTAGACTGCTTCTAATCATGGCGTAGATTATAAAACAACAACTTTTAAATTACATGACTTGCAATACAAAATACTTGAAAATTATTCAGAACTGATTACTAATAAAGATCAAATTAAATTAACGTCACATATCTACCAAACGTAGTTAAACGCAACTATTCATTTATATGGCTGCGTGACAGTTCTGTTTCAATACTAAATGATTGAATACCCTTACGCCGAGTCTATTATTAATATTTTATATAAAACAGGAACTTTACTCATGAAAGTTATATCGATTGTGGAATCAATGATTACATTGGAGCACGTTTCCAGTGCTCTATAAATGTTTTGCAACGCAGCCTTTCAACGTGTAGCATGGTGGTTGCAAAGCTAATGCACAATTTCTGTTCTCGGCAAACTTTATTTATGTTATGAATTACAATAAGCATATTATGGTAAATAAGAATATCTGAAAGAAAACACGCAAAGTCAAAGTCATCTTACTTCAAATCACGAATAGGTTCATCATTACATAGTATAGAACAAAGTCGCCTACCGCGTCTGTCTGTCTGTCTGTTCGCAATAAACTCAAAAACTACTGAACGGATTTTTATAATTAGGGTGGGACAACGTCTGCCGGGCCCGCTAGTATTTCCATAAATCCAACAAAATTCATTTACAAGTCAGCACCCTCGTATTCTTTGTTTCCACAGCATTGTCACCCATATACAAGACAACGCATATGTAATGCAACATTCAGAACAATTTCTGTCGAGAAAATTGGACTGTTTCAAGAACTATGCGCCAATTCCGTTCTTTAGAAAATGAGTAATTATTAATCATATTCAACATATCTCATATTTTTTATATCATAGGAGACAAACGAACAGGTTGCTCACCTGATGTTAAGTGATCACCACCGTCCATAGACACTTGCAACACCAGAGGTGTCGCAAGTGCGTTTCCACCCTGTGTTTGGGGGGAGGGGGGAGGGAGAAGGGGGAGAGGGGACGGGGAAGGGGGAAGGGAAGTAGGCCTCCGGCGCTATCACTGACCGAACGAAACGCAACAATGCAAGCACTGTTACTTCACGTCGGTTTTCTGTGAGAGGGTGGTACTACTCCGGGTGAGCCGACCCATTCACGCTGTAACTACTAATAGCTACATCGTGGCGCTACCACCTACCAAAACCCATACCCATACCATGTTAACCTCCTCAACTTCTCTGTCACTAGTGCTATTTTCAAATGTCCTCTGATATACTCATTCTTAATCCTATTCTAGTCACACTACACATCCACCTTAGCATTAACATATCTGCTCATTAAACTTTAAAAAGTATCAAGTATATAAAAAAAAAAACAATTATTTCTATAAAAGCTACTTTTCCATGGGCCTGTACATGAGTTCACTGAGTTTCACATTGATATTCTCGATCAATACACAAAACCACAGAGTTCAATAACATCACAAATTAAATTTGAAGAAAAATAACGCCAACCGCTTCTACCGAATGTTGATGACCCATAAATACTCTATATATATTAGTTTACATTAGATACATTCACGCATATTATACAATCAATATAAATAAAAATCAATTGCCGAATGTATGTAAGCGCATCACATCAGAACAGCTGCACTTATTTAGCTAAATCTTTTTTTATTGTTTGTAATTGTCAGGGTAAGATTTGTAGTAAAGAAATATGCAAAGCGTTTCTGATGGTTACGGAGATTTATTATACACCAATTTATACAGACAGACGACACGACACGTAACTTCGATAACAATGTTTTTCCCTATATCAACGCTAAGATTAATGGCAAAATATCCCATAAATAAAATAAAAACTATATGATTTATAACCAGAAATCGCAATTCGAAGCTTTAGATATAAATTCTTATGGTATAGATTATAGACGTTACTTGTGCTTTAATTTTGACTTTTGACATATCAAAGCTTTTACTATATTATCAGCTGTTTTTTTTCTTTTTTTTAACTTTATTTTTAGCAACCAATCTTTTAGAATATTACTGCCATTGTCGAGTAGTTAATAGTATTACAAGCTCTTCTTCCATTCCATTTTTGGCAACCAGTCTTCTAGTAGACTATTACTGTCATTGTCAAGTGAGTATCGATATTACAAGTTTCTTGATATAATTTCAATGAACTAACAAGATGGTGGCCATCTTGTTAGAACTTTCCATGGAGTTTTTGTGGCATCGCAGAATTCATGGTCCGTGGTATTATTTTCCATTCACTTCACTTATGCACAATAAACAAACTATATTACATAAAACACCACCAATTTTACACAATACAGAGTCAAGTAACACAAGATTATGAATAAAATATAAAATCCACTACATGACAGACTAAAATCCCGCCAAGAAACTCCAATATCAGCTTTATAACAAACAAATATGTAGTCTACTTAATAATAATAAGTAGTGACTGTGACCATTGACAATATAGAACCAACATAAAACAAGGCTGCCATTCTCAATTCCGGTACGTAACACAGTAGCTTTGTACTACTCAAATACCTTTGTGACACAAAACTTCGGGTATTTGTCGCGAAAGTAATAACCTTTATCATTCCACTAATAAATCTAAGTTGGATTACAAATCTACAGAGTCTCTCCGATATATGTAAAAACCGCGGGACCGCTTATCCTGCTGCGTCGAGTCACGCATGACAATAATCTGTTCCCACACTTGCATTCATTGCGTTCATAGACAAAACTTCATGGCGATACGCAGGTATGGGAGGAAGCAGTATAATAAAAATGATATAATTACTAAACACCTCAATAAATGTAACGGAATACAAAAAGAAAAAAGAATCATTTAAAAATTCGCTTTCATTTACAAATCCTATTATTTATACCTTTTTTATTATTTAAAGTTACAATGGGATTAAATTTCATATAAATGGTGTTAGCAAAATTTTTGTTTTGAAAAAAAAATTTTTAAGAAAGGTTTTAGAAGATTGTTAAAAAAGGAATACATATTAAGAAAAATACAAACTAGACAACCAGACACAATGTTTCCTTCACGTGTTCGTATACCGAGCGACTGTTTAGTTGCTAGCAATATTTTTACAGGATAATCATTAGTCGAGCCTCGTTCTAAATCAATAAAAAAATAGGTGCTTAATATTTGACCTAATTAGCTCGAGAAATGCAAAACTGATATACACTCAACATCAGGTGATTTACGCAAAAATGAACTGGTGTAATATATGAATAACGCCCTGTCGCGCTGTCCTGTCCGCTTCCCGCACCTTGGCTTGCGCCCCTGTTCCCATTGTTCAACCGCGCAGCGTTCCCACGATAAGCTGTTACGTAATGATTAACCTGGAAAAGAGCCTCTTTAAATTTATTCATTAAAGCTATATGCCTGATTTTTTTATATTTAGAAGTATCGTTCCCATACTTTTAAAGTTTTAGAACAAATTTTAACTAAAGCACTTTTTGTTGTTTGTCAGTATTTGTTTTGATTATTATTATTTTATATGTTAAATGTGACCATGAACTACCACATGATTGATGGATGTGACCCTTTAAACATTCATCTGGTATACATTTTGCCCGCCTAAAATATACTGAGAATAATGTTATCTATCATAGCTGAATTAAAGATAACCACACTGATAGGAGCCAGGATTTAGGATTTACATGAAAAAGTTTTGTGTATATTTTTATACTCCACTCTATTTACCAGTGTATGTGCAGTAGTGCTTAGCATAAATAATTTTTAATTATTGATATGCAGGGAGATACAAGATGTAGAGACATAGCATATATGTAAATTCTACATCATTGAATCAATTATCATGCATTATGAAGTCCAAGCCCGGTAAAACGGTAACGGTTTACTGACCAAAATGCGTAGTTAGAAAAAACATAAAACGTTTTAATATAATGGACCTAAGAAACGAGCTCTTACTCATTGAAATAAGAAATAGAAACTGTTATATAAATACTAGATTATGTTCATTTTTTACATTCGCAGACAGTAAAGGAATAACTTGCAAAACAAACCTTACGTAATAGCTTTAAGCTGAGACAAATTGTGCACGCGTTTTTATTTGACAATTTGTTTGCATAAACCTCTGTAGAAAACAAATTCATTAGCAACGCACATTACTCTAAATATTATGTGCATTTAATTTTTGGCGATATTATTTTCTTGTGAATAGCATAAGTTATTTATTTAAGTCTTTTTTTACAATCTTATTTATATTATATTTCAATTAATATCATTACATTCTTTTATTTGTTCCTTCTTAACTTTCTTTTCTTTCATATTAGTTGTTACCCAGCTTGGAGATAGTTCATAATCTCCGATATAATTATATTCGATGTGTCTAAAATGAACACTTGAAAATTATAGTTTCCGTCATTAAGAAAGAAGTATTTACTTTCACATAACCAAAGTCACTAACCAATGACAATTAAAAGGAAAATAAACCTGTCTTTCATTTCTTACATAATCATTTATGACAGACCCCATCCCCAATATAAAAGTTATAGAAAGGCGGTTATACATAGCTGTAGGTCACAATGATCACTCAAGTTGACCGTCTGTTTCTTTGCCACTTAACACCATCAAAATGTGCAAGAAATACGATGCTACTAAATGTGCCTGTAATTTATAATCATTATTAGTTTTATGTTTCATGATCGAAACTCTTTTATTTAGGTATAGAAAGTCAGAGTGAGTAGTATTGAATCCGTGTACGGCACTGCGAACCGTTATAGGTACTTAATTTTTTTTCCTCAACCTGATTCGAATAACACCAAAACTAACCACAGAACTGGCAGGGCATATCTATACGTTAAGGTTCAATAAACCCATTGAAATAATCGAAACGTTTACATTCTACTGTCGTAAATGTTGCAATTCATAATAACATAATATGTCACTAGTTGTTTTTTGCTTGAACGAGTTTCTATTTCTGTAGAGATTAAAATCGCATACCAGAACGACGTCTGACATTCTTTTTAGTCGCTTACACGATAAATCTTATTATTCAATTTTCTAAGCCACCAAACAATGATCCCGAAATGAAGAAAAGGATACTGAAAAGATTAAAATAGTTACATCGATATACAGTTGAGTCTCACTAATCCGGTACTTTGAAAACCAGGGGTGTTGGATGATTGGAATGTTCGAGTTATCGAACTATATACAAAAACTATAAAAGAATGTATAGAATTTTTGGAGATTATACTGATACCGGTGCGCAAGCACGGAAGGAAAGAGTAGGGAGGGGTGAGGGAAGCGTGACCGTAGGGTGCCGTATTATTGGACGTATCGGACTACTTAGGTGCCGGATTACTGAGACTCTACTGTAATTGTAAATATATTTCTGGCTATACCTATATAATGGTGAGACAGTGGACTATCATTCATATAACCCAAGTCTAGTGGTAACAAATATATTTAGCATAATCTTTATTACTTTTTTTATTTTCCTATTTTTTTTTAAAGCACCTCGGTCACTGCAATTGAAGAATCTTTTTTGTTTTTTTGACGTGACGTCTTATAAATCGATGAACGCAGGCTACACGGACGAAAAAGCATGACTGATAGTCACGTTCCGCCTGAGCCATGCGCGCCAGCGAGAGCGCGGAACAAGCGATAAAAAGACGGGATCGGCCTAAGCGTTCGGCTTGTGAAACATCTATCTAAAATATATTAAGAATAATTTAATTCAGTTCATAAAAGTATGCAATTTTTCATCAACGTTTCCTTATGACGTTATGACGTAAAATTATCGTCCGTAAACCGACTTTACAGACAACCAATTCTGTTCAAATTCTGATATTAGGTAATACTTCCCAATTACTTCCAAAAAAAGGGGTGGAATTTATAACAAAAATAAACTCATTAATTGTATAGTTATCACTATAACAATGTTCATATCATGAATTTAATAGAGGAGCGCAAAGGTCAAAGTCGGTTCAACAAGATTAAGTTCAAGAGTGAAATCAATTAACTAATAATTGAACTAACTTCAAAGAACTTGGATATACCAACTTCTCATGTTCAGCGGGCGATCACACAAAAGCCCCTCCTGACAATACACGGGTCGTATAAATAAATTTCCCATTTCCATCATCATGCATTTACGAATTAGACTACGTGAAGGCACATTTACATTACAATATACCAAGCAAATTCAATTATATGGAAGCGACAAACTTCCCCCAGGATTGAATACTCGACGGACTCGAGTACAATGCGCGCGTAAATATTGCAGGGTTGAAAAATTATATTGTGGACTGAAAAGCTTGTTAATTAGGCGACGAGTGTGTTAGGGAGCTCGCTTATAATCGTAAAGGTCTGTGGCTTACGCTATCCCGAACAAAGAATTTTTATTGTTGCTGCCTTTAAATTCGTCGTTGTGCCTTATTTAAATTCTGACGTTGAAAGCAATTTGGCTTGATGTAAGTCTATAATTACTCCATGTTATTCTGGAAATATTCCTAAACAGAGACGTAATAAGTTGTTTTTATTATTTTATTCTTATTTACATTCGACGACATTTGTGAACATTTGTTGTTTTGGATTTAAATCACTACATATTATAAAACAAAGTCCTCTGCCACGTCTGTCTATGTGTCTGTTCGCGATAAACTCAAAAAATACAGACAGATTTTTGTGCGGTTTTCACCAGTAGATAAATCATCATAAGAAAGGTTTATGTTGATAATTTGTCAAGGTTTTTTTTATTATCAGGGCGGGACAAAACAAAACAAAAAGATGTATCAACTTGAATATACATTTCGATTAATATATATGATTTAACCATCACAGAAAGTGGATTATGTAAATGAAACAGAATAGACGTTAACAAATTGCAAAGATCGTGGTTGTACCAACATCACAGGCTACAAGGAAAACGCTATAGAGTAGCTTTAAACTTTATTAATGGTTTTCGTTATAACTAATAGCTGTACAACTATATAAGTTACGCTCGAACCGTTTGTGGAGTAACTATTTGCACCATGTTTTATTTTATGATTTCTAAAAGTGTTACTAATAGTTATAACGGTCTAACAATTTTTGAACGGCAAACACTTCTCATGTACATATTTCATGAAAATCAGTTAATCTTCTATACTATAATAAAATTGTAACAAGTCCTAATCTGTACATTAAATATTTTTTGAAAATTATTTGTTATCGATATAGAAGCCAAATATAACCCTTTTAAAATTTTTGTCTGTCTGTCCCTGTGAACACGCATCACTCTGAAAGTACTGAACCGATTTTGACAAAACTTGGCACAGTGATAACTAATATTATAAAATTACATCTAGGATACTTTTTGTCTCATAAAACGCAGGGGATTCTCCAGGATAACGGATGAAAGTCAAAAATTTGTAGTTAATGAAATTCTTGACGGATTTTGGTAAATTTTCTTTGTGCTATATATAGCAGACAGATTAGCTAAAAATTTAAGCTATATTTCCCTAAGGTACTTTAAAAAAAATACCAAAAAAATAATCGCTGGGTTCCGGACCGTCCACTCCGTCAGACCATATAATCTCCAATACGTTATAACTGAGCTACAGCTACATGACATATCTATGCGTAATTATCAACCACATATGAAAAATATGTGTAAACGAAACTGTCACTTATATGTTGTTACATTTATTTTATTGTATAAAAAATGTTTGCTAAACAAAGGTGACAAGATTTTTTCCTAAAACATAAACCTAGATAATAGTTACATTGCATTGTAGAAGATGAATCTCAATTAGAGTTCTATCAATACGTGTGTTCTTTCGATATTTGATAAAATTAGTTTTCTAAATATTGTTGAATCTTGAAGTAGTTGGGTTTAGGTTTGTGAATCTACGATTAAAATAATCAGTTGAGGTGTTTGCAGTCACCATACTATGTTGTATTTATACTAATATTATAAAGAGAGGTAAAGTTTTGTTTTCGAGGAATGCTTGGTACCACTGATCCGATTTCATAAATTCTTTCACTGTTAGAAAGGCATATTATCCCAAGTTCAGTATCTCAGTGAAAAAGGTGGTTTATATGTCAAAAGTAAAATAAATTTAACAAAATAAAGACTGAATGCAGATTTCACGTATACTTTACAAATTCTTATAAAACAAACAACTTAAACAAAATGGAAATTTAATGTAGATAAAATTTATTTTTTTCAGTATGTTAATGATGAAGTTACAAGGAGTACTGGGAAGACATTTATCTGCAATATATGTAAGTTAGCTTTGATCTTCATTGGACACTTTCGGTAATGCTGCGAACAGGCTCTAGACTTATTTTAAAAGATTTCTCACATACCAACTGGGTGTATGTTTGAGTCAGTCCCTAGATCGTTTGAATTCACAATTGGAAGTTCTAGATGTCGCTGCAATCGGGTTTTATGTTTTTAAGATTATTTGCGTTTAAAAACACAATTGAAACCTGTAATAACCGATTTGATGCAGACGAAGTTGCACGGGTCAGCTAGTAATAAATAAATTACGATTCCTGTGACTAGTTAAAGTGCTTTTTAATATTGCGGCAATTGCAGAATGATACATAATTCTCGTACACAATTTTTTAAGAAAATCTTTTTAAACCAAAAAGGTCTTTCAAATATATATTTTTTTATAATTCAATTATTATTGACAACTCTTAAACCCTTTCATATTCGGAATGTAATTTTCTACTTCTCTCTACTTTTATCATCAGCTGACAATTAAATAAACTTTTACAATTTTTTTCAACTGCTGGAAATACTTATAGGTGCCTTGAGAAAGATTTTCAGTTTTATAGTCAAATGTTATCAGACTGAATATCAAACAATTTTTCTATAATGTTCTGATAAGACGAAAAAAACTGTTTGACATACTTCTACTATAAATATTGTATTGTTACAAGAATATTATCCATGTGGGAATTTATATACTTTGTTCTCGAAATAAACTGCAGTGAGTGTCGTAATACTTCAGCGTTTTATTTTACCCCGAACACAAAGCAAGTGGGTTAAAGTTTAAGCCCAGTGTATATAGTACAGACTTGCCCGTTGCCTGCTGAGACCCGTGTGGATTTAGTAAGTATATATTTAACTAGCTGTGCCTGCGACTACGTCCGCGTGAAGTTTCAATAATAAAAACATTGATTAACAAAATCATAGGATTGTATTGTGTATTAAAATCAGATTTCAGATCATTTCTTCAAAATGCGACCAGTAAACTAGTTTTTGCGTAAATGTTTTCTCTTTTGAATTTTCTTGTAAGTAAGATATACATATATATAAATGTGTTATATATGTAAAACATGTCCTATATGTTATACTGGTCTGTAAACTATTACCATAGTAAAATTTCGTCAAAATCCATCCAGTAGTTTTTGCGTGAATCCCGTACAAACGACAAACAGATAGACAAAAATTGTAAATCCATGGAAATGTGTTGAGTCATTGGTTCTAAACCCCACCAGAGTATTTTTTCTTTAAAATATTTAATGTACAGATTTCGTCCCGTTAGCCTTTTATTATTTGTATAGATTTTATTATATGTATAGATATAGATTTCAGAAAATCTTTTCATTAAATTAAACTCATCCTGCACTAAATTAAATCTATACATATAAATATAATTGCAGTGTCTGCTGTTCTTTCGGTCTTATCGTCGAAACAATTACACCGATGTGTACGGGATGATATTTCTAACAACAGATGAAGGACTTTTCAGAATACTAGTGGTCGAAATTCCACCGTAATTCATTATTGAAGTAAAACTTATTATAGCACGGTAGGAAAATATTTGCGTTACACGTTAAACGCGTATATATTTGTGTGCATGGAAGTATGTATAAATATCTGTCTGGTTCTATTAGTATACCAAAATGAGTAGACGTATTGTTAAATACATATATATACTACGCCACGTATAGTTTATGAGCACTCTCATATATATAATACTAGCGGTCCAGGCGGACGTTGTCCCGCCCTGATAATAAAAAAAACCTTGAAAAATTATATACAAAAACGTTCCTCATGAATCATTTTATCTACTGGTGAAAACGGCATGAAAATCCGTTCAGTAGTTTTTGAGTTTATCACGAACAGACAGACAGACAGACACGGTAGGTGACTTTGTTTTATACTATGTATAAAATATAAATATAATATGTATACTTACTATGTATAATATATATCCATGTGTATGTGACGGAACTCCACCTAAACAACTTGTTAGATTTTGATGAATTTTATGTGTGGTTCAGGTGGACTCAAAAATGGTTTACATTCACAATTGGATCTGATAGGTGGCACTGCAGTTGACTTTTAGGACTTTTTTTTTATTATCAAGACGGGACAACGTCTGCCAGGACCGTTAGTATATACAGCATGACTGGTTAAATAGTCGCAATACTCGCACAGATTACTCATTATTTGCTTCTCGTTCTAAATAAATTTAAAAAATAGGTGCCTAATATTTGACCTAATTATATCGAGAAACGCAAAACTGATATCCATTCAACAACAGGTGATTTATGCAAAAACGAACTGGTTTAGTAAATAAATCACGACCCGTCGCGTACTCCGGGCCGGGTCCCACACCTCGACCCGCGCCCCGCTTCCCTTTTTTCAACCGTGCGGCGTTCCCACGATAAGCAGTTACGCAATGATTAATCTTGAAAAGCGCCACTTGAATTTTTTTCATTGAAGCTAGGTGATTTTTTTTTTACGTTTAAAAGTACCGTTCCCATATCTTAAAAGTTTTAGAACAAACTTTAACTAAGGTTCTCTTTGTTGTTTATTAGTATTTGTTTTGATGTTATTATTTCATATGTTAAATGTGACCATGAACTATCCCACGATTGAAGGGTGTTAACCTTTAAACAGTTATCTGGTATATAAAAAGCCAAAGAAGTTTCACTTCCTCCGTGTGTGGGGTCATTAATGTATTATGTAAGCACTAATGGGGGAGGGGGGTCCTTGATTGGCTTATTTTTGATGACATAGAGGTTAGGGAGTCTGGATGGTGATTACGTCCGCAAAATTTATTTACTGAATTAGAACAGATTTGAATATACTTATATAACGTAATTATGGGGGGGAAGGGTTAAGAGCATTGCTTACTTTTGCTGACTAGGGGGAGGGGGCGGCCAGTAATTACAAAAATTCTGCTTACGTAATACTTGAATGGCCCCTGTACATACTGATACACGTACTGTTTTTTCACGCAATGTTATTGAGATTATATGCCAGACAGGTTTTCATAATCTTTCTTATTCTACAATTACACAAATACATAGAATCTTTAAAACCTGACCGATAGTTAAAAAAATAATATTAGATCACATTTTTTATCGTCACGAGTTAAACAATCATGTAAATAACTAACGACCAGTCGAGTAGGATATCTGGATCAAGTTCGTTTAAGGATAATTTATTACACTTCTTATGTAGCGAGCTAGACGCGGCTCGCAGTCCAACGTGGAAATAGTCTGGAAGTGAACTGACCTCGCACAAGTTCAATAACAGCGCGCGACGCGACGGGATAGGAAGAACGTTTATCATCACCTGACAGATAGTGGAGACAATTTACCGTTTATATGTAACAACAACCTTAATGGATTCCATTGTTACTTCCACGTTTAAAAAAAAAACAGTTTTTGATTTTTTTGTTTAGCAACTTATACTTAAAACTAGCTGCTAAACTAATTTCGTCTGTGTTGTTAATTATCTCGGAAAAATATTTTATGTACAGAAAAAAAAACATAAAAAAAGATTGAAAGCAAAAATATTGATTTATTTATCTGGTACCTAATAGACGAGTAGCATAATTGCTGATATGCCTATATTACACAGTGTCGAAGTTTTTGGATCTTTATCATTGTAGATGTTCCAGTATTAAAGTTAGTTTATTGAAATGAAAGCTTCTTTAGACGCGTTGCGCCGTATTTTTTGCCAGGAGATAAATTTGAGATTTTACCTCATGACACGCTAGTAAATGTGACCAACCGTATTTAATGCGGTTTGCGTTAGACTAGCGACGCGTAGTGTGGGGGCCCGCGTACATCTAATATTGGGATTGTGTAGCCCACCTCATGAATGTTGTTTTGAATGAATTAATAAGCTGTATAAAAAGTATATGAACATTATTCGCAGTGCCCATAGATGTGAAAAAGGGAGATGATAATAATTTCAACTTACAAATTATGATATTTAAATAACTAATTCAAAAGAAATAATAAAAATAATTAATAAGAAATAATAATTAATTCAAAAGAAAACACAGTTTAAATTCCATTGTTTTGAGTTTTCACTTCTGTCGCCAGTTCTTATGACTGCCCGACTTTTTTTAAATGTAGGAGGTAATCTCTGGAAATACAGATATTAATTTGATAATTAATAGACTAACAGAAAGAAGAGACTATAACCTATGTTTTATTGTCGGTCATATTATATTGTAATTAAAATATACCAAATCGTGAGCGATTGCTCATATTCATATTATTTTCTCCAGCCTTTATCTCAGACTTTTTCTTTGTAATATAAAAATAATGAAATTATAAAGCACCAATTCACAAAGTAGTGTATATATAAATTAAAAAAGAATGCATGTTATCTATTTATTGTATGTTTGTTAAACAAAGAGTTTTGTATTTACATAAAATAATATGAATTAACAAAATAATTCCATTACCAAAAAAACAATAATTAATTAAAGTAAGAGAGTTTATAAGAAATTCTGAATTACAAATAAGCTGATTTATTTACAACTAGCCGGCCCGGCAGACGTTGTCCCGCCCTAAATATAAAAAAAATGTGTGCGTGTACTAGTGTACACACGTAAGAAGTGAAACTTGTTTAAGGCCTTATTTTTCGCAAAATGATCTATATGCAACTTTCCAGAAATAGGTTAAAAAAAAAAAAAAAAAAAAAAAAAAACAAACCCTTTCTTTCTTTATGGCAAACAATTTCATTAATATATTAAAAAATAAAGTTAAATTAGATAAAGTTTAAACAAAAGGATTTTATTATCATAGACATGAATACAAAAAAGATGGCGCGTAACGGAAAAATGTGACGGTAAATTTTTTCCAACGCCGATAAAGAAGTTTCACTTCAAAAATCCTTTACAAATTAAATACCAAAACCTTCCTCATGAATCCCTCTATCCACTGGTGAAACCCGCATGTAAATCCGTTCAGTAGTTTTTGAGTTTATCGCGAACAGACAGACAGACAGACGCGGTAGGGGACTTTGTTTTATACTATGTAATGATTATATTATGTTTTCTCTGAAAATCGAGAGTAAAAAAGTGTAGGCTTCGAAATTTGAACTCGTATACATCCACGCAGTGTCCAAAATACTGCTCACACACATTCTCTTCAAATCTCCCCTATGAACGTGATAATTCTATCGAAAGTTTAAATAGGAACCAGTGCGACCAGCCATAATATGTTTACATGTCATTTGGAGCCGGAAATGTCGACGTCTCTTAGTGGAACGGCACCGTGAGGTCGTACATCAAAATACGGGTTTCATTGCCAAACGTATCTTCCCATCAATCGTTCACTGTTATGGCCTTAAAAACTATTATGTCGAAATCAGACCTAATCTACTGACGACCGTTGTGTACGCGCCGACGAAATTATCACTAATGTAACTCAATGTCGTTCAAGAGTCGGGGTCGGATAATATTTGCTATATACGGAACCGATCAACTGACTCATATACGACGTCATATCAATCTGTTCCATGAACAAACTTACACCCTTGATCCCCGATTGGTATCGTTTTCTTTGTAAAACAATGTAGGTTATTCCGGCAAATATTAATGTATGTACAAGATTATTACAGTAATATTGTAGTTATGTGTTATTTTATTAATTATCTTTATACTAAGAATAATTGTTTAGTAATTAATAGAAATACTTAGAAAATAGATATCATATTCATATAAATACGATTTATTGACTTCCTTCCTTATGATGATTTACACAAACTACATTTTTTTAAATAGTTCTGATTTTTCAGTACTACTTGATCTAAGGGTTATGTTATAATATTGATATATGGCGTCCCAAATAACCACACAGAACTTAATAGCGCCCACTCTAGAAGCGATTTATCTGGACATTTGTGCGGGGTGCCTACATTTAGCGACTTGAAAACTTATATGGTAAATAATTTATCGCTTAGTGTAGATACTTGCTCTTCTATTTTACATTACTTGTCTCTTTTTATATATATAAACTAATTCAAATAAAAATATTTAATTATCATTTAATATATGATTTAAGTATATAGCTTTATTTAAAACATATATTAAAGGGTGATAAATTATATTTTTATATAGATCTACATTTTGTTTGTTCGTAAAAGACGAAAACACCGTTAGTACAGGCATTGAACTGATGGCGAAATGCATTGCTCTTTGTCAATATATTATCATGAATAATAATTATAGTTATATATAAATATTTACTATTAATGCAACGGATAAGTTTCGTGGAAAATTTAAGATAGTCGCTTTTTAAAGCGTTGCCAATCCTAATATATGTTACGCACTTACTATATACATATCTATACTTCTATACCAATATTATAAAGTTTGTGAGTTTGTGACGTTGTAGGGGGTAATCTCAGGAACTACTGGGCCGATTTAAAAAATTCTTTCAGTATTATATAGCTCGTTTATCGATGAAGGTTATTGGTTGCGCCGCTTTATATATATTTGAAATTCCCGCATTATTGTGATCAGATCACGCCACCAGCCCCGCTCCCTTTCCTATGGCACATGCTTATACACGGTGGCGCGTCGAGCGCGCCGCCATTGCTGCGTCTAGTGTTGTTGCCCGCGCCGCGCGCGTCGGACGCACCGCCACCACTGCTACTATTAGTGTTGTTGTGTCCGACGCGCGCGGCGCGGCGCGGACAACACCAATAGTAGCAGCAGCAGCGGCCGCGCGTCCGACACGCGCGGCGCGGGCAACAACACTAGACGCAGCAATGGCGGCGCGCTCGACGCGCCACCGTATATAAGCATGTGCCATAGGAAAGGGAGCGGGGCTGGTGGCGTGATCTGATCACAATAATGCGGGAATTTCAAATATATATAAAGCGGCGCAACCAGTTATTATAGGCTAATCATCATGCTAAAACAGATAGGAGCGGAGCACCAATAAAGAATGTTTCCTCTTGAGAGCTTTCGCTGCGTGTTAGCGTTAGCCCAAAGTAACTATTCCACGCGGATGAAGTCGCGGGCAGAGGCTAGTATTATGTAAAGTAAACATAAGCAACGTACGCCAGCACGCGAGACGCGAGATTCGCACCTAGAAGATTTTGTATAGCAGAAGTGGTGTAGTGCTGTACGCCCAGCGTTTCTCAGACCCAGAGGAAAGTGAAGAAAGTTCATCCTTCTTTAAGTTACGGATATAGACGAATAGACATAAATAAATCTGCCCTCATCAGATTTGGATCTCACGTCACCACTAGTACACACCTATTCATATAATATACGGTCAATATTATGCGTAGTAAATCGGTTTCCAGTCAGTTGTAGGTTAAGGTTAGACGCGGGCGGTGTTGGAAAACCCCGTCTGAACTACTTTTAAATTATGATGGATTGTGACAAACAAACTCTGACGTGATATCAATTTTATTTGAAAAATATCATTTACTGAAATATATTCCAACATTCAACTTCTCCAATTATTTTGTTTTTTTATTTCATATTATTTGGATATACGGATTTCATATTAAAGGTCGCTTCTTCTGAAGTTAAACTTCTTATGGCTTTGCAATTCTGATCCGCAACCTGTTTGTGTGACTAAAAGTGGTAGGAGAAACACGGTGTCGGGTAGAGTGTCGCAAACACCAATTCTCGTTCGATCACCAATGCTAAGCAAGGTTCTTTATTCGAACTGACTACGCTATTAGCCTAGCAAGGCCTTAACAACTACACCGGACTACAAATAAGCAACGTCGAGCACAGTCAGTATTTATATGGATGACCGCCTGGGAACACCGCGTGACATTGTAGGTGGTAGAGCCACGCTGAAACTATTACTGGTTTCAGCATGAATGGGTCGGCTCGCCCGGGGTACCTCCCTCTCACAAAAAAACCGACGTGAAGTAACAGTGCTTGCATTGTTGCGTTCGTTCAGTCACTGAGAGCGCTGGAGGCCCGCTTCCCCTCTCCCTCCCGCCCAAACACAGGCTGGCAACGCACTTGCGACTGGTGTTGCTACTGTCTATGGGCAGTGGTGATCACCTAAGATCAGGTGACCCACTTGTTCGTTTGCCTCCTATAATATATTTAAAAAAAACAATGACTTTTTGTTATATTTATTTAATTAAAATGTTTCCCTGTAATACAAGAGTTTCACTTCTATCGTGTGTCTTTACGACACAACCTGTTTTTATTTTCATATGAAAAGAAGAAAAATAGCAAGCAATAATATAATTATGGATGCTCAGCCGTCAGTAGCAACACCACTGTTAGGGACCATCCATAAATTACGTCACAT